>JAEAOA010001115.1:1003750-1615000 GCA_016746295.1 Potamilus streckersoni | reverse complement strand
CCTATATTTACTATAGATTGTAAAAACTGCTTCATAATTTACAAAAATAAGTTTATGTACGATATGTTTTGAACAATATTGTAAAAACTGCTTCATAATTTACAAAAATAAGTTTATGTACGATATGTTTTGAACAATATATAAGAATGGTTCTTAACCAAAGTAATGCCTAATGATTTTGCAAGCTCATAAGTAGTTACTTCATTTTATTTCCAGGTTTGTATGTTGGTAGCAATGAATTTCTGCCTGAACAATGGTATGAAAAATAATTCGTTAGTCACACCTGGATTATACCTGGCCTTGCAGATCGATAAGAGTAAAGAAGGTATCTGATTTCCAAAATATCGAGGATGTACAATTTGTAGTGTCAGACCACTTAAGATGTCTACTGTAATTTAGTTTAGGAGACTTACTATTGTATATTAGCAATTTTTACCAATATGTCAGCGATTTAAGCAAATAGATCGACTTTATAGCAACGAAGCAATTCACATTATAGCTGCATATTTCAATTAACATGTACAATATTCAGATGTGCTATTAATTAAATCACCAAATTTGATAAAATGGGCTTTAAAATGTATTTGTGAAATAATTGGCGTTTGAGATCCATTGACCAATTTTATTTTTCACAGGCCGAAACTGTTTCTAGATTCCCCATATATTGCACCCACTAATTTTTTTTTTTTGCACACGTGTGCATCCGTGTGGAAGTCCTGCTTCAAGTCTGTGTCATGGATTCAGGAATTGGAGACGTGTGATAATTAAGCGTGGTCTCATGCAATCCTATTATGATAATACTCACAGAGACAGATTAGGTTTCAGTGATAGGATCATTCAGATTTTACTTCCTGTAAATTAGTTACATCTTTTAGTCGCCTCGGGTTTCGTATCTATGTGCTGAGAAGTCTGTGATTTCCATTTCGATCAGCAGAATCTCGAACTCAGTCAAAGAGATGGTTTTATCTTCGATAGCCACTTAGTAGTTTATATATATATATATATATATATATATATATATATATATATATATATATATATATATATATATATATATATATATATATATATATATATATGCTTTGCTACTGTATTCTTTTCATTCAATTCCCCCGCTGATAATATGCAATAAAATTCATATTAAACACGAGTGTAAAAAACTTTCTGTTTTTAATTTTTACAAAAGGGACACGGCTATGTCAATCAATAAAAACGAGCGGATGAGGGTACCGTGTGTATTTTAGAAGTAAGGCAATTATAGTTATTGAACGTGAAATGGTCCCATTTGATCAATGAGGTAAAGCAGAGAGCGCTGCTCTTAATTTTCGCATGCTTCCTGGCCATGAATCTAAAACTTGAACAAAATTGTCTGAACCATAACTCGGGCTAACCACCGAGTACGGCTTGGAATTTATACTCAAACAACTTTGGGTGGCAGCGAGAAAATCAGGGAAAAAACACATATTCGCAAATTAAACCCTAATGAACCTTTCCCAGTGTCGCCAGCTACACCGGTTACTATTGATGTCTTCGATGGCAATTCACATTTGTTTATCTATAGTAGTTTTCATAGTCGATTCCATCAATATCCAAGCCAACGGTTGTTGCCGTGGCGAGTCTACATGTAACACTGAGAACAACAACACTCACGCTTGTTTTTTTTTGGGGGGGGGTGTTTGTAAGAAAAATGGTTTTCTTGGTGATTTTATCTCACAGCTGTCGTTTGAGGATCCATTATAATTAATATTTGCTAGTGTAGTATAACAACGCAACAAGCAGACCTTGTCTGGACACATCACGGTCTGGTACAACACGTACACACATTTCTAGCCAATTAACTGGAACAAGGGGAGAGATCGTTCCTTGCAAATATTGAAGTCTCTTGCAGTTATGCGTTCTGAATGCCTGACACCACATTTAATACAGTTCATACTGATTGCGCCATTGATTTGTATCAGAAATTATCGTTCGTGTCTTCTCCTCAGAACAGTTCCACGGACATGTGCATTTTTGTTAAATAACATTCAAGATCTTTCTTGTAAAAGGTTAGTCATTGTTTGCTTAATATATTTAAGGGGAAATAAAGCCAGCTTGAATTTATAAATGATTTCAGCTGCATTGTTGTTAAAAAATAATCTCTTAATGTTTGCAAACCCAGCCTTATCGTTTGTGAACGTGTGTTTTCTCGTCCTAATGCAAGGATTCCAAGCTGTATTCAAGTTAGTATTAACACACTAACGTGGTCCCATTCGTTGCTTTATAATTTTGCCATCGCGTAAGTTACATTTCAGCGTATATGGGTGTCTGGTAAATCTGTTTTCACGCAAATAATCATTGATAAGTGCAGCAGAATTTGCCGTCTATATTGGCATCCGCTATCGGTCGATCCATCACCTCATCTGTACATTCAGCAACGTCATCATCACATGGCTATTCAGAATACAAAACCCATATGTAATTCTAATTTTAAACAAAGACATTACTACGGTTAGGTACCCGTCTAAACAGAAGTGGAGTCCTTGAAACTGAATTTCATTTTTTGCGACTAATGCTAATGATGTTGAACACATGAAAGAACATCGCTTTGACTTGGTCTATAGAACAAGCTGGTCATTTACCATTATTCCTATTAAACCACTAGCCTCTAAATACTGACGATCCAGACTTTAAGATGTGAAGTCCAGGTCAATCAAAGTGATACCCGTCTATGAAAGCCATTTCTTAAGGGGTCCGTTTTTTCTCTGTTTTTCTCGGTTGATATTCTGTAGATATATCCTAACGACGTGGTGAGGGCACCTCGCGAGTTTTGAATTCACATTTCTATTTGTTGCACCCTCAAAAACAGCAATATTTTTTTGATAACGTAAGCGATATGCCAGAGTTCCTGATACCATGGTTTCAGCGATTGCGGCCAGGTTTCTCGCGGTGGTGATTTGCTGTTTATATCAATGTCTTTGATGTCTATGCTGTACGTTTAAGTTTACAAACTTGATCTTGAAAAATCACAAGCCCGCTCGGGAAGCCTCAAGAACAAAACAGCTGGTAAACTAAGTCAAATCAACTTTGGTGACAAACCTGATCAGAAGTGATCTGCTTCGCGTCTGGTCGCTGCTCTTTTACTTCCTGCGAGTGCATGCAGTGCGTTCATAGCACGATGCCCATATATCTGGCGGCCCAATTTAGTTTGTTAATGCAGCGTTGAATAAAACAGCGCCGGGACACCAGACCTATGTCAACATTGTGATCTTGGCACAAGTCTCACAAGTTTGCGTGCTAGTACCATTTCATGAAAGCAGGTTGATTTCTAATGTACTGTACGTACTGGGCAGCAATGGTGAAACGAAGGTTCATCAAACGTGGATTGCTGCATGAAAGATGCTTAATATCGCGGGAAAATTTAAGAATTAATCAATTTGGGCTTAATCTGGCAAACCTCAAACAATATGTAACCATGTGACGTGATATTTGATTAACGTGAAAAGGTTTGCTCGCTAGCTGCCGATCATGATGTCACATGTGAGATCAACCTGAATAGCTGAGGCGGTTTTGACAATGTCTGGCATAGTATTGTAACTAGTACAACAGGTCATGCATACAAAATTTGATGGTTTGTGAAAATATTATTACTTTTTTCAGGCTAACCAAAAACTGTTCCCAGCAACGGCTGTACAATATCAACCGTGTACTGCAGAAATTTAATTGAGATAGCACAGCTGAGTTTTGACTAGTGTACGCGTACGAAAACGTGAGGGTCTTAACAGGTCATTAGTGTGATTCTCCCTTAGATCTGATCATTGATATAGATGATATTTGAATAAATTGGTTTTCATATGTAGACCATAACTGTTGTTTTGTTTCTCATATGTTTCATCCGTTTCCTGAGTAAGGCGTTGATTGTATATCATTTTGTATAGTTCTTTTCAACATAATTTTATTGTTTTTGTTTTAAATTTGTATTCAGTCCCATGTATAATTGTAACCATCATCGTTCATCACAAAGAATAACTCTGAACATTATTTATTTTAATCCAATTATATGTCAAACCTTAGTCATCTGTATTGAATAACGCATGCTCTTTTCTTCTCCATGTAACATAACAGTCGTGTGCAGTTTAATTTTATATCGTATTGATCATTTATAAACTTTTGTTTGCAAGGGAAATGAATCATTCTCATCTGGGCTTGGTTTCACTGGAATCACCAAATCCACTTCTAAAATACAGTTAGTATCATTTCCATCTGATACCTTCAAAAGATCTCCGCCTTGCATTGCGCATTTAAAACGTCCATGAGAAGAGCATCTGAATTTTCCCTGGCTCTTACTGGTTTATTCAGGCTGTTACACTAATATAAATCATGAGACAGATTGTCAAAAGTTCAAGTTCTAAACGCGGTAATATGAAATTTTCATTTTTTCCAGCTCTATAATAACAAGCTAGTTTGGTTTTCTTTTCATACTTAAATTTGTGTAAAGAAAACCAAATATAACACATAAAAATCAATTTATCAGTAACCACACAGTTGTCACGAGGATCGCATCATGTCCTTTGGTCATAATGTTCCATATCATACCGAATATGCTGGAAAATCTTCATTTGATATGTTTGAAACATACATCACTTCTTTTGACGGTGTAGGTATTTCGGGAAACGTTTTAAAATCGTCCCAGTAATCAACAAGGTAGATGTCTTAAAAAAACACTTAGACGTCATTGTACATCTTGCATCCTGCACTTTATTTGTAAGCTGTCACAGCATTTTTGTAAATCTATCATCGTTGTTTTTCGTCAGTTGATCGAAAGATTTGTTCCATAACTCTAAAGCTACCTACAACAGTGATTTTACTTTCAACGTTTACTTCTTTTATTTTCATTCATGAACCAGACATTTACGAATTCCTTGCCAAATGATATGTTCTTCTCATCGCTCATTATCATCTGTACTTCATAATTAGATGAATAGCAACAACAAGAAACAAGAAACTATGATAACAAGAAACATTATGGATTTAGATATTGAATATGGGCTATGAATTTAACTATTGCGATGATCTTGGTCGTAAAATTTATCATCTTGTATTTTTTGTTACATAAAACATATATAATTGCTGAATTAAAATGTTTCCAAGTACTAAAATATTGAATTGTTTATCTCGTGGATTGATTCGAACTAAATATAGAAACTTGATAGAATGTGATTGGTTGTTTTGATTGTCCAGTTTGATACATTTAGCCGTGTTTCAATGGCGCCTTTCACATGTAAAATAATACACCATGTGAGTTTAGTTAAGTAAGATGTCACGCAAATAAAATATACCAGCTTATATTATTTTATATTTGTGTTGACTATTAGAGATAACGTGATTATTTTTTTAGATATTAGAAATGAATCTCGTCTTTGCTACCACGAAGAGAAATTGTTTCAATAATTGCATTGAATCAGAAAGAATAACTTATTCTGTCAGGATTTAAATAAACCTGCAACAGCATAATAATTTTTTACCCATCAAATATGAGTACATATTCATTTAATATGTGATGTGCGCAAGTGTATATATATTGCTTACAGGATTTTGTATTCAATACACAGCAATTATATATATATATATATATATATATATATATATATATATATATATATATATATATATATATATATATATATATATATATATATATCCCAGAGTTAATGTGCTTATCATCATATTGTAACCTTTATTGCAAACTTCTCCAAAATCTTTTTTTTCTTCAATTCTTTACTCCAAAAGTTGTTTTCTTAGTTCCTGTATACCTGTATATCTTACCTTTACGAGTTAATTTGTTCATTAGTTATATTGGATGTCTGTTTATGTGTCGAACTCGTTGATACATACTCAATGTGACTGTCTTCATTGTTTCGTAATGTCTTACTTTTAATGTTCTTAATACTATTCGATTTATCGATGGCACAAAATACTGTTCATCATCAAACATTCAACATAATTACATTTTCTGTTTTGATCATTTACAGTCAATTTCCTATTTACTATATTCATGTATATCTAAAGCTTATCAAAACCATCAAGAATGAAAGCAATCTATATTTTATTGTCGTCGTTAATGTAAAAAATATGTCAAATTTTAATTCATCGGAAACATTGAGGACAAACACAACAAACTCTACAATTTGCACAGATATAGATGGTGTTCTATTTATGTTGTTTGCTGTATTAATTGTATTCATTCTTTCTTTCCCACGAGCTCTAGTTTGCCTATTGCAAATTAGGTCATTCATAACTGACTATATGAAAAAAGAATACATTAACCTAATATAGGTATACTTTTATATCGGACCGATTGACATACACAACAACTTATTCAGAACTCAACATTTGCGTGTAGGAACAAGCTTTGCTGTTTATTATTTTGAAGAGTGAAAGTGTTGCCTTGACTGAGATTTGATCATTTGGTCATATGGTATTTTGTCTTGTTTGGTCACTTGGTCGTTTGTACATTGTTAACGACGGAACCTGATTTTCGATCAACCTCAGTATTTTTTATAACAGCTTAACTTATTGACGAAATGATCAAGATACTTATAACAGGTAATCCACCATGTAATAGAAAATTTTATATAGTACATTTTATTTAAGACTTGTTAAATGGTATAGGTTTTTTAATATTCTCATGTTACATTTCTTTATGATCTTGGGAACTTTAACCAAGTTGCCAACCAGGTTTAACCCAACGTAGATATTCACTTACTGAAGTTCCTTTCTCTGTCTAGTGCGCCTCTGGCGCCCATTGACTTTGGCATATTTTGGCTATATTGTTTTTCATTTTAATATTTACTTGATTCAACTTTCATTTAGTTGCTTCTGACACAATTTAAAAGTGTTAAAGGGTCAAATATAAGCCATTATGCTGCAACAAAGTGTGGTAAAAAGTAGAACCATTCCATATCTGAAAATAAAATAATGGACACAAATAAATATCAAAAATGCCAAGAAAGAAAAAAAACATATATATATATATATATATATATATATATATATATATATATATATATATATAAATAAATACATAAATATATATAAATATATATATGTGTGTGTGTGTGTGTGTGTGTGTGTGTGTGTGTGTGTGTGTGTGTTTGTCTAAGAAAAGGAATCTTATTAAATACGCCGCTTTAAAACATTGAAACGAAGCGGTTTAAATCAAGCAGCCTAGAAAAAGATAGCCATACACAGATTATATTATCTTTTGCAGCCGACACATTTTCTTTAAAAATTTCTCTAAATTTGTTTAATAGCCTACAATTACTACTATAACAATGAAATATGAGTGATATAATTTGCGCTTACATAAAAATACACAAACTAAAAGATGTCGTTATGACTCATCAATTTCTAGGTTAGTGCAAATATTTTTCAGTATCCGCAAAACGTTGATATAAACTAGTTGAAACATAGTACATTTAAAGGTTTAATTTCAGTAGAAAAAGGCAAGTAAAGTTTTGCAAACACTAAGATTTTTCTGTTTTATTTGTTTATATTGTCTTTGTTTTGTATATGCCTTTAAAAAAGGCTCACTAAGAGTCAAAAGCGTTCCGGCTAGATAGATACTACTTTTGCACTGTTCGTTATTTATTGCATTTATCTTAATCAATCCCAGACACACAAATTTTGTAAAACTGAATACGTCAAGATATAGAAGACTAAAAACAGAGGATATATAGTTGAAAGCTAAAAACACCACACATACACTTCACGGTGAGTTACCTCCTTTTCGAAATGATATGAGCAATGAGAAGTGTATGATACGACAATGTCGAAAACATTAGGTAGTTTAAATAACATGAATTTTAATAGCAACATTGACGCAGAATTTATAACAAGAAAAAATACCTCTCAGACCACAAATTATATACTTTGCAGATGATCTCCATTGAATGAAATAAATGAACTTTGATTGCAAAATTGATCTTGAACTTCACATTAACCCGGTCATCAGTTTTGAAACTATAATAGGTAATATGTAGTTCAATTATCTGGCTGTTGTCTTTGTTTTTGTTGTTTATAGTTAACTATTCTTATACTCTGCTTGTACAATTATCTCGACTTGTAACCTTTTACCAGGAAATTATGCGTAATTGCAAAAAGCATGTTTATGTGCACGAATTTGGCTAATTCGCCAGACCGCTTTTTAAGAAAACGCAGTGCCCTAGATACCGCTAGAACATAGTATTGATAATAAAACACGTTACGTCTAGAGTTTGCATACACGGATAACAGGCTGATTGCCAAAGGGTTAATGAAGTTACTTTTCTGGGTTTCGTCGTTTCTCGATTTGTACTATTTTGAAACGCAAAAATCTAAGAATGTATATAAATCACTTTAATAAACTTGAATAAAATTAACATTAAAAGCTGCAGAACTAATAAATCGAAATGGTATGGTAGAGGAATAACACGATGCCATTCGCTATAATCATTGACCTAAATTAAATTAATATGGAATAGATTACTTTTTCAAGTAAACCTCTGAATTCAAATAGATCGGTTAGGTATCAATAATGACACTATAATAATGTTCAAAATACACAATAACACAAATGAAGAATATGATTTATAGAATAAATTAAAGTTTTTGAGGACAATGAAAGTGATAATAATGAAGATAAAGTCTTTGGGTGTCCTTTTACTGTCCAAATGTCAATAAGTTATCCCCCTCTCTATTCCCCATTGTAATGGGATCGGATAACACATCACCCGAGTTTCAATGTCGATTTGGGAAAAAAACATAAGTCTTGGTTACTACAACCATGATACGGTCATCAAGTAATATCGGATATCTATCAACATATCACTGGAATCGTCATAGTGACATTCCCTAACTATTATACTTGTCAATAACCAGATCATCGGATAAATGTGTAATGCGGTACCTGAAAGTCGGCAAGCAAAACGAAATAAGGCCTGCATGGTTGATGAGCATGCATGTTTAATGGTGAGCGTGTGATAAAATAGGGACTTCATACTTGATGGTGAGCGTTTGACGAAATATGGAATTTTTTTATGTTTGATGGTAAACATGTGAAATTCGATTTAAGAAACTCACACTACAAATCTCGTTTTAAACTAGGCCATAATCGAAATTTAAAAAATACATTGTGAAAATTGAGAAATTAAAACAACATTTTGTTAGTATATTGACTCCTTGAGGGCAGCCGAAACTGTTGTTTATTTGAAGTCGTACTGATCCAATAAATGGAGATGATCAAATGCTATAATTGTGGTACTGAAAAATATACCATCAATATAGAGAAACGAAATAAAAGATACCAACGTTGTAGAAATTGCTCATTTGGAAATCAGTTTAAATTGAGAAGATCAAAGGTGTATTGATAAATTATAAAATTACTAAACCATAACGAAATTAAGTTAAATGCAAAACGAAATGCAGTACATCCCTACTTCTAAAAAGGTTTTAACTCTGATTACTATACAGAGACATTTACAAGTTTCTTATACTATCTTTCTTTACTTTAGATTTGCATTTTTAGCAACTACACTTTGAACTTTAGTTATGTTTTGCGACGACTCCATTATGCAAATAACTTAACCGTTACCCGTGACTTCCATTTGTAAATTACTTAAACAAATTCCAGTACCCCCCCAAAAAAAACGTGGTATGGACAGTGCTCTCAAAATATCTCTTCCTGTTTTTGTTTTTATGTTTGCAGTGATTTTAATAAACCTTAATATATATTTCCTTGTCCTCTGCTTAAGCACTGTAACAATAATGACGACTTGATTATAACGGTATGATGGTTTAAGTATTGTAATAATGATGACGACTTGATTATAACGGTATGACGGTTTAAGTACTGTAATAATGATGACTTGATTATAACGATATGGCGGTTTAAGTACTGTAAAAATGATGACGACTTGATTATAACGATATGGCGGTTTAAGTACTGTAAAAATGATGACTTGATTATAACGGTATGATGGTTTAAGTACTGTAATAATGATGACGACTTGATTATAACGGTATGATGGTTTAAGTACTGTAATAATGATGACGACTTGATTATAACGGTATGACGGTTTAAGTATTGTAATAATGATGACGACTTAATGACAACCGTACGACGGTTTAGTACTGCAATAATGATAATGTGTTGATTATAACTGTACGACGGTTTAGTACTGCAAAAATGATGATGTATTGATTATAACCGTATGACGCTTTAGTACTGCAATAATGATGATGTATTGATTATAACCGTATGACGGTTTAGTACTGAAATAATGATGATGTATTGATTATAACCGTATGACGGTTTAGTACTGCAATAATGATAATGTGTTGATTATAACCGTATGACGGTTTAGTACTGCAATAATGATGATGTATTGATTATAACCGTATGACGGTTTAGTACTGCAATAATGATGATGTGTTGATTATAACCGTATGACGGTTTAGTACTGCAATAATGATGATGTGTTGATTATAACTGTACGACGGTTTAGTACTGCAATAATGATGATGTGTTGATTATAACCGTATGACGGTTAAGTACTGCAATAATGATGATGTGTTGATTATAACCGTATGACGGTTTAGTACTGCAATAATGATGATGTATTGATTACAACCGTATGACGCTTTAGTACTGCAATAATGATGATGTATTGATTATAACCGTATGACGGTTTAGTACTACAATAATGATAATGTGTTGATTATAACTGTACGACGGTTTAGTACTGCAATAATGATGATGTGTTGATTATAACCGTATGACGGTTAAGTACTGCAATAATGATGATGTGTTGATTATAACCGTACGACGCTTTAGTACTGCAATAATGATGATGTGTTGATTATAACCGTATGACGGTTTAGTACTGCAATAATGATAATGTGTTGATTATAACCGTATGACGGTTTAGTACTGCAATAATGATGATGTGTTGATTATAACCGTATGACGGTTTAGTACTGCAATAATGATGCTGTATTGATTATAACCGTATGACGGTTTAGTACTGCAATATTGATGATGTATTGATTATAACCGTATGACGGTTTAGTACTGCAATAATGATAATGTGTTGATTATAACCGTATGACGGTTTAGTACTGCAATAATGATAATGTGTTGATTATAACCGTATGACGGTTTAGTACTGCAATAATGATGATGTGTTGATTATAACCGTATGACGGTTTAGTACTGCAATAATGATGCTGTATTGATTATAACCGTATGACGGTTTAGTACTGCAATAATGATAATGTGTTGATTATAACCGTATGACGGTTTAGTACTGCAATATTGATGATGTATTGATTATAACCGTATGACGGTTTAGTACTGCAATAATGATGATGTGTTGATTATAACCATATGACGGTTTAGTACTGCAATATTGATGATGTATTGATTATAACCGTACGACGGTTTAGTACTGCAATATTGATGATGTGTTGATTATAACCGTATGACGGTTTAGTACTGCAATAATGATAATGTGTTGATTATAACCGTATGACGGTTTAGTACTGCAATAATGATGATGTGTTGATTATAACCGTATGACGGTTTAAGTAAAATATTAACAATGACATGTTGATATGACTGTTTATGTACTGGAATAATGATGATGTATTGATTATAATCATATCATTGTTTAAATACTGTAATAATGATGTGTTGATTATAACCATATAACGGTTTAATTATTGTAATAATAATAATAATAATAATAATAATAATAATAATAATAATAATAATAATAATAATAATAATAATAATAATAATAACACATTGATTATAATCGTATAACGGTTTTAGTATTTTTAAAAATGATCACTTCGGTGATCTACGCATCGACAAATCCTTTGCTGATAATAACCGTATAACAGTTTAGGTATGTTACTTCAGTCATATGTTCATCTATAAGTCTGATGTTGACGATAACATCATTGTGGTTTAGTCGATGCAATCCCGACTCCAGTCGTCTGTTCATTCACAAGTCTGTTGATGATAAATGAATTATGGTTAGGAAGGGTAATCACGATCTTTCAGGGGACAGGGGATCTACGCATGGTCAAGTCAGATTTCAATGATGACCATATTACGGTTTCAGTATTTTTTTCATAGTTACTCCGTTGATCTGTTTATGGACAAGTCCGATGTTTATAAGGACCGTATTATGGTTTAGGTGTTGTAATTATGATGACTCCGATAATCAGTTCATGGACAAATCCGATGTTGATAAGGCCGTCTCAATTATTGTAACTCTCATTGCCTAAATTATTCTTTTCCTTTGCACCATAAATCATATTCCTTTCCTGTGTATTCATATCATAGCGTCCTTATAGGCACATAATGATTCACGATTATAATATTAAGGTTTACTTGAGAAAGGCTATATGCTGAATATTAATTTTAGTTTGATCTGTGATTAAATTCAATGACACTGTCATGTCCTTGTTCGGCACCATTTCAATTTGTTAATTAAAAATACATCAAAACATTCAAGCATTTATTCATAAATTTTTGGTATAGTAATACATAGGCATTACACGATTTACATATTTAAAACGTTACAAATTGATGAACCAGGAAACTAAGAAAAGCCAGTTCATTAACCTTTTAGGACACACGATACTAATGGTATGGAAAAATGGGAACCAGTATGGAAATGGGTGAACATTAAATAGAGTATATATGGGTTTGGCTGGCCAAGATTGGTTAATAATGTAAGTATTGTTTTAGGAAAAAGAATCTTTTGAGAGCTTATTCTAGTAGTAAGTGAAAAATAGAGACATTGTTTTATTGATGGAATTCCAGTCCTTTAACAGTCTTGGGTTTTGGAACACTCAGTACTAAAATTAGCACCTGATTCTTTGGTGCGGAAGTGAAAATACATGGTTCAAACACATGCAGGTCCAGAAAATGCCGCGGCTCATATATTTTTCACTACACAGAAGCTGACATCCGGATTTCATCTATACTGATAAATATAAGTTTAGTCATGGGCACTAAAAAAAAAATTAAGTTATTAAATTTTTAATATCAAGGTGTTTGCATAGGTTTACTGTGAGAACTAAATTAGTACCGTGATTCCTTTAGATACCAGCTTGAAAAAGTACATGTAAAGTACGACTGTAACGTGTTTTGCTAACAATTGCTTTATGCAAATATCAACTATTTCCCAGTGTAGGGTTACAAGCCAAGATAATTGTACAAAAAGGCTATGAAGATTAACGTTTGTTTACAGCAAAAAATAAAGACTACATCAATATAATTGAACTGCATATCACCTGTACAGGCCCAGTAATAAACTAATATAAAATGAAAATGAAAGATTTCAGTCAGATAAACTTCATTATTAAAAAAATTCAATTGATCGTTTAGCTTTTATGCTTGCTGTGTTGCTTATTGCTAACCAATAATGGCGTAATATTTAAGCTAGTAATGAGAATGTTTTAATTTCGAAGAGAGTTATTCAAAGTCTGACATCTCTTGAACTAAAAGTTTTTAAAAAATATCAATCTCAAAGACGATAAATCATAAAATTTCATTGCCCACTGTACAAATATCGAAATATTTAAAGCTCTTCCTATTAAAATAAACTAGCCTTAATGGGGTTGCAGAGGGAAGTAATTGATGATAATCATGACGATAGTTGTGGTGTTGATGATGATGATGATGATGATGATGATGATGATGATTGCGACAACAACAACGACGACGATGATGATGAAACGGTTTCATCGCATCATCAGAAAAAATACCAAGGATACTTGAACTGTGTATGCTATATCAATGTTATATATTTTTGCAATGAAATGCAATAAATAATTTCTATTTAAAAAAATATAGATAGGGACATAAATTAGGTCACCTGCAAGGAATTTTCCTAAAAATTGTACTTTCCTCACATTCACGAAATGTTATTTAAGTAATAAACAAATATAAAGGATATTAGAGAAAAGATCTGAAACTAGCATATTAGTGTCCACATGAATCACGACGGACGCCAATCCTGTATCAAAGAATTTCTTGAGTGAATAACTTCGTGTAACGAAGGTCAAAGGTCAATAGTGTACATGACAGGAGTATTAACAGAAAAGTCACCCGTTTGAGTCAGAATAACAACCAAATTATGATTGTTTTGACAATTTTTTTGTACAGACAGTAAACAGATCAATTAGCTTCATTTAGCGTGTTTACAGATAAATACGTAACAATTGGATGTAACATAAACAACTATGTATGTATGTATGTATGTATGTATGTATGTATGTATGTATGTATGTATGTATGTATGTATGTATGTATGTATGTATGTATGTATGTATGTATGTATGTATGTCTGTATGTATGCATGTATGTATGCGTGTATGTATGTATGTATGTATGTATGTATGTATGTATGTATGTATGTATGTATGTATGTATGTATGTATGTATGTATGTATGTATGTATGTATGTATGTATGTATGTATGTATGTATGTATGTATGTATGTATGTAAATCAGTTAACTAAACAGACAAAATAACAGTCTTGAAAGTGATTATGTGATTATTATTTTTAACATAGCTTTAACAATTTTTCAGTTATATTGCCACATTGTCTGCAGTGTGGCAGCTTATAGTGATATCTAGCACTGGGGCATCATGCCGCAGACACGTAGCATGATGTCCGACCCAGTCACATTGTCCTGACAACAGGCCGACCAGTCCTAACACTAACCTCTTAATGGTGAGCGTCAAGCGAGGCAGCTGTTAGTACAATTTTTGTAAGTCTTTGGTATGACTCGACCGGGGATCCAAATTCTCATTCAGTACAGATTAAAGTGAAGAGTAATAAAGATCGTAGGGAATTGTCCAAAATGTGTTTGCTGTCCGATGTAGAATGTCTTCCGGTTTGAGATTTTGAGTTGCAAATAAAATAGGAATTTTGTGCAAGGCTCCATCTGTTTCTCGTTCTGGAATTTTAAACCCATCACGTATTTGAACAAGGGGTAAAGGAGGATGAAGAAATATATCTTTTATCACGTTGACGAATGAGCTTCGTGCTTTCGAACAGCACATGTTGTCGTCACACGTCACAAGGTAAAGCAAGCACTGGCTTGAGCGGATATGGGTGTCACAGCAGACCAGACCAATTGGGACGCGGCATTTATCGTCCTGGCTGATAAAACAAACCTCATTCAGTTCAAGCATGGAAGACAGTTCTTACAAGGTCTTATTATAGCTGTGCAAAACTGCCGTCAATATGTTTAGTGTGGTAATAATTTTGCGCTCTAATTAGCTTTACTGGGATTGTCGTTACATGACGCATACTTTCTGACAACGAACTACGCTTAGGAAGTTGACGAAGGTATAGTCCATTTCGACTCATATTGAAGCCATCCTTATTTTAAATTTATCGGTTATTTGATATAAGGTTTTGATAATTCTGTAGATTTCGAACTTTCTCTTTTCATGAGAAGCTAAATCACGCATTGCCATATAAAGTATAGTTTGCAAAAGCAATGGTTGTTTTTCTATGATTTTTGGTTGACCACATCTATCCCTTTTATTTTTTTCAAATCCCTTGCAGTCTGGAAACTTTTTTTTATCATCAATCTTTTTCTTTAGTTTCTTTTCCAACTCAATTTTTCTTTTCTGTTTGTCTGTTAAGTTCTGTTCATGAAATCAGTCCTTGTTTCTGCCAGTTACACAACCAATGAGGTCGGAATTTATGACATCAGAATGAGACTTCATGTGTAAATGAACGTTAGCATTTCTCGGAGTAACCAACTGGCTTGTAGAAGGCAATGCTTCAGAAGTAAATGACATCAGTCGGTTGATCATTTCGACTCGAAATTATCCTAAGTAGAAACCTTTTTTGAAACTGATGGTGCTTGTTTATCCAAAAGTTAAGAAGTGACCCTTTTTTTCAATGGTGATCGCCTTGAGCTCTTGCAAGATGTGGTTAACTTTTTCTGCCAAAAATGTGTCATTCTTGAGACTATTCCACTTTATAATAAGTTGATCTTGTTTTAGTTTTTGTATGATATACTTGCACATAAGCGTTAAATAAAGACTAATATAATTAGATTTTTATTCATTGCTTTGGGCTGCCGAATGTCATGAAAATTCAAGCTAATGTAACACTGGACACATTACGTTCTATGGTTTCAATAACGTAAATGTTACTAGTGTCGCATGCTGGTTCAGTCCTCAAAGTTCTTCTCTCCCATCATCCTGTCTTTTTTAGACTGCTTTTTAAAAAAAAAAAGAAAAGTCATTCAAACATTAACAACTTTTGTACGAATATGATCGTTTATTATATAGCACTTCAGTGGTGTCAACAAAACGTTTTCAATAAAAGGAAAAGAAAAAGCTAAACATTTGATATATTTATTCCCTTTAACGTGCGGCGTCCCAGCGCGACAGAGGGCCCAATCTCGGCGCTACTCAACTAATTACATTTGTTATATTTTCACATTAAAATATTTAAAGATTAAACGTTTACTGCGGTCCGAATATCGTCTTTGAGTTTGTTACACTCGTGTGTCTTTGGTATCGTCGGAATGTTGTCAGAATGGTGATAATTTGTTTACCTATTATTTTACATTTCTAAAATCTAAGTTTAATCACCAGTAGGCCTGCAGTTTATTTTAGTCAACATTTTGTTTTTACAATGTGTAATACATTATATTAAAAAAAGAATTATATAATTAAAAAACAACAGTTTAAACCAGTTATAGGTTATAACAATTACCCAATATTTCATCTGACATAACAATATTAATATAAGTGGTCCACCAATTTTTTTTTTTTGTCAATTGCGGATAAAAATGGACTGAATATGCAGGTCACAAAATCTTTTTTTTTGTTCTGACATTATTTTTGAAAGAAGCGTCCCACCCTAATATTTACTGTGACATCATATTTCTTCAACCAACCAACCCCACCCCTCGTCACACTTCGTCACAAATGTTTGACCCTCTCCCCATCACTGCGTGAAGTCATAGGTGAACGACCCCTTTCATGCTATTCCAGCAGAATAAATTGTAAACCATCGAGAAAATAGTCATTCTAGTAAATTAATCGAGATTTTTTGAGTGACCTCTTTTAAGACGTCAAAGTACATGCACGCCGAGTCACATATTTGGTAATGTTATCGTATATTTTCTTACCCTGCGCTTACATATGATACATCCAGTGACGTCACTAGTGAGATACTGGAGTGCGAACTACACCGGGTGACACCATCAAAAGAGGTGACACCAAAAATGACTGTCTATAAAATTTTTGAATTTTTGTGCAGGAAGGGGGTCCATAGGGGTGACACCATAAGTTACCGCACTGGGTGACACCAACCCTAGTGACGCCACTGGATACATCGTATACTAGTCTAATAGAAATATGCACAATACTGTACCAAACAACACTATTATTCATCATGTTATGGTTGACGTTAGCTGCAACATGCATATGTTCACCATTGAAGAATATGGCAAGCAAAAAAAAAAAAAACACAGAATTTTAAATTAGATTAACCAGATAAATTTACTTTAAAAGTTATTGGGCTTCTAAAATTATTTCTTCATATGTTATTAACATATCTGTCTACCTGTCGTTCAGACTGTCTAACTGTCTATGTGATTATTTGTTTATTCATCTGCCTGTATGTATGTATGTATGTATGTATGTATGTATGTATGTATGTATGTATGTATGTATGTATGTATGTATGTATGTATGTATGTATGTATGTATGTATGTATGTATGTATGTATGTATGCATGCACGTACGTACGCACGCACGCACGTACGTACGTGTGTGTATGTATGTATGTATGTATGTATGTATGTATGTATGTATGTATGTATGTATGTATGTATGTATGTATGTATGTATGTATGTATGTATGTATGTATGTATGTATGTATGTATGTATGTATGTATGTATTCATGTATGTATGTATGTATTCATGTATGATTTATAGCATGTACCTTAGCTGTAAAGTAGATGACTGAGTTATGTGACTCAGCACTGACTGATGTACCCATTTATCTTGCATCTATCTATCCGTCTTTCTCTGCAAATCAGCATGCTTTTCGGAGCCTGTTACATTTATGGACTGTGATGACTAGATGAATAGGTAGATAGGCTTAAAATTGGTGTCAGAACTAGGAGGGATCAATTATGAGCTGTTACCAACATGTGGATGAAAGGGGAGCAGTGTACTTCTATAACTTCACCAAGACGTGCTTGGGCACAAAACAAGCGATCTTATAATTAGGGCCTGTAATAGAGGTCAACCTTTTCATGTGTATTAATCATTGGGCACGTGGCATCTAATTAACTCAAAAACTCGCAGCTATTCTGTATAAAAGCCAGGGGAATCAAATACGACAGTAACGCTGATAGATAGATAGATAGATAGATAGATAGATAGATAGATAGATAGATAGATAGATAGATAAAGACAGACAGACAGACAAGCAGTTAGAATTTCAATACTCGTATTCCCCATGTATGGCATTACGCACTTATAGCGATATTAATCTACATATTATAAACTTCTTATATAAATGCATACACAAATAGAAATACGTATCTATAAAATGATACACAAATAGAAATACGTATATACAAAATTATACACAAAAATAGAAATACGTATATACAAAATTATACACACAGATAAATATGTCTATACAAAATGATACATACAAATAAAAATTTATATACAAAATGATACACAAATAAATATGTATATACAAAATGAGACACACAAATAAATATGAATATACAAAATGATATACACAAATAAATATGTATATACAAAATGATACACACAAATAAATATGTATGTCAAAATGATATACACATAGAAATATGTACATACAAAATGATTCACACAGAAATATGTATATACAAAATGAAACACACATATAAATATGTATATCAAAATGATACAAACATATAAATATGTATAAACAATATTGATACACACAGAGAAATATATATCAAAATGATACACACAAATAAATATGTATATACAAAATGATACACACAAATAAAAATGTATATACAAAATGATTCACACAAATAATAAATATGTATGTCAAAATGATATACACATAGAAATAAATATGTACATACAAAATGATACACACATATAAATATGTATAAACAATGTTGATACACACATAGAAATATATATATATATATATATATATATATATATATATATATATATATATATATATATATATATATATATATATATATATATATATATCAAAATGATACAAACAAATAAATATGTATATACAAAATGATACACACAAATACATATGTATGTCAAAATGATATACACATAGAAATATGTACATACAAAATGATACACACAGAAATACGTATATACAAAATGATACACACATATAAATATGTATAAACAATGTTGATACAAACAAAGAAATATATATCAAAATGATACAAACAAATAAATATGTATATACAAAATGATACACACAAATAAATATGTATATACAAAATGAAACACACATATAAATATGTATATCAAAATGATACACACATATAAATATGTATAAACAATATTGATACACACATAGAAATATATATCAAAATGATGCACACAAAAAAATATGTATATACAAAATGATACACACAAATAAATATATATATACAAAATGATTCACACAGATAATAAATATGTATGTCAAAATGATATACACATAGAAATAAATATGTACATACAAAATGATACGCACATATAAATATGTATAAACAATGTTGATACACACATAAATAAATATATATATATATATATATATATATATATATATATATATATATATATATATATATATATATATATATATATATATATATATATATATATATATATATATATATATAGATAGATATAGATATATCAAAATGATACAAAAAAATAAATATGTATATACAAAATGATACACACAAATAAATATGTATGTCAAAATGATATACACATAGAAATATGTACATACAAAATGATACACAGAAATATGTATATACAAAATTATACACACATATCAATATGTATATACAAAATGATTCACACAAATAAATATGTATGTCAAAATGATACACACATATAAATATGTATATCAAAATGATACGCATATATAAATGTGTATTTCAAAATGATACACACATAGAAATATGTAAATACAAAATGATCCAGAGATATAAATATTTATATCAAAATGATACACACATAAAAATATGTACATACAAAATGATACACACATGGAAATATGTATATACACAATGATAAACACATAAAATATGTATATACAAAATGATACGCATAGAAATATGTATATACAAAATGATACACACATACATATTTATTTACAAAATGATACACACATATAAATATGTATATACAAACTGATACACATATACATATTTATATACAAAATGATACACACATAGAAATATGTACATACAAATTGATCCACACATAGAAATATCTATATACAAAATGATACACACACATATTTATATACAAAATGATACACACGTAGAAATATGTATTTACAGAATGATACACACATAGAAATATGTATATACAAAATGATACACATATACATATTTATATACAAAATGATACACATAGAAATATGTACATACAAATTGATCCACACATAGAAATATGTATATACAAAATGATACACACAGAAATATGTATTTACAAAATGATATACACATAGAAATATGTATATACAAAATGATACACATATACATATTTATATACAAAATGATACACACATAGAAATATGTACATACAAATTGATCCACACATAGAAATATGTATATACAAAATGATACACACATAGAAATATGTATTTACAAAATGATACACAGAAATATGTATATACAAAATGATACACATATACATATTTATGTACAAAATGATACACACATAGAAATATGTATTTACAAATTGGTCCACATATATAAATATGTATATACAAAATGATACACACACACACATATTTATATATATATATATATATATATATATATATATATATATATATATATATATATATATATATATATATATATTTATATACAAAATGATACATATTGAAATATGTATATACAAAATGATACACATAGAAATATGCACTAAGGTACATACAAAAGGGCGCACATAAAATATCTACTTACATAAGGATGCACTCATAGAAATATGTGCATACAAAAAATACATACATATAAATATGCATATACAAAATGAGACACACAGAAATATGTATATACAGCATGCTACAAACATATAAATATTTATATACAAAATGATACACACATAGAAATATGTATATACAAAATAATACACTTATAAATATGTATGTACAAAATGATCCAGACATATAAATATGTATATAAAAATGATACACACATATAAATATGTACACATAGAAAAATGTATTTACAAAATGATACACACATATAAATATGTATATACAAAATAAGACACAAAGAAATATGTATATTCAAAATTATACACACATAGAAATATGTATATACAAAATTATATATATATATATATATATATATATATATATATATATATATATATATATATATATATATATATATATAGATAATGATACACATAGAAATATGCACAATTGCTTATACAAAAGGACGCATATATATATATATATATATATATATATATATATATATATATATATATATATATATATATATATATATATATATATATTAATTTACATAAGGATATACTCATAGAAATATGTGCATACAAAACGATACACTCATAAATATGTATCTACAAAAGAATGAATGCACATAAATATTTGTATTTAAATTATCTTATGCGTAATAAATTGTACCTTAACATTATCTGTAAGAAGCGACAACAATCTTGGAAACAATGTTCAATATGCAGTTTTGCAGTAGACAACATTATGGCCTTGAAGTATGCGCAGATGACTTGAAGTATGCACAAAGGACTTGAAGCATGCACAAGGGGCATGAAACATGCGTGAACTGAAAGCATGCCTTTTACAATTTTGTTAGTACTACGAGTTTTTTTTGTTGTTAGTTTACGACTATAGTTACAATATGCCTTTCTTGGAAAATTCACGAACCAAAAATTTAAAAACCAAACAACTGTATAAACAAAACAAAATATATGTGAATCGGTTTATATTCAGACTTGTTTAATTCAAGCTAAGGATGGAAAAACCATCCGTGGCATGCCTCCGTTCTGCACGTAACGACACAGAAAGGGACACGACAGACAAGAAAACAAGTATCCCCTCTTTCTGTACCTTCTCCCAACCATAAGCAAAGGTCAGCTATTTGGTACGTAAGAGCTTACCAGAAGGATATAATAAAGTTATCTTCAAGAGTCTGAGCTATATCGTAAGGATGCAACATTCTCTTTTCAAGATGATTGCACGATTTGTTAACACAATGCTAGTTGTTTCATGAGTTCACTCCATCCTAATTTAAGCTTTATGATTGATATTTTATATTCGGCGGGGATTACGCAGAGAATGAACCCGAGAACTTTATATAAAAAAATAATAAGTTTCAGGTATCCCCAAAATAACATGAACGTAACATTATTGCTCTGATTTGAAGGAGAATAAAAAGAACTAATATTTGTTTAAAAATATCCTGGAAATATAAATCCTAGCCCACCTCAACTTCACTAATCGCCACAGAAAATTAAAGGACCAGTTCCTTATTAAAGATAACATCGCTATGTATTTGAGGTCTGGTTCTAATAAATCCTGGGACATTCTGGATTACACAGTATATGTCTGTATATATTCAACACCACGAAAGACAATTTGTACTCTAATAATACACACTGTGTACCGTGATGACTCTATCCTCTAAGACAATTGAACTTAAAATTATTTACTAATCGCAAGCGAACTATTAGTTTCTCTACGCATGCTGTATTATCACGTACACACCACAACGATGAAACTGCTGTGAGTGTGATGTTTAACGGCTTTTGTTAGCACATAATTGGTGGGCTACACATGGAGGAAAAACTTGCGAAGAACCACTCACCCACCCATGAGTAAAGCTAGTGTCAAACTTTCTCAAATGCCCACGTTAATCTAGATGAGCATTAAGCATACGTAGAGATGAACTGTGAGTAATTTGCAAAGGCGACTGGCTTGAACCAGTCGGACACCGGAGACCCTATGAACATGTACACCAGTGAATGAAACCGAAAGAGTAAGTGAAAAGATGAAAACGAAACGAACTATATTCAGTTGTAACGCCTGAAAAGTACAATAAGAAAATATCTTTATACGGTTGCAAATGCACACCAATGTACAGCCGGTGAATGCATCTATGGAGACTATGTATAACGGTGGTTAACAACTAACGCACAATCGGTGCATATAATTGTAATTACCTGTATATAAAGTGAATAACAACCTTTAGAGATCGCAAGAAATTGTTTATAAAAATAAACTACAATCTAGAGACACTGCACATGAAACTTTAATATAAAGTTTGTCCATGGCTTGTACAGAAAAGTCTACAAACGCATACCTATACTGTGTAAAATTGCAGCTCTTATATGAACAATGACTGCAAACTGCCTAATCATGTGTAATAGAAATAGGAGACGAAGCAAAATTACATTAATAACGTGAATGCATTTTATCATTAGGCTGGTATAATCTGCAGAAAAGTGAGCAAGTGTGTCATATATATATATATATATATATATATATATATATATATATATATATATATATATATATATATATATATATATAGAGAGAGAGAGAGAGAGAGAGAGAGAGAGAGATAGATAGATAGATAGATAGATAGATAGATAGATAGATAGATAGATAGATAGATAGATACAGACAGACACAGAGACAAACAGACAGATAGAGACAGAGAGAGAGAAAGAGACAAACATGCAGACAGTGTGTGCGCGAAATAAACGTTTCAAAATAACTCCTGATCAATTATTTCACTTCTTTTCGACTTAATGCCTTTTTCTCAAGACTGATAAATTATATTCGAACACTCATACATATAGTCGTCACACGGGTAAAACTGAATAGTTTTACATTTTGGAACAAACAATAAAAATAAAGAAAAGGTAAAACCTATGAAAAGGAACAAACTAACAGGAAAAATTAGTTACATGTCTAGAGTGGGACTTAGTATTTATACAGAAGGTGAAACAAGAAGACTAGCTCAGGTGTAAGCTGGGAGCACGATAGCACTGTAGTACACGGGGCACTAAATTAGTTCCCACAATAATACCATGATATTAAAACTTTAGAACTTAATTTCTGAACACTCTTAATCGAAAAAATTATTTGTTAGTATATACATAGCCTTGATGCAATATTCTTTGTGGAGTCATTTTTCGGATGTGCAAATGCGATTTGAATTCCGTACCAAAGAGACTGGTACTAATTGTAGTAATGAGTTCTCCAAGCATAGGTCTGTAAAAGGACTGCAATTCCATCATCAAAACATTGTCTTTCTTTAGTTGCAATTAGGATAAACTCCCAACATATTTTTTCGTTACAATTTTTACTTTCTTTCTCAACCTCTCTTCATCAGCCAAACTTCTATATAGACTTTCTATTTTTGTATCCATGGACGCCGCCATTATAACGTGACCCTCCTATATTAAGGTTCTGAAATATTGAGACCAGGCCTTGGCAGGATCGGCCTTATAGTTTGTGAGGCCCAAAGAGCCACGCAAGCAGCGGGGTCCGACTAGTGTAGTTACTGTCGTGTTTCTAATGTTTTGACATTTACCTCGGTTTAATGTAAAACAGACCAACAAAAAGAGAACGCCATCAAGAGGCCTTGGAGGATAATAATAATAATAATAATAATAATAATAATAATAATAATAATAATAATAATAATAATAATAATAATAATAATAATAATAATAATAATAATAATAATTACAACAACAACAATAAGAGCAACAACAATAGCAATAATATTTAGATGGACAAGGCCGATTAATTTCAAAGGTCCGAAATTCTATACTAAGGTTAGAGGTGAATCGTATACGTGTTTTGTGATTTTGGGGTCGACAATACGTTTTCACCGATTGATTTCTTTTAAAATCCATGTCAGATACATAGAGGAGTCAATTATTATCTGCTTTCGAAGACATTGACATGTATTTCGGGCATATGGGTGGTAAGTACATATGACAGGGATGCAGTTTTTGCATTCTTTGTTTTGTATTTTCAGAGGCGGTTTTTTTCTTTCCATTTGCCATCAATGTTGTCATTAAATCTGTACCGAGAAGTAAGTTTATAGATGCTGATTCTAGAAGCTTATGCGTTAGTATCTTTACAAAAATTGTGTCACATGATAGCACTTGTTTGATGCCGATATTTACCATATTGATTTGAAAATTATGTTGGTCATTAAAAAATAAGTGATTATTTTGAAAATATGGTGCTGATGCTTGCTTGATTAAGGCTGGGATGTCTATCTTGTACGTTCTCGCTTGCTTATATGCTTTCGTCATCTGGTATATGTATATTGAGGTGGGCGGGAGTAAACAGCCAAGGCAAAGATTGTTACATTGTCGGATATATTCTCTTTAGTTGTTTTATTGTAATAGTCACTAGTGTCTTGTATGTAATAATGGAGTTGTTATACAAAAATGAGGAGGTGATATTCGATTTATTCTAATTTTTTTCTTTGGAAGTTTCCCGCAAGAATTTGTAAGTCTGCTTGGATTGGTTTTAAGTCTGCAAGAAAAAGATAGCCTTATGTATAAATTTTACAAGCCAACAGTCACCAGAAATTTTAATTTGGTTACTCTTACCTGCATACAAAACAGGCATTAATACAATATTTCACAGATATAGCTTGGTCCATGTGAATTTCTAATATACTTAATATACAGTACTGTATCTAGGATTAGTTCAAAAAATTTCTAATATGCTGTACGGTAAATACAATTGTTCCACATGCATTTCTAACATAATGTAAATACGATTGGTCCAAGTAAATATCTGATATTCTGTACTGCATATACGATTGGTCCTGTGAATTTCAGATATACTGTACTGTATATACAAATGGTTCATGCGAATTTCTAATATACTGTACTGTATATATAACTGGTCCACACGAATTTATAATGTAATGTACTGTATACACGATTGGTCCATGTGAATATCTAATATACGGTTATTTTTATACGATTGGTCCATGTGAATTTAAAATATACTGTACTGCATATACGATTGGTCCATATGAATTTTCAATATGCTGTACTGTATATACAATTGGTCCACACGAATTTCTAATATACTATACTGCATATAAAATTTGTTCATTGATACCCACTCCCACTGTTTACTTTGTTTACGTAAGCAACAGTCTCAGCGTAAACTTTAATCCGTAAACGTGTTTCATATATAAGTATTGCTCGACTGATTAACACTATTGCGCTTGCGTCAATTTTTTTGTGGGTGCAGAGGTTTACGCGCTTTAAGTCATTCGTACGGGCTCGTCTGCATCAATATGCCTTCCTCTGTGTTGTATTATTGTTTAATAGTTTTAAACCCGGATATTCCGAGGTGTTCCTACATTTGGCTAAGTTGAAAACTCTAAAGAGAGCCACTTGCAAACTATTGACTTAATAATTTGAAGGAAAAAAGACAAAATAAAAGAAACCGAAAATAATTATCCCTTCTAGCAGAGGGTTTGAATAAAATTAAGTGGCTCCTATTGGGCTTCTCCAAGGGACAGAGCGCCCTACTAACGCCTCTTTAAGAAGCTTGTGTACTGGTGTAAGGAACAACACACTTAGCTGCAATAAGAAGTTTACAACTGTACAAAAGACGTTGTTATAGACGTTTTCATGTCCACCTGAACATTATAACATCAAAGCATAATTATTGGGTCCCCTCCTATTCCTAGAAGGTATAGTGAACCGAGAAGAAACAATAGATACGAAACCAATGGGGTTGTATGACGTAGTGTTGAATGTTATCTTTCGATTAACCGAGATATTAGAATGCCTATACAGGGAATCGTGCGTAGTGTCGAGACATTGTCCATGGAGATAGCTGGACAATCGGTTGATCTAGGTAAACATAATGCTTTATAGTGAAGCATTGACCGGATTTGTGTGGGCTGCCTGAATGCTAACCGACTTTGAAGTTAATACGTAGAAATGTGCATATTTTAACCCAAACAGCGCATAAACACTGTAGCTGTTGTACCATTATATAAGCGTTGTGGACAAGCAACAAACATCTTTCTTCCTAAATGATAATTATAAACAAACATTATACACTTTTCGACCTCACTAAAGTTTATAATTGTGACCGTTACTGTCACACAAAGCTGTCACTGATCACAATGAAGAACAACAGTACAACTACAACCGTCAAAAGGCTGTCGTTTCGTTGCTAACACACTGTCGTATTGCTGACAGTTACTGTCCAATACGGGAATAATACCGGGCGACTATTGATCTCTTGTTCTTTGGCTATAATCAGAATAAGAATGGGTCACATTTGTTGTGTGTATACGCATTTACTTTTGTTGGCGTGAAACATATGACCATAGAGACAAATAGTACTGAATATCTTATCGATACATTACATTACAAATCAAACTTTTCATTATTTTCGTCTTTACTTTGCTATTTACTATAGGGGCATACCTAAACCTATTGCAAGTACAATTTTGCATCACAACACACGCAGTCAGGATTTTATCATACACACGCGCGCGCGCATACATGTATATAATATGCATAAATCGAGTTGTTGATGAAAACCAATGAGACATTGACATGTTGTACTTGTATGAATATGTGGCATGTAGTCCTTCCTGCAGTCATCAACTTAAACGGTGCAATACGCTAACGTTCTTGTTACATTTCCAAGCTACATCAGCCATTTTCCTTGCACGTTGTCATCGTGAACCCTTTCAACGGCTGTACCAATCGAATGAGTCAACCTTTGCTGTTTGTTGTGACATTATTGTTTGAGTTAAAACTATTGGTCATTTCAGCCATACAAGCTTGGCCATCTGCGTGACAGGTGTCACACATATATAAGACTGTCTAAACCAATACGCATACACTAGTGTCCTGTGTAAAACATACTACGACACAGTCATAAGATTTTATTTTTCGGAAAGACAAGAAATCTGCAATGACCACATGTCCACTGTTTCTTTCACACAAGAATTTTCATTTTTAGTTGCTAACATTAGCCAAAAATTTATCTTTCTAAGATAAACAGGTACTATTATTTATTCGTGATTCAGTTTTTGTAACTTGAAAACGTGTAAGCTTATTAAAAATTCTGGCTAGTAACATGTATTTGCACTCCGAACTTAACGTCTTTGAAATGTGATATTAGCTGTTTTGAATTTATGACGGGCATTTTGAACGCATCAAATAAACTATCACCGAATAAACGTGCTATACTTGTGAACACTAAGGCGTATCTCTTATACAAGGTTTTCTAACTGGGTGCACTCGTTAAAAGTCACGTCAAGCTCTTTTAAAATCGTGAAATATAATTAGTGTGGTCGTCAAGGCTAATATATCATACAGGCCTATTGAATCTATTAACTGTACCATACCTAATGAAAACTCCTCGGCCAACAGAACTGCTTACAGTGGAAGTTTTAATAATCAACGTCGTCGTAATATGCCTTAAAGATGGTTAATTATAGGTGTGTACTTCACGAGTCTCATTATTTATCGACCGGATTTTACTTATCTGCACCTAGGGGCCTGATGGCAACGTCTTATATCCGAAAAATTACCATTACAAAGAACGGTGAAACTTTATCTATAAAGGTGTTTATATCAGCAAATCTATCGCAGTGACATTCACGCTTTAAAATGTGATGCGTTAACTATCGCTGAATCAAGATGAAAAGTGACAGTATTTGTTCGTCTGTAAGAATGAATAAAGGAAAAAAATGTATTTTCATATAAATATATTCTCCTTCTCTATATGTATGTCTTTTGAAAATGAATATATATATATAAATATATATATATATATATATATATATATATATATATATATATATATATATATATATATATATCTATATATATATATATATATATATATATATATATATATATATATATATAAGGTTTTTTTTAATGACAGCAGCTGCTGTGTTAATTTTGTATCTTATACCGTTTAAAGATGATTTTCACAAATCAAGGAGGCTGCATATTCATAAATTCCTCGAATTAGTCCAATTATTTTAAATCTATAGTAACAGCTGACACGTGTTGCTGTATCCAAATCATTTTCACACATTTGAAATGTTTTGATGCAAGAATTTCGTCAGGTAAATTTAGTTACGTTTGTTCCAGGATCTGTGAGAGTGAGTCGTTTGACTTTCTATTTTTAGTTGCAGAGGCCATATTTTATGTCGGAACGGCGTCGTTTGTGCAAACTTAACCATCTTAATGTTTCGGTTATTACACTCAATTTCAGTCCAGTAGTTTGTATTAATTATTTATTTATTGTATTTGTTATTTTTTGTTCATTTTAATAAGAAGCTTCCATATTTGCGATCGATATTGAACAACCATGAAAGGCCTATCCGTCGGTTTTGGTCCATTTCAGTTCACCGGGGGGCCCCGAGTGGCCGAGTGGTATAAAGTGCTGTCCCTTACGGATCACTGCCATCTAACCTCTGTCTGCGTGGGTTCGAGTCTAGGATTCGGCGAATGTGGATATGTGAGAAAGCTTGCCAGTAGCTTCTCGTGGGTCGGTGATTCTTTCCGGTGATTTCCCGGTTTCTTCCTCCACCATTAATACTGGCCGCCATGAATAGCCTATCGTGTGCTGAAAAATGGCGTTAAGCCCAACAACAACAACAACCATCAGTTCACCGGTTTGTAAGAAGATGATATTTTGTTTCAAAATAATGTTTTTGTTTAACAAAAATCTCCTGTTTCTGAAAGTATATCACAATTTTATTTGTATGAAACTGAAGGGATGCCTAAATACTTTTGGTCAAATAAAGTCAACATCATTCAAAATTCAAAGTTTAACATTTTTATAATTTTAGGAATGTTGGCCACGTCTAAATGTAGATCGGCTTCCTTATACATTCTGATTGTGTGGGGTAGGGTGGGTGGGGGTTAGGTGATCAGAATTCATGATGTATGGAAAATATAAATGCATGAAAATAAGCTGACAATATATCATGCACAATTGGGATTCAGTTGTACTTAAGATTAAAAAATAATTAATTTGCGTGCTTATACTGACAAGAAGAAATTTATTACAAGAGAACTTTTATTATACAAATCACACGTGTGTTGCTCTATACAATCCACTCAAAATTTTGGTCATCGGTGAGTGCTAAACCTTTATGGCTGGTACTAAATGTGTCTTTTTATCTTGTTATTGCAGGCTAAACGCCATTTTTTAAATACGGGATGGCTTCACTCTGCGCAATAGTCGTGAAATAAGCGGCTCCTCTATCTGGGGAACAACTATCTTACTTTGGATATTGTCTCTAAGCTAACCAATCCTGTGTTCACGTCTGTATGTCACGAGCAACAAATTAGTTCCAAACTTTTGTCCCCATTACTTAGTTAATTTTCACGACTTCCTGAAGTCAATCTAACATGTCTCTTGGGAGTAATTTTAAATTAAACACATTTATTTCAAAATAGTGTTAATACACGATTTTGGAAGTAATTTTAAATTAAACACAATTATTTCAAAATAGTGTTAATATACGTTTTTGGAAGTAATTTTAAATTAAACACAATTATTTCAAAATAGTGTTAATATACGTTTTTGGAAGTAATTTTAAACTAAACACAATTATTTCAAAATAGTGTTAATATACGTTTTTATCGTAAAATTGTCCATGCTTTTTAGAGCGCATCCGTTTTGTCAAATTTTTATTTTCAGAGGTGTATAGCTTTTGTACCTTGTAATGATTTTAAGTTTTGGAGGTAAGCAAATATTGTTTATTACCGCAATCTCGTAATGCCTCATATGAAGTTTGAGGATGGGCTACACGTGGTAGCCACTATAACGGGCGGAGGAAGAACCAGGACAAAACTGGAAGAAGAAAAATCAAGCGACTCACGGAAAGCTACTGGCAAGCTTTCTCACATATACATATTGACAGATGTAGTAGGGACATTTGATATCATTCAGCTGTTTTCCAATTTTCTGGTCTTGTACATAGCCTTAATGGGCAGAATCCACTTTTCAATTAATGTTCTGCTTCTGCAGTCTAAAAATAATACAAGTAGAATCTTTACAGCAAACTCACCACTTGGCCCTAGAGACATTAATCATCTGGTTTTAGCTCCAAGTTCTAGCTTGTGAGAACAACATATATTGCGTTTGTGCAAATTAATTAAATGATTATTTACAAGACCTTTAATTAGTTTTTAGATTTTGAAAATGGTGATATTAGAGACGAGATAGTAGATTAAGTTTTTCTAACTAGCAAGAATAATTTGTATATTGTTTTGAAAGAAATATATATTTTATACTTTAATTCTGACAATCTTTGCAAACCCATGCCTATAAACTCATTTATTTAAGATTTATATTTTGAAAAAGAGGTTGAAAGTGAATCTGATCAGATATCTTATAATAATTTATATGTTTCTAAATTAACTTCTGGACAACTCATTAGTGAGATATCAAATGTTTAGTTTAATGTAGAAAACACATACATACATACATACATACATACTGAGATTTTGAATTTGAATCAGAGATGGGAATTTGGAGACAGTGTAAAGTAACCATTAAAGAAATATGCTGCCTAGACATTTATTTCGTTTGCTCTACCAGCAAATTCCCCAAAGTAGCTGCCACCCACCTTCACATAACAACTACATACAGTTTCACAGAACACCTACTACAGTTTGATGAGTTTTACAGCACAGATCCAAAAACTCGAATCCCGCGAACAACGGTAAGATGGCAGTGAGAGGTGTAAACACGTTCATTTTACACCACTCGCCCACGTCTACATTTTAATTTCTTACTATATCGCTAGTTTATACATATAGATCAAATTTAAAAGACTATTTATCATCAAAAATAGCGCTTAATGTGCTCAATGCATATACAATATGTAGGTCAAGGGCATATATTAGCATGTGGCTGTTTTTTTTTCTTCTTCCATTTAAATCCATCTCCCACTGAATTTTTTTTATCTGTATTGAGGAGAAATGGAACATAAAAGAAATCAAGGAGCAGAGAACCTGCATTTAATTTTCTGAGTAAAGTTTGTCAACAACTATTTTTACTTTATGACTTTGCAACTAGAAGTGATGGACTTTTGTTCACTAGCATGGTCTATTCAAATACTAAAACGTGGCAATATTCAATAAACGATGAAATAAATGGAAAATGCCTATTTGTGGATTTTAGCATTGCAAACATATAAAAAATATAGGTACCAACGGAGCGTGGGCTGGCACAATATGTCATTTGTATCAAATTATGAGACCGTATTATGGATATAATACATAAAGAGCTTTCAAACCCTAACCTTCTTATGTGTAGAATGTTCAAATTGTAAAATATGTTTACCTGGGAAAACACAGTTCCGTCCTCCACAATCTTGTATTAGAAATCGCTACTCGTTAAAAATTCAATGAATTAAACTTCATTCAATCCTTACCATCGTGTTGGGAATATTTTTTTCTTTAGGTTAATTCAAAGGGACGAGTTATTTAAACTTCACCTGTACGTCCTAAATCCGAGTTTTATGCTTTCTCTTCAATACTTGCAATTATCAACAAAAGTTTCTCCAACAATTTTGAGATTATAAAATGATCGTTTCTAACCTACGGCCTACATCAGCAACTAACAACACGGAAATTCGCACGAACACATTTCACTTAATTCTTCCCACAGAAAAAAAATCACTAGTTAAAAATTTCACAAGGACAGTAAATGAAATTATGTGGGTATGATAACGATTTGCATTTATCTCCGTTTTAATAATAAATCAACATGGTGGATCAAATAAAGATTTTGCAAACAAAACAGTTATTCATCGATCGCTAGAACTTTGCGACCTTATTCATGAGCTTCCACCCGTTCCGCATTTAACTTTCTCTGATTTTAATATAGTTAACATAATTTAAAATATGAAATATTTTGTTTGGAAAATATATTGTGTGCGTTATAAATGTATATTATCGATTAACATACATTAAATTGGACTCAATTGTACAAGTACCATATATGAGCTCGTGGCCGTGTGGGTTTGGGCACTGGTGACAAGAGCCAGAATACTGTATTAGGAGTCTGAATCTATATAAATCCTGGCACATTCGTTTGTGTAATAGATTATTTAAAACCTGACTTGTTTAATTCAGAGCCACGTCATATTCGGTGTCAGATACTTTCTAAAAGATTTTATTGTACGGTTTTGCGTCGTCGACAGTTTAAAACTGTTAAATGCCGTTTCTCAGACAAGAGTGGTCCAAATAATGGCGTGCAGTCCATTTTGTTTTGTTTTCTTGTCTTTTTCTGGCTCTCACTCGTACAAAAGTCTGATGTCGGAGTTTCATTCATCACGAATAGAGCACACGTGTCAACGATGGCTTGTTGTATCACGTGCTCTCTGCTAGATAAATCTGGCTTTATCCAGGTACCCGCGGGAACAACAGGTTTCTGGTAGTTATTCTCGAAACAAATGTTAAGATTTGTGCGTTCTTTTAAAAACAGAATGCGACTTTCATTTCATATTTTTCAGGGGTTTCTCGTGGAAAAAATGGAAAAGAGGTTATTGTTGATGTCACTTGACTAGTGGACCTCTGATGTCATGGGCATATGGGTTACATCAATGTTGTCGTTTCGTTTCGTCCACGAATTGAACATAATTAAAATATTCGTAATTTCTCAAACACTAAGTCATTTTCCTATCGATTTCATGCAGATATGTATGACTGTCCATTAATGTTTTTGGCAGTCTATTTTAGTCTATAAAGCATACGTGTATATCTGCACTTAAAGCGTACTAGATTTTGTAACTGGCACATTAAAGTTGCAAATAGCGTGTTGTTTTGTCATTTTAGAGCTCTAAAAATGTAAACTTACGCGAATATTTTATTTTCATACGCGCTAGTTTTTCTAGCACACTAGGATTTTCTAGCGCACTAGTTTGGTCTAAATGCATGTCTAAATGATGAAACTAACGAGATAGTTTGTAATTTTTTTCTCCATCCAGTCGAAACAGCTGTTATATTTAATCCCTCGGGTCTTCTAGAAGAATTCCGTAAACAAAAAAAGGTTGCTCAACAGATGTTATGAACATATGAGAATTGCAGGTATAAGCGAAGCTGTTTGCATCTGCAGCATGCACAATGGAGATAATGTTGGCATATCTCTGTTACTTTCATGTACTGTGGCTGAAATCATATTGGATATTGTACTTATGGAAATTGTACATGACATAAACACGCAGCTGACCAAAATGGCTTCTCTCATGTGCGCAAGAAATCAGCCTGAATTAGTATAAAATACACTTAGTTGTCAGTGATGTGTATTCAACAATTTAGGCCATTTAGGGTTGCTTCATTTGATCAGACTCACTTTAGAGCCGTTGTTTGATTAAATAAATATCCTTACTTCTTTAACTTAATTTTTTTTTAAAAAAATTATTTATTCAATTAATCTTATCTTCGATAGTTAAACATTCTTTTATAGCTGTTATGCCGCATGGCTGAATTGTTTTAAAAAGAAAGAAAATTGCATTCTACTTTTAAATTTGTCTGTATTTGAATTGGTTTTGGTATTCTGCCTTTTCTACATTTGCTGAAAGAGTGATTGACATCTATACCGTCCATTTTTGTCCATCAATTACATCCAGCATGTAATTGGACTCGTATTTAATGCAATAACATATTCAAAATTAACCACTGGTAGCTCAGCTTTTCACAGCTCCAATAATCTGATATGCTTCAAAACTTTAAAAATTATCGTTATCGTAAATATCATCAGCTACTATATGCAGAATGAAGATGTTTGAAGTCGGACCACGCTGGAAATCAACTATTTTGGTTAAACGCAAATTTGTTAAGACTTCTTTAATACAATTATAATATATTCTTTTCCAGGGCTCAATGTGCAAATAAAATTTTATTTAACAATCATTTCACACGTAGTGTAGCTTTCAAATTCGACCCAACTAGACCAGATATAAATCAATCAACATAGAATCTTTGCGTAAAAGTGGTACGTAAAAGAAGGATCAAGTGTTTGATTATACACGTGGAGTACGTTTAGAATATCTCATGTATTCTGAATGTGTTATGATAAGATAATTAGCATGAAATGGGTGGGTGGAGTATTCACGTATCATTTCACAAGTCGCGCGAGAGTTCTCAATAGTCTTTGTTGTTTGTACGAACAAAAGTGCTATGACAGCAGCTTAAACGTCTGGCAAGATAAAATTCTCCAGTCAGATGAACAACACTGCATATTCACTCATTGTTACGGACAATGCCTATATCTGGCATGCAGTGATATGGGGAAAACTGTCCCATTATAAAGTACACTTGATGGGACCAAATTAATCAAGTACTCGACTAAAATACATTCATTTTTCGAAACATCAAGAATGAATGTCTTGTCTCCACACCTGGTATAAGAATACTCTGTCCAACTCGTTGGATTGTGAAAGTAGACACGTCTTGTTCAATCACAGAAAAATACGCAGAATTGAATGCAAGATAATAATCCAGTGACACTGAGACCAAAGCATATCTTCTTGGTGTGGAAATCAAGATGGCAACATCTGAATATTTGTTTTTGTCATTCATTTGGCCAACTTGACAATTGGACACACTGTTAATTTGAGTCGTACCCTATAGAACAAAACTATCAATGCTTCCAAAGGACAAGAACTGTCAAAGAAAACCATCAGTACTCCGCAGAAGAATGTTTCAATGATTTTGGGAGACAACTAAAGATTCACGATTTGGTGGGTGACTGTTCTCCCAAGTAAGTAAAATATATCAGGATGGAATTAACAAGTCACACTGTGCGGAAGATGCCATCAGCTACTACCGCAGAATATTCTTTGCATTGATTGTATCTTGTGAGAGCCATCACTAGACGGTTTGATCAACCTGGCTATGCGATGAATAGTTCCATGGGGGTAGTGTTTCTCGCAAAAAATGAAGAGGCAAATGACGCAAACACAAGAGTGGTGTCTGAGTCTGAATTCTTCCTTGACTTAAACTAGAATAAATTGAAAGAGGAACTGATTCATTCAAAAATCAATTCTTCTCACCATTTACCCCAATTAATGATAGATGTTTCTAGCAACCCTTATTCGTCAGAGAAAGACATGTACCTGGAATATATCACATTTCTGCGTCTTATCCTCATCGAACGTTCCTTCAGTGTCCTGAAATGCCCGAAATCCTGGATGCGAGCCACCATCCGTCAACCGAGGAAAATCACTACATGACAATACATATTCACAAGGAGTGTGTCGACTAGTTAGATGTTAAGTGTGCGTTTGTGATTTGGAATTTTAACGTAGCTTTTAACAATTGTCCATCTATATCGCTACGATGTATGCAGTGTGGCAGTTTATAGTGATGTCTTGCACTGTGGCATCATCTCGTAGACATGTAGCACGATGTCCCATCCAGTCACATTATTATGACACCAGGCCCACCAGTCCTAACACTAACCTCTTGATGCTGAGCGCCTAGCGAGGTAGCTGTTAGTACCCTTTTTATAAGTCTTTGATACGACTCTGCCAAGGTTCGAAACCGCGACGTCTCGCATCCGAGGCGGACGCTCTACCACTAGGCCAATTGAGCTGTCGATGTTAATTGTGTGTTGAATAAATTTATATGTGTGGTTCCGCAATGGTCTACTTAGTTTTCTATTAATTAAATTCCATTTGTTGGATTTGTTTATAGAAGAGGCTATAGCAAGCACATTTTCTAAAGAAGCAGCAGTATAAACGAAAAAACTCCAACAAAAACATATATAAAACGACGAGTTTACACGAATATTTTGAAAGAGAATATTTGCAGAAAATATTTGCACTGAAAAGTGTGAAAGCAATTTATGATTTAGTATTCACGACTAGCCACATCAACGTTTAAGAACTTCATACAGCCGTGTCTAGTATATCCAAAGCGTTATATCTCCATGCTACCCGTTATATAAATTTTTCATTTGGAAAGATACTGTAAGTTAAAAACTAAATGTGCTTCAATGATAACTTATCTATTTATTCGATAAAGGTAATACCACGGGCTCAATATTTGAGGCAATACCCTTAATAGATTTTCTAGGAAATGGTTTATATGAGTCGATGTAACGTCATTTAAGTCAGCAAGTCCAGCTCGTAAGCCGCTTCTCTGTGTCCGTCTCCACTCCAACCTCGCGAAGCGGTTTCTCTGTACCCGCTCCCACTCCACCCCGCGAAGCAGCTTCTCTATGTGTCCTATCCCACTCCACCCCTGCGACGAATTTCAACTTTCGATAGGCAATTTACTCCGACTCAATAATCCAACATAAATGTCTAATTATCAACAATGGGAAAGATAAGAGAAACTTGGATTAGCTTGGCCCATTCGGTGTCTTACAGAATATACAATTTTGCTTGTTATATTTAGTTTTTTAGACGATATAAAACGGGACATATCATGTTTGTGTTTGAGACTGTTTGTGTCTGAGACTATGAAGAAACTAGCACGTGACAGATTATATAAAACCTACAATTTTATTCATTTTTTTAGCGTTATAAAAACTGTAACATTACGGTTTGAAACGGCATCTGAGTACCGTTTAAACTAAATATCGTTAACACGAACGTCACAAAATTAAATTAATAAATCGTAATATTAAGTACACAAGGCTCAACTCTGAATTAAAAAAAAAACAACTAAAATAGCTGAGAATCAAAATCTGGTAATCCGGTACGTGTCAAATCGTATCCATAACATCCAATATATGAAAGATATTCCATACTCTATAATCACCAAGAAAAATAACATAAATGCATAAAACTGTATATTCAACCTCTCAAATGCTGATCCAATGTCTATCTTTCCCGAATCCTGATTATACATGTAGCATGGACCACACTAAAGTACATAGTTTGCTTATTCAGACAGACGTATGTTGATTCAGAATCAATATAGAAACCCAATTTCACAATTTTATGTAGTATATACAGACATATTCTTTAGTGACTCCAACCAGCTAACATCCAAATCACAAGAAATCCAGACACTAATATTCGAAAAGCCACACAGGAAAAACCTGATGCAATCCAAGAAAGGCTGATGCAATAATCATCTTCTCGCCAACACCCGTTCCTGCCGATACTCTCGAACAAAAGAATTTATAGGTATTGTTGATGTCAAACTGGATGGTAATACACATATAATATCACTTTAGACTTGAATTATATCGCAGTTTCATTTTATGTACATTTCTTTTGCATCCACTTCAGCATAAATAATGACGCACTTTATTTCTGCTTAACTTTGACTACATCATATTTGTTCTTTGAAGATGAAGCTCAGAGCGAAGCTATGTTGCTTCTATCAGTCGCTTAGAATTTTATATCTGATTTTTTTTCTTTTTTTTTTTGGTTTCCATCTGTAGCTCATTTGTTGTTGATGATGATGATGGTAGTGGTAGTTTAAACACATTATTAGTTATATCTTGCGGAGCAAGTGGGAACTAAGTACTTATCCAAGGACACTCCCAAGCAGCCGTCTCGAGCTGTGCTGAACCTGTATCAAACCCGTGACACTTGGATTATAAGTCCGACACTCGATCAAGTGATCTCAGGGAGAAAGATCGAAAGGAAAGCCAATTATCTCATAAATAAATAATACCCCTTGAAACGAATTATATATATATATATATATATATATATATATATATATATATATATATATATATATATATATATATATATATATATATATATATATAGCATTGTGACACATCGGAACATATTATTCACAAGGATTCACTGCTGAGAGAGAGAGAGAGAGAGAGAGAGAGAGAGAGAGAGAGAGAGAGAGAGAGAGAGAGAGAGAGAGAGAGAGAGAGAGAGAGAGAGTCTATAACTTTAACATGTAGTTCCGAGCTCTATTTCTGATAGTACAAACGTTTATTTTGCATTGCCTTGCATCAGTGATTTTTTTACATTGCCTGAAATAACGCACATAAAATTGTTCACTGTCCCTCCCACAGCAATCTGTCCCTCCCACAGCAATCTGAACAAGTTTTAAGAAATATTTATGTACCCACCATACTGACCCCTAAACAACATATTTATTTTCGATGCCTTAGGCAAGATTCTTAGAAATATTTACGTACTCTAAACAGATCCACAGATAGCATCGAGTCCTTTTTGCTGCCAAAACGTTCTCCATGAAACAGAAGCTTTTTTGGCAAAGACGATGGAATATAATATTTGTATGATCTGAACCAAAAAGGTATCAAACAAATATCATTTGAATCTCAATAATTCAAACGCAATAGAAACTTATTGATTTCAAAATAATGCACTTAAAAATCTAACAGAAACGATACCAGAATTATCCTGGATGCGAGCTAAATTTTCTTAAAGTATCCCATAAAGTTTTCATTGTTTGCTTGTTTGTTTGCCTACTCATAACTTGGGTTATTGCCTACATGCACAACTATGATTGTAAGATGCCATTGTATTTATCACAATGCTAGTGGGGTTTTTTTTCTTCACAATACTGTTTTATATTCTGACACAATGCTATAGTATTTCTGACACAAACCATAGATGAGAAGCTTGGCTTCACATAAATTTCAAAGATTCAAATAATCTTAAAAACACAAAAATAAATATTATTTGGTGCAATGTAAAATAAGAGGTAATAATTAAAGCAATGAATGTAATCTCTAAGGCACTTATTAATTTATTATGCCTACGCACCTATGTATGTATGTATGTATGTATGTATGTATGTATGTATGTATGTATGTATGTATGTATGTATGTATGTATGTATGTATGTATGTATGTATGTATGTATGTATGTATGTATGTATGTATGTATGTATGCATGTATGTACTCAACCATGCATTTATGTCTAATTCTCTCTCTCTATGTATGTATGTATGTATGTATGTATGTATGTATGTATGTATGTATGTATGTATGTATGTATGTATGTATGTATGTATGTATGTATGTATGTATGTATGTATGCATGCATGTATGTACTCAACCATGCATTTATGTCTAATTCTCTCTCTCTCTCTCTCTCTCTCTCTCTCTCTCTCTCTCTCTCTCTCTCTCTCTCTCTCTCTCTCTCTCAATATTTTTCATTCTGAATGTATTTAAGCGGTCCACATTCCCTCATTACCAGTGGAACACACTCTTAAGACAGGTAATTCATCTGGGTAAGGTTTTACTCTGGAAGTGCTCCACCTCAAAATGTACATTTCTACTAAATCTTGTTTAACCACTAGCAACTATACACCCATATCCAAAATGACTTTTCAATCATATCGTACACTATATCGCTATATATCGCACACTAAATCGTGATTTTATAGTACCTAAATCGCGATGTATCGTATACTGTAGTCGCATGAAAGTGTATGACACCTGCTACAAATTCAATATGCCGCATACTTAAATCATGGCTTCACCCTTTCTGTAGAAACGAAATTACGATTTTTGTGATGTTAAAAGGGTCAAGGAATGAATGTCAACACCAAAAGCTTCAAGTCAGCGATTTTTTTATGTTTGCAACACAAATTGCTAGCCCAGTAAAATGAGTAGGAAGTGTTCCTAAATACATAATGTTATGTTATATATTCAGTATGAAATTATGATAAATGTGAGTCTCTGTTGAGACATTACTAATATCAAGATCTTTATTTCTGTAGTAGTTTTTTGTTACTTAACATTAATATTAAATATACTGAACAAAAGCCATGGTTTTATCCATATTTCCCAGTCAATGCCTATCAAAAACTTCGTACAGCTTTCTACTGAGTGATTATGACGTACACTGCTGTAAACCGATCATATTCTGGTTTACCTTGACTCTGTGACCCAGCAATGAAAACGCCTTTTTCAAACAATCTGGGCGTATAAAGTATCTTTTCAAACTCATCTTGTTTACAATAGCTTTCGAAGAAACCATATGACACCATTTATTTTAATTTTTTGTCAATGGATTGTGAATAAAAATCGAAAACCAGCTCTAGATATGATGATAAATGCCAAGTCAGCCACAAAATAAATTTTCAGGATATTAAGTTGAAATATGAAGCATATTAGATTTATTTGACGGCTGCAAGATGGCAGTGTGTGTCCAATTTTGATAAATAGTTAAAGCTGTGGAAGCATTCAAGCAATGTTTATAATCCTTCCACGGAAGCAATATTTAAAATATGTTGCATTCCGTATCTTGGAGTGCTATTATTTGTTCAAATTAAGAATTAAAATGACATGAGAATTAAAACCTCAGTTTTCCTTATATTATACTATCTTTCACGAAAATAATTTGAGAAGGTTAGTAGTGTATTAATGGGGATTTTAGATTTCTTTATTGCTATGGTTCAGCGCCTTCTATATCCAATAACACTACCTCCGCTGCACAGGCATACGTGTCTGCAACAAATCTTTGTGGGTGATAAAATACAAGTATGGTGCGGCGTCGTGACCGCTTTTCATCAATGTTTCAGCGAGAAAATCAGGGGTGACCTCTCGCTGAAAGCAACATTTTTCAGCCTAGTGTAGATATTGATTGGGAGTCTGCTTGCAGTATTGATACTTTTCTCTGACTCATATGTTCAGTGGGCTTGTAGTGAATAGCGATGAAAGAAATTACTAATTTTGCGAGTCTTTATTTCTTAAAGTCGAATCGAAGATTTCTTGGATTAAAATCTCCAGAAACTAAATTAAATTTTGCTAATGTGAAAATGAATCGAATTAATGTTTGTGAAATCGCCAGATAATGATCACAGATTCATTTTCACCTCAAGCATAAGATCTTCCTTCTCCCCGGAGTAAACTGTGGCCTAATCGGGTAGCTAGTGTATGCCATTTATCGATTTATACATTTCAGGTTCGAAACAAACTCGCGGAAATGATATTTTTGGGTTGCACACGAAACTGACAGTTAAATCTGATGATGTACAGTTTGTATACATTACACTATTTACCAGGCATGCATAAGTTTTGAGAGGTAGTGCGATTTTAAACAACTTCTGAGCCACCTATGATGTCTTTTGACGCTCTAGGGGTCCAAAGTGGGTTGTACTTCCACACCACCGTAATTGATCAGCAAACACTTCTGATGATCATAAGAAAATTATCATGTACAGGACACCATAGTAGACATATGTGAACGCGACAAGTCCTACACGTTAAGCATTTTTCGAATACAAATCTGGAAGGGATGGTTGTGCACCATTTGGTATCATACTCGGTAATGCAGCATATTAGGTAATATGATCTAATGAAATCTTGGAGAAAATATTATCCAATTCGAAAATTGGCACATTCGGTTGGACTTTCGAATAGGAGCCGATTTATGTAACGGAGACTGGTGTGATATTATTTGTCACCATCAATAAAAGGCATTGTACGACTTATAGTTGTAAAATCATATACTATCAATTGGATTACATCGTTTTATTTCCAGTTCCCAAATAGTTAATTCTGGAATAAGAATAAGGCGATACAGACAGCATGATGTGGCCATAAATTCAATTAGAGAATGACACGTTTCCACAAATGTAAGAATTCTGATGGCACAGGGATGTAATTGATGCTAAGACATTTCCAGTGGAAAGTGCAAACGTTTCAGCAGAATATGTCATCATGACTATCGCAAATCTCACCTAACAGCGTTACTAGTTGCTACCGACTCTCGACCATGTCTCAAATTTAATCTCGTAGTCACCTTTGTTCGCGAGTATTATCAGCGCAGCGTCAAAAATTCGCCATTATGAATGTCATTCCTATAGAGGAAAAAAACTAACGATACTTAAACGTTGGTGAGGTTGAGAAAAAAACCTAACAATGCTGTTGACAAATGCGGCGTTGAAAGGCACAGAAGTCAATGAAAAAATAAAGAGAATCAAAGTGATTGCGGACTCCAATGATGGTAATAAAAGAAATTTAATGAAAGATAACTACATGATAAAGAATTTAATAAATGATTAATATTATGAGTATGCACACCGTGAATCAACTCAGGCATTTCGCTGGAGACCGTGTAATTGGGATACCAAGAGGTGCAATAAAAGTGGATATACTTACATTATAGGGATTCCCTGCAGATGATCCACAATCCTTAGAGGAACCGCTGCCGGTTGTGACGCAAGCCGTGAATCAGCTCAAACAATTCGCGTAAAATGGTGGAATAAGGATACCAAGAGGTGTAAGAAAAACCAATTACTTGTACTATCAAAACTTCCACCATATCGGCCACGTCTAACCTTGTGACAGTTTGGTGAAACGGCAGCGCAGTTACGAATACAAATCCACTCACAGGCCAAACTGGTCGAAAACGTACGTGTGGTCTCTGATGAACAAAACCTTCGTTGTATCACAGTCACTATCTCCGCTAAGACTGTCGCGTAGTACACGAGCTCAAGTAGCCGAGCTTAAGTTACAAAAACAAGTCAGTAATTAAAAGAAATCGTCTCATACACAACACAAATCAGGTAGAAATGCCGAGAAGCTTCTCTCGATGATGCGTTAGGGAACCATATCAATGTTTCTGAACGTAAGCGCAACGCTGGTGTCGTCGGGATTGAATTTGGACATTATTCCCCATGTAGAATTTATTACGTCTGGTCATTTAGCCAAAGGTTTCACGCCTTTTATAATAAAACAGTCTTAGTTTCACTGTAGTGTTCTTGTAAAATGAACCATAAATACATCGATGTCAGCAGACCGCTCTGGTGGCCTGGGGATTAATGTGTCCTTCTCGGATGCGGAAGGTCGTGGGTTCCATCCCCGGCCGACTCATACCAAAAATTTATTAAATGGTACTAACAGCTGCTTTACGTGGCGCTCAGCATTAACAGATTAGTGTTAGAACTGGCCGGTGTGGTGTCAGGATAATGTGACTGGATGGGACATCATGCTGCATGTCTGCGACATGATGTCCCAGTGCTATATATCATTATAAACTGCCATATTGCTTGCGCTCTCTCTCTCTCTCTCTCTCTCTCTCTCTCTCTCTCTCTCTCTCTCTCTCTCACACACACACACACACACACACACACCGATGTCGGCAACTGATGAATTTGTGAAAGGCTATGCATAGACTCTCTTTACGCTTGAAAAATACTTCAGAGGTGCTTCAGGAGGAATGTCACAGATGCTTGGAAGTTGATTATCACATATCCTGGGACAAGCCTTTATATGCGCTAAAAGCTGACAGTCGATGTTTCGAATGGAGAGTCTTGTCCGTGTTACATCAGGACAATCGTTACATAGGGATCCGTAGAAAATACCTACAGTTTCTGGGTGAACTCGAGTTTGGCAATAGTATTCCCGTTACCTAAATCTGCGATCATACTAAAAAAGAAAAAAAATAATTGAACCCCGGCATCGTCTTTGATGTGTTCACCAGGAATAAATGCCCTATGTTAAATGCACCAACCGAGGCAAGAAAATCCTCCAGTCGCGATTTTTCTAATATTGATTTGTTGTTGCTAAACAACAAAGATGACCTAGAGGTGCGAAACCACTATGAGTGGATAAAACTCATTTCCTGGTTGCTTTCCCCAACAGAACAAGCTCAGGACAAATACATGAGAGAAAAGAAGAAACTTTGTGAAACATACTTTCCCAATGTTGACGCCTTCAAATCATTGCTTTCCCGCGATGGCATTACCACTCTTGATTATATGCACGTGAAGAACTTCTGGTCCGCGTTTGTTTATAGAAATAACGGCGACTACCATGGCTTGTACTTAGCACGGATGTGTTGCTTTTGGCGAATGTCTGAGCCATTCCGCGATACCACCATACGCATGTAAAAGTTCAATTCCACGGCCTTCTCCTTCCTGGGAATGGCATATGATGCGTTACTGTCGATTACCAGCATAGCGTTTGAACAGTTAAGGGACACCAATCAACATTTGTTTGCTGAATGAGTCTCCGTGACGAGACTTTAATGACGAGTGATCGTTATTCGCCTGTGGAGGCATAAGACAATACTTTCCCAAACAATTGCATCATGTACTTTGAGACCAAATATCATGTATTGATTGGTGATGATACAACCGAAGCCTTAACAGATATTCAGCGGATGGATTCCGTGGATTTAAACATGCACAAACACACATTCGAATACGACAGCAACAACGATAATGGGTAGTTCTTCGAGGCTAACATAGAGTACTAGGATTATCTTCACCACCCACACAAGGATTACCCCTTGACCCTGGAAGAATTATCGGTGCTCTACAAGTGGATGTCCTAAGACCAATGTGCACAAGTGGATGACAAAATAAGCTTCAACTGGGGTGAGTTAACCTAAATGCACCAAGCTGGTTCTAAGCCATCGCCAGAAATAAAGGTGTTGTTAACGTACTAAGCCTGCAATTTTATCTGTGTTCAGGATATGCGTGCTAAAAGTTCACCTAATGCTGTGGTTTTGTCAACGAGTGTGGATGGCTGAAAATATTCTGATCAATACCAATCAGCGAACGGTTGCGACTAAAAAAGAGCTTGACGAGACTTTTTAAAGCTCATAAACAATGTCGTATTCGGCAAGATGATGAAAAAAGTGTATTCAGATAGACCTTCTCCTGGAAAGGAAACCTAATAAACGTTGAGGGATAATTACTTACCTAGAGGCTGAGTAGCACAAAATATTGACGGTTGCATCCTAGCTATTCACATCGCAAAGTTTCTCGGCTGAAGTTAGCGAAGCCGATCTATTTTGGCACGTCCGTTCTGGACTTGTCAAAAATGTAATGCTTGAATTATGTTGCGGAAAATTATTCAGCGGTACGGCGGTAACATTGGGATGCTGTAAACTGACACGGGATCGCTGATAATGCTTATTACCACCAATGACATCTACAAGGACAAGGATGTGGCATCGCTTGTGTACGAGTATGGCGCCAGAGAATACCAAACGTCCATTCAGCAACGTCAGCAACAAAGTCGTAGAGAAATATAAAGACAACTGCGGACTCAAGCCCGTTGAGGAATACTTGGAACTTTGCCCAAAAATATATTTGATACACATAAAAACAATAAAAAGCTAAAAGGAATCAAACACATTTTTGTACAAAATGATCTACAGCACGACACGTGCGTGGAACGTACACCGGAGCGGCGTGAATTCACTTAATTAGAAAATCTCCTTCTTTCACGGAAACATACTGCACAAAGATTAGTTTGTCCCGAGAATCACAATTCCCTTATTCTAAGTCAAATACTCGAGATAGGGAAAGTGAATGTTTAGGACGGACGACAATCACTAAAAAAATGAAGACAAAAATAAGACGAACAGCTCAAACTACACAAATAGTATAAAATTAATATCAATATATAACATTGATATTTCAAACACTCACACATCTTGCTCCGTATATCACACATTAACAGATTTGTGTCAAGAAATTTTCACAGTTGACTATCATAAGTAACTAGAATATATAAGCATTCTTTACAAATTAACGTCTATACGTGGCCACAATTCATTATTTTCAAATTCAACACAATACCTTTGATTTTCGTTCTCACATTTAAAACTTTCATCTATGCAGGCCAGAATATTCGGTGATGTCATGTGGATTGATTAGCTTCTATCTCTGACTGATTTTTATTCTCAAAACATATCAATATTTGCAAGAAACTTGCTTTCCTCACAATACAGGAATTTTGTAGGAACACATGCTTTTCCTTAAACTCTCATCCTCAGTATTACTTAGTGAGCACTCTCATTGTCTACTCTTGGCAACTCTATCAACTAAAACTGTTAGTTTGATGGGTTTGTCCAAAGTCCGTACACACAGCTCCCAAATTAACTCTTGGTTGTAGTACCGTACTCACGAAAATAACTCGTAATTACTACCGCACAAAGGAGGCTTCAACACTTTTTTGTCTGCTGGCACCAAAAAAACGAAATTTCAAACCGGTATGTGGTCGTCAAGGCATCAGCGGACCAAACAGGATCAGTAGCACGATGCTACTAATCTTCCATCTCCTCCAAGATTAGATTGTTTCCGAGTGGGTTCAACGCAGGTGGTTGTGGCGGCAAAACATCTCAATCCGATCATGCGTGTTTTGTCATTATTAGAAACAGCTGTGACCGGGCGAATCTCACTCACCGTGTTTGTGACCCATCATGAATCAATCATTTATATTCGTACTGGTGCCCAAATAATCATATCGCAAGTGACAGTGAATCTTTCCACTATGACAAGGTCTCGATGAACGTCAGTATGTCCACGGCAAACTCATACATGGTGTTTCGCCAACTGTACAGCAACGGCTACACAAATTCTTTGTCTGGATCCACCTTTATAGGCCACGGCGATGTTATCGACCCACGTTGCTGAATCTTGGGACGTCAAAGGTCGTGGTTCCAGAACCGTTTTAAGAATTTTGGGAGCCCTAGACAGAAACACTATAACTGCTTACACAACCAACACCGAAAGTTTACTTTTGGGCGGCCGCTGGGCCCCCTGCTGCGCGGGGCCCTAGGTATATGCCTCACGTGCGTATTCCTTAAAACGGCACTGCGTGATTCCTTATATCCGCTGAAGACATCTACGACAGCGAACGGGTATTTGTATACGCGTCCGCACACTTGATCATGTGGTAGAAACAAATGATCAGCCTGGTTAACTTCGTTGGGGGTCTTTACATCAAACCGTCCACGAGAAATATTTATTGGGGCAGGCAAATTAATCTGCCAAACTCGACCTTCGCAGTGGGTAACTCTATTCGCGTTAGCTAACCTACCAGTCTGCTTTACCCGATGATAGTATAATATATAGATGGCAGTTTCTTATCTATGTATTGTTAAATCGAGGCTATAGCTTCCTATCTAATCTAGATGAACCATCTAGCGGTTCTTTCTTCGAATGCTGGTCCCACAATCGCTCTCAAATCATTGAATGAGATTCACGTCAGCGCGTTGACGTGTACGATTATAATATGATGCTTTCCATTCGTGCTCATGTGAGTACCACTCAGCATCAACGTGGTATAAATTTTTTTCTCTGGGGTTTAGTCAGTCAATGGACTGTAGTCATGGGGACAGTCGTGTTCCAGGTCCGCAGTAATTGTATCCAGTGATCAAGGGATATAGTTTTCGAAAGAATAATTACTCATCTGTGCTCAGGGAAGTTTCTTCAAAGACGCTGAGATATAACTGCTAATAAGTTTTAAACCTGTGCGGGTCAAAAGAAAAGAATACAATTAACATCGGAGAAAATAAGCTGAGATCACAAATCTCCTGATTCAGTCGGACTGTCACATTGATTTTCGTTGAGAAAGCCCGGTAGTTCAGGAACCTGTGTCTAACTCTGCAAGGTTTTATGCTTCCAGTGTATTGCCAAATATTGCGGAAAACTACCAAATCTAGTACTAACATTAGTACCCCTATTAATTAGTAGATGCGTAATAAAGTATTCCTATATGTGTCATTAGAGCAGCCGGTTTCATTCAAACTGGTACCGTTCCAGCAATTTTGTCTGGCAGTTTAAAGATGCTACATGCATATTTTTAAACAAATCAAGTAGTCTTCTTATTTAATAACGGTGATGCCAAATTTCACAGTAGAAACACGACTAAAATATTGTTTATATTCTTCGTATTAGTTTATTAATTAACCACTTCCGTTTTCAGACTTGTTACTCTGTATGCCATATAAGGAAAAGTAAATAGACTAGTAAATAAGTCGCGCCTTAAATAACGTATTAACGTAGAATAGAAAGCCTTATTAGTCAATGACTATGGGAATCATTGAAAATAAATACAATAGAGTATAGATTTAACTTTTTCAGGAATCAAGATTTGTACGAGTTTTTTATATGATGCATGTGTGCGTGTGTGTGTGTGTGTGTGATATGTAAGGATTAAAGGCTTTTGTACCATATTTTGATTAGAAATGAGCAAATTTAAAAGAAGGATATTTGACAGTATTCAACTACTGCACATGGTTGGGTATCAACCACTCTGAATAGATTGGGACCAAAAAACTTACATCGGTACAACAGATATAACTGATGAACGTGTGTCTTATATTATGGAGTCAGTTTTAAATGACACCCCCCCCCCGAAAACATGAGAAAATTTAAAAGTGAATATATATATATATATATATATATATATATATATATATATATATATATATATATATATATATACATACATACACATACATATATATATACATATATATATATATATACATATATATACATATATATATATATATATATATATATATATATATATATATATATATATATATATATATATATATATATATATATATATATATATATATATATATATAACTCTTTATGTGATGGCTTATCCATGTTACACATAATCCAAATAACAAATGTAGTGGAAATATATGTTGGGATTCATGGCGCAACAACATGGGCTCCCCCTTCTGACGCTCCGATTCCACTCTCCCCCTCCAAGTTTGACACATCTAAAATATCTATCTTTGTTTCTATGCATACCAATATTTAGAAAATTTGATTAAAAGGAATAGTTAAACTAATCAGTAGTGATGTTTTAAGCGTCCACGTTTCTTGCCTGTAACTTGTATCTTATATTTTCTCAAACAAGATGAGGTGCATCATCGTGAAGTTTGATTGACATTTAACAGACTTGTCTGTTTTCTCTCAGCAGCATTGTGTTTCCAAACAAAATGTTATTTTGTGAGATATATAAGACAGTTTGAATGGTAAACAATATGGAACCCGCTACTGATTTCACATACAATATTTTCTTGTCCTTGGGGTAAATTTGTACTAAAGGAGTCCATTGACCAGTTTACTTATATGCACCGCTTGCAAACAGCACCAGAGGAAGTAACAAAAGGAGCAGATTAAATTTCAGAAGGGATATGAGATCCAGAAGTAAGTAAAGATAAAAAGGTAAACAGGTTGGAAATATATTATGAACGATAGAGAAAATGATTATTCAGCGTGTCACTTTTTTTAGAGAAAATAATAAACAACATATCTATTTTTATGATTAGATTGAATATGAAGATATATTTACTTGACATGGTTTTTTGTGCGGGCTTTATTGTCTGAAAGTTTGAGTGCTTATAATGGCGTGTACAAAAGAGAAACTAAATAATGTGGTAAATTGATAGCGTAGCAAGAAAAGCAAAATAATGAAGGCTCTAAAAACGTCTAATTACTATTTAGAACTATTCGAGTAGAAGCGAAAAGTAATCTTATGATTTGAAAAACGGTGGAGTAAACATATTATGAATAACTTATGAAATTGAATTGCGGTATTTTCACCATCGCGTCTATTTATGAATCTATCCATTCACTGAGATAGCCTTGACATCAGTCTACCTTTTGTCTGAATGACATTACTCAACATTAGCCACTGTTTTGATAATTCTATTAAAAATCCAACTGTTTAATAAAATAAACATTTTGATGGCGTATCCCATGATGTATTCTTCTTATTCAAATAAAGATGATAATAGTATACCCTGCACTAAAACAACCCCGTGAGATTCTAGTGTATACATGTGTGAAAACATCTGTCAAAATCTGTTCCAGATATCAAGCTGTAAATATGAAATTCGTTATTAGGGGTAATAAATCTTCAAGTTTATATTATTATACCAAAGAGTTTCGATAGAAAAGGTGTAGGTTATGTGATTACATCATTCCGTCCGTCCACATGGCCGTAGAGGTAAGAAACACCGGGTTTATCCTATTTCTAGTTCAAACAAATTTTTTCTTTCATGCAAATTAAATAGTGTTGTTCGGTCCAGAAAACCCTTACGAGCCCCAGGGATATATCAAGGTTGCCCCCTTTGTCGGCCCTATCCGTCCATCTGTATGTACATGAAACACGTTATGTTCTTAAACCTTCGTTTAAATTAAAAGACTTCAAATTTTGAATATGATCGGGAGTGGTTTAGAAATTTGCACAACGGATTTTAAGTCCGTTCCCAAAAGTCTGGAGATTGGAGGCTTTTTTAAAATTAATTCAGTCCAGAAATTGATGGGAGCAATATATATATATATATATATATATATATATATATATATATATATATATATATATATATATATATATATATATATATATATATATATATATATATATACGGTTCAAGACACAGATCACACTTTAGTATACGATTGGAGGTGGTTTATCAATGTGCTTACAGCTTCAGAATTTCGATTCATCAACTAGGAAGTGGAGGTGGAGACACTTCTACATGTACTCAATTCATGATTTGTGTAATGATGTGCAACTCCTCCAGCATCTTTCAAGATATAGCATGCATATATATAGGAAAAGGATTTTACAGTACATCAGCACTCTACAGGTTATATAGAACAGCTTAAATGTAAGTTTTGGAAATGTAAAGATACAAAATTGCAATGTTCTGTTTTTTTTTTCAAAATTAAACTTCTGAAATATAAACCTTTTCATATAAACGTAAACATGTAGTCTAGGAAAATAAAGTGTAATGAGGTAACGATGTTAATTTTTTTTGAAAGGAACATGAAATAATAGAATAAAGGCAAAACATAAGAAATCCTTGTAAATGTTTGTACAGCACTTTTTATTCCAGACAGAGTTCACCTCAGAAACCTCCGTCTTACAAGGAGAAAGTCTTTACACTCGACAAAAATTGGTTCCGTTTTCGATGTGTAATGCACTTCAGAAACTTTGCTGCGGGTTCATATATCTGGAACAGTCTCATCAGATTATTTTGCAAATCTTTTAAAATGTTGCATTAATTAAATATAAAGTCAAAGATTTTAAAATTATCTTGAGACTCCAGCGCGCTCAAAAACTTTTATTTTGCTTTCTGTGTTGACAGTAATCAAATCCATTGAAATAAAGTGGGTGTTTTATGTTTTAAAAATAAACATAAAATTTAGCACCTCATTATTCTAAATACAATCATTCGGCAGGATCTACAAGATTGAACTGATTAACATGCCCACGTTTAGTCTAAGCTCGTGTCTATACATATATTCCAGAAGATTTTTGTGCATTTGGAACACTATCCATATTATGGATAGTTCAATTAATGAAAAAGTTCATGTCATTGAAATGAGAGTGGTAAAAAGATAATGATGTTATTAGAAAACGAGGCTGATGTAACATAGGCGACCCTGTTAAAACAAAGAAGCAATGTATAACAAAGGTCGATCTTCACATCGGACGTGCTAAATTAAACGATGAAAATATAAACAACGTCAGTGTAATATAAGGGTAAAGGACGAACAGATTTAAAACATCAAACATATAGAGAGCATTGGGCAAGGGAGGCAATTAAAAATTAAAAATATCTTCTTTTTAAGAGTATTCTCCCTTGTAAAGACATCCGAATACAGTGCATATATAATGCATTTCAAATGTTTTCTCAATTATCATTTTATCACCTGTAACAAGAGAACTAAACTGCATTGATAAAAGTGATTAAAAAATTGCATCGGATATATAAAGAATGAAAAAAAAATCGGTATATGGGAATTAGTTGCTGTCAAAATTTAAAACTTTATGCAAATTTCAGTCTCTAAAAAAATTTGCACCAAATGTATTCACCCACCTCTATGCCCGACCCACCCAGTATCTGAAAATATGATTACCATATCTGATCATAACTGCACAGGTGAAACAATAGCAAAGACCAAAGCAAAGCGTTGGGAGTTAGTGGTCCCAATTACCATGATTACACAGGTGGGACAATAGCAAAGGGGCAGTAAGGAGGGGTACTGACCCAAAGCAATGGCAGCCGAGTTTTTGGGAGAGCCCCTCATCAATGCCTCGTTTTACAAAATGGGGTGGGGGTTTAAAAGACTAAGTTGTTTTATCCAAGTGGTGTTGATTCATTAAATTATTCAAAGGCCAATCCGATGCTTGTATAGATGGGTGCACAATCGAGTGGGGTAGAAGAAAATATGGCGGCCGGTAAATATATCTGACCTAAAAATAAAATAGCAATAGGGAATTCCCGCTACCGGGATGAATGACGTTGGATATCTTTTAAATCTTGGGTATTTGTTATATTTTTCTTTTTTCCTTGATATCGTTGGATCGTTTAGAGATTCAAAGGATTTTTCTTTTCTCCTTTTTCTTTCTCCATTGTGCATGAACACATCCCCTGGTGAATCGCTAAGTGCAAAACGAATTTAAGAGATTCAGAGGGCTGTCCAGGCTGAATTTTGGTGTGTTAATTTATTATCAAGCACGCCCCCACCCATGTGAATCCCGGGCGCTTTAAAATGAATGCCTTTTATGGGGCTGGAGGAGGTAAGCTGTACCTCGTTATTTTTTTTTAAAGTGTACAAATACCCATTTAAGTATATCTCGTCTTTCATGCGTCGTTGTATTTGGACAAAATACGTTAAAAAGTTACTGGATATACTGATATTTTATTTTTTGAGCAATTTTGATGTAGCGTAGTTGCACAATTTGCAAAAAGCTGTACTGAATATTTATGAATATGAAATTTTTTTTAGCAGCTATACTAGATCTAAATGCGTTTATTGCACCTGTATCAAGATCAATTGATTTAATTGGTCTCGGCGTATATTTGTGTTTTCCGGTTTTTCTCGCTTGCTATTCTCTCCTAGTGTGATTGTTCATACATTTTCCAGTCTATTGTCTGTTATATTTGAATCAATGAGATCGATCACAAGACCGTCGTCTATCACGCTATTAAAACACTCGTAAATAAATCGGTTAGTCCGGTATTTTTGGTGTTTTATTTTACTACCATAAACTCCGATACCGATACTCATTATTATGGGTACCTCATGTACCCATTTTACTGACATTGCCAAGAGGTCTTTGGCGACATCAATGTTTACTGACACATGATCTGTCGTTTCGTCATTTTCGTATATCGAATGCCAAATAAATTCATCAAGATCAATCTCTTTATCAATATGTTAAATTTATTTCATTCTCTCTTCATCTAATATAAATATTTTCAGCAGAGAAATACTTTTCGAGATATTCTTTAGTATCTTTTTTTTTATATCATCAGAAGCGTTTTGTTTCTCGTAATATTGGGTAAGCGCTCTATATTTTGGTATGACGCATGAAAAACATAATTGGATCTTTTTCTTAACCCACACCCAACACTTTAAAAATGGATGTTGTCCAGTAGTACCAAGGCGAACACTGGCAATATGATATAAAATGTCACACTACAGATATCGTAGTGCAATGACTAAAAAATCGTTAAAGCTACGTTAAAAACTAAATCATATCGCTACGATGTCTGCAGTGTGACATTTTATAGTGATGTCTAGCACGGAGGCATTTTGTTTACTGGTCATTGTAAAAGGGGTTTTGTGAAACCATTTATCAATAATGCCAGCGATACCAGTCGGTGGTCGATGGGAATAAAACACGAACAAATACACAATTATCTGGAGTGAGCCGACGATAAAGCACCATAAAGTTATCTTTGCAACGATGATTTATCACAGATTTCATCATCACCGTCAGTAAACGATACAATCGCGAGACAGCACGGTCAATCTGAACGCTCCAAATGGTTCTGATAAAACAACACATGCAATAGATGTATTTAAAAACACGGAGATAATTATGTTGATGCCAACGCACCGACTTGCCAGAGAGATGAGACGTGGTTTCAGCGCATACACATTTCATAGCTTCTTTAGATGGCGAGGTGATGCATGGACTCATGAACGAATAGGTGAGAAATATATCCCGAGGATAATTATCATGGATGAGATTTCTACAGTATCCAAAGAAACATTACAGACATTTTTTCATTGGTTATTAACAAACTCTACTGCAATTATTATGTTTTGCGATCATGGGCAGCCTCCGTCGTTTATAGGTGAATAAAATCACGAATGGTTGATCAACTATGTTAGTCACTATGAAGAAATTTGTACAACCATCGATCACATGATGAACAACTACGATAACTGAAATCGTTAATCAGTTTACAACCCGAAATATTTCAGTGTGAAATACTGTGCACCATAAATTCAGAGACTCCAATATCAGATTTCTGGAACTTATGGCGCCTTAATGATCTAATAGTTGGATCCAGGAAAAAAAGTCTGTGATTCACTTCGGAGTAACTTATTTGAGTTTCACAAAGAAACATTTCCTGATCAACTAGCTCCATTATGTTATTGACCAAAAGATACATGTAAACGAAATATACTTGTTGATATTTCGGCAGCAAGCGGATTTTGCCAAAAGCAAAAACTCGTTCTTGATGCTATCGCCGAGGTCCCGATAGAGGGTATACAACAGGCGTTGTCGATACGCCCATCGTGCTGGACTCGGAGGTTAATAATATCAAATACCAATATCTGGATTTTCGATGATCACAACGAAATGTCAAATTTAGTTTATCTGGCTGTGTCAAGGGTAACAAAAATATCTCAGTTACACAGGGTTATATACGTGTTGCTACTGTCAACAGCATCACAAACAACATCGTCATCAGAAATTATCAATGCAGTGAAGAGAAATTTAACTGCCTATGATCGAGATGACAAAAATATTACGCCAGTTAGATATGGATCTGGAATTTGTCACGACGCTGAAACGACAAAATAATCACTGTTCCTGTTGTAACACAATAATATGACAATATTTTCCTAATGATGAACAGAATCCACGTTGTGTAGCTATTGAATCAAATCCATAGATTGGTAGCTGCACATTAGATCTAACCACGCTGAAAATTTTATGCGTTGTTATACACCACATGAAATCAGTTTCTCTTGCTGGACTAACCCTCAAATTCACCAGATTCATATAAATACCTCAATGTAACTTTACTACCCAACACTGGCTCTTGTAGAAAATCTTGCGATATCGTCGACGTAATAAAATGACCCAGCGGTACATCTGGAGAAAAACTGTATAGAAAATATCCGTGCTGGGCCTGCTATTATAATGCTTGACTGCATCACATATTACATTTACAGAAATCTTCGATTTGATATTGACAATGTCCGGCGATACACGACGACCACCACCTGTTGGATCGTTATTATGACAAAAATATAAGGAAGGCCTCTTATTTTGCCCCATTCCGCAGAGATTTTGGAATATATTCGTCAATTATAGCTTCAAGATCGCGCTGCATTTTATCAAAATCCAACCCGGTATTTTGAACATACGCAAGTGGTCTTCAGTGATCTTAAAATAATCAAATCTTTTTTGGTAAAATCCTTATCCTCTTCTAATCATTCAATCACCAATCTGAATTACTGTTTCTAACAAAAAATTGTTATAGAATTCTGTATCAGATTTCACCATGTTCATGTGCTCTACCACACTAATGAATTCTTTTAAGATCATCATTTGGATATTCTAGTATAAAATTTTCAAGTATGTGCATATTCATATTCATATCTCAATTCTTCGGCCAGATATTTGCTAGAAATCCCTTTTTGTACTCTTTTTGTACTCTTCTATTAATTGTATTTCTGACGCTATTGCTTCAATATAAGCCCATTAATGGTATGTTTTTCCCGCCACTTCCGGTAATTGTTCATATGGAATGATCTCCAGATGTTAACCATTGATCGCGGAATCGGTATTTCGGTTTATCTACAGACACTCTTACATCTCTGTTTTCACAGCTTATTTTTTCTGAATGCTTGTATGCTTGAAAAATAATCAGATCGCGATGGTTGTGGTTGTCCAGTATAAACCGGACTTTCAGAGGCCATTCCAACACAGTTCTGATCGACGATTTATTTATGTCAACGACGCACTCTGGTGTCGATATTTCAATTGCGTATCTCAGCGTTGACTCGTGTACCTTGATAGCGATCTTTGATTCTTTCCCGGTTATCGATTTAATTCTGCGCTAAAGTTCATCATCGATTTGCTCGATATAATATGATCCTGTTGGATGGTAACGACTTCCCAGATTGGGACCGGTTCGGCAGTTCCTTCAGTGGTGGAATATGTGAGAATATCAGTGAACTATTAGAGTCAATCTAACAAATGGTTGTTCTCTGATATTTGGCCAACTATAATAAAGTCACAATTGTACCAGTGAGATTTTAAGTGACCAACCATTAGGAACTTTTATCGGAGTTGGAAAACCAATATCGAATTATGGCTGTGTTGACGTCACTGATATTATTTTGTTCATCGGCGGTGTTGTGTTAGCGATGATATAGTCATGTGGTTATTTCTGTGGTCATTTTATCTATACGGCATAGTCTAAATGAGGCGTTGACAAATTTGCGTTCTTGTGGTACCCCTAATTTCTCTAATTGCATCAAATATATTGTATGATATTGCACGTTCGTTTAACTCCGCTCACAGCATAGATGATATATTTATGCACATTTATGTAGAAGCGTAAGTTATTTCTGTGTGCTCTTGCAATTTTTCCACCAGTATATATAGATATTTTTGCGATAATATTGAGTATAACAGCAACACCAACAACAGACTCCAGTTCCAACCAACAGCAATATCATGTGTGTCGCTGATAAGGTACCGAAAAACGTGGTTGTTTCAGGGACCATCGAGGAAACCGCGTATATAATATTGTCGATGACGATTATTCGTCTGCGATTTTTTTTGTTTTGTCACGTGCTCGTCGATTTCTTCCTAAGATGCCTTCCACGCACACGCTTGATTTTCCTTAAAGGATTGTATGGGATTCAGTATGGTATATACTATATTATCAATTAAGATAACTTCACGACGAATTCCAGACACCACAAGTAATCCAATGTTATGGTATTATTCTCCGATTCCAATATGAATATTGCCTCAGTATTCTGTTCTATCATTAATGACATAGCTCCAGAAGAAGAACTTTGGGCGCCATGACGCGAATGAAAGAAAGTAACTATCCTAAATTGCACAACGTTAAATATGGATAACCTGTACACCCTAGTAAACTCAGCGCAATGTCTGTTGGATGTTATTTCTGTCTATTTTCCCGTTTCAGACTCTACCCTGTATACCACGGTGATAACCAGAGTTTTGTGAATTACACCATCAGCAATCTTTTTGATTTTATCGAGTTCATTGTGTGTCCATTTGATTCTTGAGTTGGTGATGGTCAGCTCATTGTTAATAATTTTGATTGTTGTTTTTATGTTAACTAGACTAACAAGCTGTGTATGAATTTCAGAGAGCTTGGTGTTGATAACCGTTGGATTTCCAAAGACATTATCTTGGATTCTATTTGTGTTTCTACGAAAATTTTCAAACTCGGTTACATTAATAGTATATTTAGATCTGAACGTGGTCATTCCATCATTGATTTTCATTAATGATGTCATCATCGGGATGTTGCTTTTGTCCACGTATTTCTTCGTCGCAGAGTGATTGTTTGATTTTGGTTCTCTAAAATTATTAATTTAATTTCCGCTCATGTTGAGATCGCCAGTCACTGCACCACCACATTTAGCAACAAAATTACTGATCTCAGTTCTGATCTTGACGGTGTTGTTGTCAACACATTATTTTTGTTGCCACGTTAACGTCTCATTTTTGTTCATTCACATTGGTAATTCTATTTATGCTCATATTGAGATCGCTATACATTACATCTCCGATTCTTTTATGTTCAGTAATTTCACCTTGATTGTTAAATTTGATTCCTCCGAGTTTTTAATTTTATATTAGCGGAATGCAAAAGATCATCAAGTTGGATAAATCAATCTCACCCTGGGCCTTGCTAAGATCTTGCTAAGATCTTCCGTAAATATCTACCATTATAAACAATTAACCCGTTTAAAACAATCGGCGGTATACTCATGCACAACTTTATGAGGAGGTATGACCTTGACATAGAGTTAAGTACAGAAAGTACTTCTGGACCGCATATTGATAGATCCGTTTTTGTCATAACTTAATCACTAACCAAGGTCAGTCAAACAATATATACATGTTATAACCATAGGCAAAAAGCTGTTGGTAATGTTGAATATCAGATCGGTGAAATGCTATACATTATACTGCTATACTGTAGAAAGTCTTTTGCTGGGGTCAATCCATATGAATCGAAAAGAAAAAAAAAAAACTCCACGTGGATTAACTGCATATGCAACCAAATTAGTACCTGGACAAGAATGTCCATCGAGATAAATGATATTGGTTTCAACACGGTTAGGTCTTTCCGGTAATTGATTACGCATGAAAAAAATCTCTGAAGATTCTTTTACGTTTAATTGCCGAGCAGCATCAATTTAAAAAAAAAATTGAAAATAGGAAGCTTTAACGAAGCGTCCCCCGACAGTCTCAGACCTTGACCATTCCGCGTACCTGGTAATCTTAGACCCCATCTCCGTTTTAAGTGTGTATGCCGTGTCGGGACACTGTGTCCTGCTGCCTTTCTCAATGCCATGCTGGCAGCTCTTCCAACAGCATCAGGTACAGCTGCTTTTGCAAAAGTTGCAACCGACGTTGAAAATATCGCTGGTAACGTCGCTAGAAATGGAAACATACCGCCGGGTTTTGCTCTGTCAGTGATTGCATTCGCATTAGGATCGAGTCGAAGACTAGTTTTTTTTTTATTTCTTAGCGTTATTGTATGTTTGAGTTGACGTTCAGACATCTATAATTTAACCGAGAATTACAGCGATGCTGATTTCAGAGATATTTTTTGCCATAGAATTCTTTAATGTGAATTTCAGTTTTTAATCTAATTAGGTGCCAGAGTAACGATGATGTGATATGACATTATAAAGTCATGAATGATCTAATTAATGATAGGTTGCGAAATAATTATATGTTCGTTAAACATTTACATGTTTTCAACGGATGCATCAAAAACTCATTGTCCACCATCGCCTTCAAGTAACATTATTTTGTCTATTCGAGCTCAGAAGTGTATATCGACGACTGATTGCCTAAACAAATCTAGGTGTTCCTATGAAAAATAATAGATCGGATAGATATATGCAAAACAAAATCAACATTCTGATCATGCCCAATGAATGTCATCAATCGATGATACGCACTTGCAACAATATTATAGTTGAAATTCCCCAGCACTTCCTCGGATGATCTTTGATGTTCATTTATTCCCAGAGAAAGTTCACTAACCCCGAGCGTGTCAAACACCATTGGGTTTCGTTCTTGTGAACCTACTCTCACGTTACACTGAAACGCTATGAATAAATGTCTTGGCGCAGAAAGTCATTCGATGCCTTGCATATCTAATTGCTTTGCAATCGGGATAGCGTTTAGTGCTATCCTTCTAAATATACCTTGAAAAACGTCTCCGTATATCATTTTATAAACTGGTAATCTTGAATTTATTACCCTGCCGCTTTCAGGTCCACGTTGGGTAAGTGTATAATCAAGTTTTTTTGTTATCGCCGATCTAATTGATCACTTACTGTAGTAATCGCAGAAAATTTCATCGATCAGCGCCCGATAGACACCACTGTCCATAACGCCACTGGTAAATAAACACTGACAAATAACAGCTGCTCCATTAATGATTTTATGGGAATTGTTGCCCGCTTGTATTCCACCAATCAAAATTTATAGTCAATCAACATCAGCGAGGATGTTATTGGGGCAAAGTTTACCTTGAATCACTGGCGATTCAGCGATCATATTACCACCTTGTTTCCTACGACGTAGATCACGAGTGGAAACGCCTCTTCCGGCTACTCATACAGGTGGTTCTGGTTAAGGAGAGCCCTAGAGTGCTTCTGATGCAGATTTTCTTTTTTCCTTCATCGTTTTAGGCCAAGTTTTTATTCTTTCATCTTTCGTTTTTTTTCTTTCAAGTTTATGTCTCAATCCTTTTTTGTTTTGTTTCCCTTTCCAATTCTACTCCTGCATTATATTCATCTGCTTTTTTAAAATTTCGAAATCTCTGATGCATCGATAAAAGTCGATACACTTAAATGGGTAATTTTAAAATTGTAAAAAAGCAACAAACTAACCAGATGCAGCTTACCTCCCCCAGCCCCCGAAAAGGGTGTTCCTTTTAAAGCGCCCAGGGTTCACTTGGAGTTAGGGGTGGGTCTAGTGCTTGATTAAAAATTTACAAACTAAAATTCTGCCTGGAAAACCTTCTGAATCTCTCAAATTTCATTTCACACTTGGCGATCAACAAAGGAAAAAGAAAAATAGAAAAAGAAAAATCCTCTGAATCTCTAATGATCCAAGATTCGCACTGGAAAAAGAAAAATAAAACAATTACCCAAGATTTAAGAGATATCCAACGTCATTCAACCTGGTCGAGGAAACTTGATTTTGCTATTTTTTTAGTAGAGATAATTTTTTTCGGTCTGCCCACCCCTTTACCCAACTCGGTAGCGTACTCATGTATAAAAGCTTTGGAGTGGACTTTGGATACTTTAATAAGTCAACACTACATGGCTAAAACAATATGTATAATAACCCCCATTTTGTAAAACGGAGACTTGATGAGTGGCTCCAAAAATTGGTCTTTTCTTACCCCATTTCTGCTAAAGGTCAAAACAGAACATTACGTTTTACAGTAGTCCCCTTTATCAAAAGTACATGAGAGACAAAGGGAAGACTATTTCAGACAATCTGAGCGACTTTAATCCCCTTTGCCATGATTCCACTGGTTAGATATAATTAAAAACCAAAGCAGATCACAGAGATAGAGTATTTTCACCAAGGAGACAGAGAAACCTAGCGGATTTGCTAAAATGCCATTTTCTTCATCTGGGTTGTCTCTGCCCAGTTGTCTCAGACATGGTGTCCTCGCACTAGGAAATACTTTTCAAGCGAAGAAACCATTGATGTCTTCTGCTGTTCCTGACAAAGTTGTTTAAAAATCAAACAGCAAAAACAATATAACAAAAAGAACTTACATTGCATTCTGTCGAAATTTACTCCAGTGTTGTTCAATCTTCATCTGTATTTGACTTTTGCCCAAAATGAAATGCCCAAACGATGGCTTCTTTCAATTTTTATTGGCAGAGTGTCATTATTTTTACAAATATGAAAGGCCCTTATGACCAGATGCTTTCTGTCACATATGGTCTAAATTAGTCAACAGATTTTTGAAAAGAAGTCCTTTAAATGCTTTTTTTCTAGCATGGGATGCCATATTTGATGATATAATGATTTAATCTATATTAATCTGAAGTCTTCATGTGAAGATGCTTTCAGTTAAGATTGCCAAAATTCTATGCAACTGTGTTAAAAAAAAGTCATAAAAAGTTATTCTATTTTAGTAACATTCATATCAATATCATTTGAACAGATTTGATTTTATGTCATGTTGCATTCTGTCACACTTGGCCAAATTCTTGTGAATGATCTTGGGGGAAAAGACGTCATAAGAATTTTCTACCATAACTAATTTCTTTCTATTTTTATTTATGGAGGGCAATCTTTAAGGAAATCAAGCATCATTTCTATCAATGTGAAAATTATTCATGACAAGATAATTTTAATTGAATTTCAATAAGGTCTATTCAGTCAAACCCAGTGGCCGGAACCCCAACTTGCAAAGTTCTTCCCCCCCCATTAAAAAGTTAGCCCCTTACCAGTGCCAAAACATTATATATCATATTATCCTCCTTAATAAAGGTCATCTTCTTTTTATAAATTCAAATTTTACATGTAGGATGGTGGCCTTAAAAGAGGAGTAGCCAAAGAAAGCAAATGTAGAAGAATTTTTATTGTTACATGCATAGGGTCCTCACTAGGGAGAAAATCAAACACCTACATCAGTCTGACTTGAGGCCCATTGTTTTCTCCTATTTCCAAGGACCTCAACAAAAACAGTTGTTGTCAACTGATGGGTTCTTTAGTGCGCAAAGACTTAACATCACAAAACTCTAATTTCCCACTTAAATGATTTTCTCTAATTTCACACTTGTATGACTTATCAGTAATTATTTCCAAGTGAAATATTAGTACTTCATACCATGCAATATAAGACATGACCTGAATACTTAATACAAAGAATTTTTCCTATCTCAAATTACTAAAAAGATATACCTAAGAGTATCCAGAGAATTTCCTATATTAAGAAATTTGGGAGGGCCATTTGACAAATTAATCCATGCTGTCATAAAGTATTGTGAATACTGTACATGTAAAAATTGACTAATTACGCAGGTTGATAAATATCTTTCTAACACTACTCTCCATAATCAACAAATAATGATCAAACTCTAACCATGCTATAAACAGAGATGTAAATATAAATGGTTCATTCCATGTGCCACTTTGGCACAGATAAAAAATCCACATGAAGATAAAAAAATAATGGCTGTGATGGCAAAAAACCTTTCAAGAAAAAAAATCAGTATATGTCAATTATAATATAATATGCTGCAAATGATGCAACTGTAGTATGCTTTTATGGTGTTGGTGTGGGTTCTTTTTAAGAAGCAGATCATATTCGAGGATAATACAGAAACAATTAGGAGTTGCTAACTCATCTAAAAAAGGTCAGTTCATTATCTGAGCATATTTTGCTGATTATCAAGCTCATCCTAGTTCTCAACTAGATGACTTTCTGTACCATTTCTAGTTAGATGACTGAATAATTTCTTGCTAGATGACTTTATGTACCATTTCCAACTAGATGACTTTCTGTACCATTTCTAGTTAGATGACTGAATAAGTTCTTGCTAGTGACTTTTTGTATTATTTCTAGCTAGTTGTACCATTTTTAGCTAGATGATTGTGTCACATTTCTGTATCTCAGTGGTCTGACTTTTTGTACCATTTCTAGCCATATGACTGTACCATTTCTAGCTAGATAACTGTACAGTGTATCATTTCTAGCTAGATGACTTTGTACCATTTTTGTATCTCAATGGATGGTCCTTCTGTACTATTTCTGGCTAGATGATTATATCATTTCTAGCTAGATGCTTGTGTACCATTTCCAGCTAGAAGACTGTGTACATTTCCAGCTAGAAGACTGTGTACATTTCCAGCTGTGTACATTTCCAGCTAGAAGACTGTGTACATTTCCAGCTAGAAGACTGTGTACATTTCTAGCTAGAAGACTGTGTACATTTCTAGCTAGATGACTTTTTGTAGTTTTTAGCTAAATGATTCTGTGTATATTTCTAGCTAGAAGACTTTGTGTACAATTTCTACATCTCAATGGACATTTTTCAGTCCAAGATTTCTGATCTGTCAAACAAAGGCCAAGACTCAAAACTTATATTTACATTTTATGCCAGTGGTTCGCATTTTTTTTTGCTGCTACAATTAATTGGCTATCAACAAAACTTCATAACCTATAGACTTATGAAACAATTTAAAAGTTTTCTTCTGGTGACCCTTTGTGACTCTCCTGAGGCTTCCCCATCCCCGACCCTGATCTGGGTTATGATTTGTCTAGGGTTTCAAATATAAAGGCATTTTTATCTAAGAAAGAATGCCGTAAATGACAGACATGAGTTTTGCTCTGTAAATGAAAGTATGAATGATGGATCGAGGAACAGACAAGTGTGCAAAGATATTATAAATAATGAAACTGAAGAACTAGGAATGGGAGAAGGCTACTGGACTACTATTATAACATGAGAACAAAACTTTATAGAAAGAGCTTAAATAGCAATAGAGTTATAATTCTGAAACTGAGTTAAACAATGGAAGAACGAATGGAGGGAGGGAAGAATGAACCAACTGATAATTGAAAATTTGAAACATACTGAAATTTTAAACTGTGAAATATAAAAAAGCACATCTACACTTCTATTCTAATATGGAATTCCAAATGAAATGGAAATAAATCCCTGCATACAGACTGATGAAAATGAAATGCAAAAAAAAAAAAAATCCTACATACAGACAGATGCTAAAACCCCTGGATAGGGTATTCCAAATCAAATGGAAATATATTCCTAAATACAGAGAGATGCAAAAATGCCTGGATTGGGAATCTGAAATATAATGTAAATAAATTCCTGAAATCCCTGGACAGATAATCCCAAATGAAATGCAAATAAATTAATACATATTGACAGATGCAAAAATGCATGAATTCCTTTTATTTTTAAAAGGATAAATTGACACATGTACCTTAAGATATTTGGTAATCATAAAAAGAACATTTCTTGTGTGGTATTCTGCACATATAGTACAGTGTACATATAAAATTTACAGAAATACTTTTGTATTTGTAATGTTATGTGAAAGTCTTTTACAACTTTCATACTCAACTATGCTTGTTTGTCTAATATATGTTTCTTGAAAATGGGAAAAGTCTGCACAACCTGAATAACTTAATGATAATGGATTAAGCCCTTTTGAGAAGCTATCAGATAGAGTCTGTTTACATCACAGCATCTTGCAAATGTGACAAGTGAAATATGTCACATGACTCAGGGAAGATCAATTGAACCAGCACATGTGTAATAGCCCTCTGGTCCTGTACTGTATCTCTGTGACAAGTGAACTGTATTAATATGGTAATCTCCAAAATTGTAGTCACCAAATTTCTGAAAATGAGAGAAACAGACAAAATGAATAATTAAACAAATCTGAAGCCTTGAAAGGTAAACCTAAACTTACCTCAAACAAGGGAATATAAAAACGCTTCCTAAATGGTTAATATAATTCCATACATATAATACTGCTATAAACCCCCAATATGTGTCAATTAGTTGTTGACATTTCTTGATCTGAAAATGTAATTGACTCTGTAATTGTCTCAACAGTCCTTTCAGCTTCAGTAATAAATGCTATTTTGAAATAACAACACTTTTTGTTTTGGGAGAAAGCAAGTTTCTATTATATATTATGTTTCTCCAGGTAAACTTATGGATCACATTTACGTGATGAACTTAACTTCCAACTACTCCAGGATACCATGATCATTAATTCTCCATTTCCACTTGATGACTCTCTGTATATGAGATTTTATCAGCTTATGCCAGAGTGATATATCAACTAGGATGCTCATATTTGCCTAATGTGAAATGTGATCCAGTATGTATTCTTGAAGAAACAAAAGTTCTTTTCTCTGTTGGATTCATCATCAGATCATAGTTAGATCACATGACATATTTAGATCACATGACATATTTAGATCACATGACATAAGAGATAAGTCAGCTAAGGGCAAATTGGGAAATTTGCTACATTTTGTCACAAGTTTTGACTTCAAAATGAGAATTTTAAATGAGAATGGCAAATTTTCACTGCAGTGCATGTCTTAGACTTTTTTTTATCTCTGGAATCAAAGCTTGGGTCATGATGTTAGTAGTTTTGTCTGATTGTATACAAAGATTTAAGCAATTTTCAAGTAATGGTTCATTATTCTTACTGGAAAATGATCTGATGCCTTAAACAGGAGATAATGTTAGGCTATAAAGTTAGTAGCAGTGTGTCCATATATATCTTGATCTACATTTGAGACAGATTCTACCAACATGGATTTCAATGATGTTCTATTTGTTGTCACATTGTATGCTACATGACATGTAATATCATTAATCCTATTGTAGCATATTTTAAACTCAGTTTTAGAAAAAGGGCAAAATGCATATTCAAGTTATCATCTTATATGAACTTGATTCCAACTACTGACATTCCATCCATTAATAAATTTTTTGTGATATTTTGATTGCTTAGATTTTGGCATTTTGGCATCAGTAGATTCCCAAAAGCCTCACTATTCATAGCGACAGCTCTTATCTCATGTGCTGATAATTTTAGATGGCATATGTGATCCTAAGATATCATAGAACACCAAGCAAATCACCTATTTATAAAATGAGGTCAAAGCATGTCTATTCCTATCAGTTTTTCCCCAAGAAGAACAACCAAACAATTTGAACAGAACTGCAAATCATTAGGGTTGACCATATAGGAATGAAATTCATCCAGCCTGTAAGCTGATGCCATGGCAGTCCAGAAGCACATCTGGTATAAACAGCAATTTCAGCAAGGTGTCAGGCAAATGTCCAAACTTAGAGGAGTTGCATCAAGCAAGAACAATGAAAGACTCCACATAGGGAACAACATGGGTGACTTGGGCTGACTCAGTGACTCGGTGACTTGGGCTGATTCAGTGACTCCGTGACTTAAGCTGACTCGGTGACTTGGGCTGACTCAGTGACTTAGTGACTTGGGCTGACTCAGTGACTTTGGCTGACTCAGTGACTCTGAGACTTGGGCTGACTCGGTGACTCCGTGACATGTGCTGACTCAGTGACTCAGTGACTTGTGCTGACTCAGTGACTCAATGACTTGGGCTGACTTAGTGACTCAATGGCTTGGGCTGACTCGGTGACTTGGGCTGACTCGGTGACTGAGTGGCTTGGGCTGATTCAGTGACTTGATGACTTGGGCTGATGCAGTGACTTGGGCTGATTCAGTGACTCAGTGACTTGGGCTGACTCAGTAACTCAATGACTTGGGCTGACTCAGATCAAACTTTGTCAATAAATCTGAGTGATCCTAACCACAGCCTGTGTCTGCTTTTCCATTGTGTCTGTGCCAAAAATCATAGACCTCAATTGTAATCAGGGCCAATTATGTTCACCTTAAAGAGTAAGAGAACAAAAATTAGCCTGTTGTGGGATGGAAACCCTGAAGGAACATGCAGTTGTCCTTTTACCAGTATGAAAAGATATGGGACTTGCCAGATGCTTTAAAAAATGGTGGGACTTACAGATTGTGCAATACTCTACATGTTAGAAGGCTTGCAATTCTTTCTGTGAAAGGCTCATCAGATAAGGTTCATGTATGAAAGAGAAGTCTGTCTGGGCGGGGATGGAAAATGTGCAATCTCAGTTATTTGGACATATTGGGAAATGACAGACTCTTTCTGGGAATGTCTACTGCAAGACTGGGTTGATTAGTGATCCAGGATCTGTCCATCTGAAGAGGCATCCAGAAATAGCTTGCAGTTCAGACCCTTTCAAACACTCTGGGAATTTGCACTATAGTTGTGAAAGTACAACAGATCATCCACCTCCCACTTGGCACAGACAATACAAAGATGGGCACTTTGCTGTTCCATCGTGTTGGGAAGAGATCAACCCTCAGATGAACCCAAAGAATGCAAATCTGAAAAATGACAGACATGAGAAGAGACCACTTGATGTGCAGAATCTGAAATTCATTTGATAACGAATCAAAATGCAAGATGAGCATCACGTGACAGATCTTTGGCATGTTTCGTTGTGACACAACAATCCACATAGGTTATTTAGTGTAGCGGTAAATGAAGTAAAGTGACTGCCATATGGACACACCATGGCAGCCAGAAGGATTGGTTGCAAATCCAACATGGCAACTACTGGGCTGCTGCTGCCCAGGACTTGCAATGGAAATTGACTTACTTGGTGCATATCCATGGAATGAGGCTTTGTTTGCAAAGAAGCACACAAAATGGATACTTTTCATCCATTCTGTGTGCTTCTTTTCATTTCTGGAAAATGAATTTGAGGTACTTGCAAGATGAAGGATACATAAGGTTGGTAAAATTCTTCTTTCAGTTTACTTGAACTGTAGCAAGTAGCAATTCTTTTGTGATTCTGTGAAATGCATGACCATGACCTAATGTTCAAATGGTTGAATGAGTGTGTCACAGAATGATTCTTCTTAGTTTCATCCAAAGTATGAACAGATTCCATTTTATGTTTGGGAAGATGTGAAAAACAAAAATTTTTTAACCAAGCCTTAATAAACATTTTCTATTGATGAGATCATGACTCCAAAGTCAAGCATGCTGCAGAATGACTTTCTTAGCTTCATAATGATTGATACAAACTATGAGTAAAATGCATTAAATGGTTTAGGAACTATAAGCAAATGAAAAACTTAACCCAAATTTTCTGTGACTGTGACCTCAACTTAAAGTCAAAGAAGCAAAAGCAAATATGTCAAATAACGAATTGACTTACCCTGAGTTGACAAAAATGCGGAAGATATTCCAAAACATTAGTACTAAGTTTGAATGGTGTGTTTCACAGCTAACTGATCTTGAAATGTAACAAATTGTGTTGATAATAAAATAGGAGATTTCAGTCTATACAAACTATAGATGCATTGTATTGTGACAGGTAAAGTATCCCATTGTTCCATGTCAGTCAAGTGATATTTAGTTATTATCCTATTGTTCCATGTCAGTCAAGTGCTATTTAGTTATAATCCCCTTGTTCCATGTCAGTCAAGTGCTATTTTGTTATTATCCCCTTGTTCCATGTCAGTCAAGTGCTATTTTGTTATTATCCTATTGTTCCATTTCAGTCAAGTGCTATTTTGTTATTATCCCCTTGTTCCATGTCAGTCAAATGCTATTTAGTTATTATTTCCTTGTTCCATGTCAGTCAAGCACTATTTAGTTATTTCTAATTAGTCTGTATGTTTATCAAACTTCAACATACAGTTAATTCCAAATGACTTCTACATACAGTTAACTCCAAATGACTTCTACATACAGTTAATTCCAAATGACTTCTACATACTGTTAACTCCAAATGACTTCTACATACAGTTAACTCCAAATGACTTCTACATACAGTTAATTCCAAATGACTTCTACATACAATTAACTCCAAATGACTTCTACATACTGTTAATTCCAAATGACTTCTACATACTGTTAACTCCAAATGACTTCTACATACAATTAACTCCAAATGACTTCCACATACAATTAACTCCAAATGACTTCTACATACAGTTAATTCCAAATGACTTCTACATACTGTTAATTCCAAAAGACTTCTACATACAATTAACTCCAAATGACTTCTACATACTGTTAATTCCAAAAGACTTCTACATACTGTTAACTCCAAATGACTTCTACATACAATTAACTCCAAATGACTTCTACATACAATTAACTCCAAATGACTTCTACATACAATTAACTCCAAATGACTTCTACATACTGTTAATTCCAAATGACTTCTACATACTGTTAACTCCAAATGACTTCTACATACAATTAACTCCAAATGACTTCTACATACAGTTAATTCCAAATGACTTCTACATACTGTTAATTCCAAATGACTTCTACATACTGTTAACTCCAAATGACTTCTACATACAATTAACTCCAAATGACTTCTACATACTGTTAATTCCAAAAGACTTCTACATACAATTAACTCCAAATGACTTCTACATACAATTAACTCCAAATGACTTCTACATACAATTAACTCCAAATGACTTCTACATACTGTTAATTCCAAATGACTTCTACATACTGTTAACTCCAAATGACTTCTACATACAATTAACTCCAAATGACTTCTACATACAATTAACTCCAAATGACTTCTACATACAGTTAATTCCAAATGACTTCTACATACTGTTAATTCCAAATGACTTCTACATACTGTTAACTCCAAATGACTTCTACATACAATTAACTCCAAATGACTTCTACATACTGTTAATTCCAAAAGACTTCTACATACAATTAACTCCAAATGACTTCTACATACAATTAACTCCAAATGACTTCTACATGCAATTAACTCCAAATGACTTCTACATACTGTTAATTCCAAATGACTTCTACATACTGTTAACTCCAAATGACTTCTACATACAATTAACTCCAAATGACTTCTACATACAATTAACTCCAAATGACTTCTACATACAGTTAATTCCAAATGACTTCTACAAACTGTTAACTCCAAATGACTTCTACATACAATAACTCCAAATGACTTCTACATACTGTTAATTCCAAATGACTTCTACATACTGTTAACTCCAAATGACTTCTACATACAATTAACTCCAAATGACTTCTACATACAGTTAATTCCAAATGACTTCTACATACAGTTAATTCCAAATGACTTCTACATACAGTTAATTCCAAATGACTTCTACATACTGTTAATTCCAAATGACTTCTACATACTGTTAACTCCAAATGACTTCTACATACTGTTAACTCCAAATGACTTCTACATACAATTAACTCCAAATGACTTCTACATACAGTTAATTCCAAATGACTTCTACATACAGTTAATTCCAAATGACTTCTACATACTGTTAATTCCAAATGACTTCTACATACAAATCACTCCAAATGACTTCTACATACAGTTAATTCCAAATGACTTCTACATACTGTTAACTCCAAATGACTTCTACATACTGTTAACTCCAAATGACTTCTACTTACAATTAACTCCAAATGACTTCTACATACAATTAACTCCAAATGATTTCTACATACAATTAACTCCAAATGACTTCTACATATAGTTAACTCCAAATGAAGCTACAGAATTTTAATACAATAAGAAGTGTGTGAAGACAGTGAATGATACAGATCTATCAGTAATAGCAACAAATGTACAACAATGAATGGATATATATAGGGGCTGTTCTAGAAGGATGGCACTTAAAAACAACTTCTGTAGGAGGTTGTATTTCAAACTATTTTGATTCTGACAGTGGAAGGTTGATCCGGAAAATCACTTCTGTTGTGGGTTGTGTTAACAAAATGAGAAATCGCTAGTGTGGTTGTCAGAAAAAAAAAAGATTATATATCTAAAATCGCATGTAACCAACTCTGTGTGGTCCAATGTGAATAAATATTGGGTCAGAAAATGATGCCAGTACATGCGAGTGCACCTAACTTTTACAAATTCGCATACTTTTAAAGCTGTGATATGTGTTTCGGAAATTATGTCAACATCTCAGATATAAAATGTGTCAATTTTTCATTCTTCTTTTAACTTTAAAAGTACATTTTGCAATGTAATTTTGCGCTGCCAGTAGCAGTAGAGCAGCAATTGATGTGACATCCTGATTCAGGAGAGCAAATGTTAAAATAGCTGGATACTTCGGTTCAACATCAATGGCTGTTAAACTAAATTTGATTGGTTCATCAAGTGCTGGAACAAGCATTTTATGGGCATTTTAACCTTACTTTCATTATGAAAGTTTTATAAATGTGTGTTTCAGATAAGGGCCACAAAGGAAACCAAAATGGCTGAATCACAACAGGGTTTGTCATCAGATGGCATTTTCAATTAGCAAATACTGGCTGGTGATAGCTATGATGACAAGGAATTTTAAGTATATCAGTCTGTTGGATATTGGGAAATATCACTGAAAATACCATGTGAGTATTTGAGCCCAAAATTGATGTTGAGTGCGAGTCCGATGTACATGTTGGATGGACAGGATGCCGGCAAAGGCACTTGAATCCAGGATAAACTATTATGTACACTTAATGTTAATTGGTGACTGTACACATTAGTTGACCCCGAAATCAAGTGCATGTGAATGCTAGTTATATTTATTTATGATACTCGTGTCTGAACAAACATCCTATGGGAATGTTGGTCTTAAAACCCTAATACAGCATAAAGAGAAAACATCTGGCATAAGAGGCAGCAAAGAACTGATTCAAGGAAGTGAATCTTTGGCAGAGTTCATGTTAGTGAAAACTTTTCTTTTTGGAACAGAGATATCTAAGAGAGAATACCCATGGAGCAATAACTGTGAGATGTTGAAAATAGCACAACCATAAAGAACAGTAACTTGTCCAAGCTAGTTATGCATATGCGTTTCAGACAGCAGGCAATGAAAGGGAGTTCTCAGCAGAGAATAATATTCATATACAGAAGAGGAGGATAATATTAAATTCAGAAACATACAACATATTAATGCTCAAAGGGAACATCAGAGAATCCCCATACAACAAAATTAAGTGTGTGTAGATCTCTAGTTGGCAGAATCACTATGACAACAAAAGAATAATGAGACTAACTTTCATATCATGCAGATATATTACCAAATGAAGTACATGCTCTCTATGAGCAAAACTTAAATGACATTAAACATAAGAACCTGACTGAAATATGTAAACTCAAAACAAGAGGGATAAAATTTGCCCTGTTTGTGTTTGATTATTGGTATGTATATTTTAAGGATGTTGATATTTTCTGCAGACCTTTTGGCACATACTTCCAAGCCATCATTTGGTATTTATATTATAAACTGGATTACTATTATCTGGTACACAACATTCTGAAGCAGTGTCATTAACAAATTACGAATTTGATTTTAAAAAAAATACTTGATATCATTTTGATATGTTGTTCATCCTGACTCCTTTCTACCATCTCTTTTAGTTTTACTGGTACCAATACTTTTAATAAAATTGTAACTTCTATTTTTTTATATTCTAAATATTTGTGATCATGTATTAAAGGTGTGATAAAGGTAAAATGTGCTTAGAGTTTTTTGTAAAATCTAAAACTATTAATTAGAAAGGGACTAAAGTAAAGAGTGGGTCAACTTCATGTGTGCAAAAATTATTGCCATATTATAGTGTGTTGTTAGAAACAACAGAAAAGTTGTACAAGATGTATTTTGCGAAGTTGTAGAACCAGCACTCATATTGTAACCACATATTCCATTTAAATAATACTATCATTAGTTCTGCATATTCCTATCATTTTTTCCCCAAGTGGTATAAGTTTTCTGATCTGATATTTTTTGTTTCTTGTGCATTTTTTACACATCATGAATTCTCAGTATCATTAAAAAAACAATGTAATCTGCCCCAAACTGAGTTGTTTGGGAAGAAATTCATTTTTTAACCCCAAAATCACTGCAGCTACGAGTTTTGTCATTAAAGTCTTATATTAAATAACATTTAAAGTAGCCATGATAGTGATTTAGGATGCAACTGTTCTAATTTCACCTTTGGTATATTGTGATCTTTTATGTGATGGAGGAACATGGCTCCAAAAAAAACATCAGTTTTATAACCTATTCAATGACTAGGAATTCAGTATATAATCTGAGTCCAACTGAATTGTAAGAAAAATTTTAATTTTTTTGACAACATTGTAATTAGCTGTCAAATATGGATTAAGCCTATTGTCTTTCTGCCATCCCAACCAAGACCCCACCAGAACCATGTGACCATGCTCAATGATATCACAATAATAATTGTTAAACAACTAGAGATGACATCTCTTTGAGTATTTTGATTTCAGTAGAGCCTTAACAGAGATGATCAGTAAGAAAGAGTGACAGATATTTAAGTGTTAGGGAGATATTTAACAATGGCTATTCTTCCCGCCACCACTTCCTCAATGGAAATCACACACACACACACACACACACACACACACACACAAAACTTAGATTAAATCCTAAAATTCTGGCAGCATACCTGCAGAGAAGATAACTTGACCATTTTATTTTGTTTTATTGGTCTCTGGTTATGCCATCATATTTCTGTTACTTGAACATTATCTTACAGTGTCCAATCAGCATGGTTGAAAAAGGCATACAACCATCAAGAGTTACTGAAGGACTAGCATTACTACAGATACAAAAGAACGAGAACCATACTATAAATCAGTGAAGATAAAATAGAGGATACATGGTTTGACTGTCCCTGATTGGTTGATAATGAAAGTAAGATTTTAGTAAAAAGAATCTTTTGAGAGCTTGTCCTGCTTGCAACTGATAAAAGTCAGGGACATTGTTTTATTAACACAATTTCCATCTCTTTTCAGACCCGTTACTGAAATCAGCAGCCGACTCTTTGGTGTAGTATTGAAAGCACACATTTCAAATTTGAGTAGATCCAGACAATGGTGCAGCAGTTATGGTTTTCTTTTCACAAAAGCTGTCTTCATAGATGTGTCTATACTGATACAAATTTGATCATGAGTGCTCAAAATAAGTTATTGAATTTCAATACCATGGTGTTTGCACAGGTTTACAATGAGAACTGAATTAGTACAGAAAGTCTTGAACTCTTGAGTTTTCTGCAGAAACATGGAATTCAACCAGAATACATCCAGAACTATAGATGTTTTCTATCTTGGATTTAGTCTCCACAGTGCATTTCATATGTAGTATGAAAAGTAAGCGACCAATTTAGATATATATCACAAACAAGCCAAACAGTATGTTGGGGGACAAGATCATAAGAACAGGCTGGAAAGGAAAAGTATAACAACTGCAATAATGAGTAGAAGTGTGCCTCTTTTTTTGATGTGTGCAACATTATTTTCTCAGGTTCAGTAGGAAATTACATCAAAGGGAAGACAATAATCAGTGTACTAAACAACGTGAATTTAGCTACTCAAATCAATTTTAACCTTCTGGTTAAATCTGTTCTAAGTCTGTTTCTGTCCATTCTTGTGATTATGTCCAGTGAGTTGGTATGCTTGGAAAACAATTTGCCAAATTTAAAAATTGAAAACTCTTTTGGCAGATTATGATTATACACTGTACTTCTGCCTGAAAGATGTGAATAATTTCATTTCTTGGTTTGTTGATTCTGGTTGTTGCTCAGTTCAAATGCATCGTTGAAAAACACTGATGCATTCTCATACTTTTGTTACAAATATTTATTACATACGCACAAATCCAGATTTCAGTGAATATAGCTTGAATAAGTTATAACAGTTTTAGTTGGAACAATGGATATTATTTGAGGAACTTTAAGTGAGCTAAAATGTAAACTTTTTGACAGCGTTTGATGCAGGGTCCCCAAGAATTCTCCATCACATATGCTCACCATGAAAAATCCATTCATACCAACTGATGATGACTTTTAGGTAACTGTCAGAAAGGCACAATTGACAATATTCAAAGATCTACAAAAAATAATAGAATCAACATTAATAAACTCATACAGCAAAAATGATGTACTAGTACCTTTGCTGCTGTTGTCACAGTTGATTAGTTGGTTGAATAAGTTTGGTTTGGCTTGTTTTTTTGTTTTTTAACAGTATATTAGGTAAAGGAAGAACCCGAAAGACCACCAACCCAAATTGGTTGATATGTGACAAAAACTCACTATGTGAGATGTGCAAGTGATCTGCAAAAGCAAACTTGGCACATGGGGCATCTGTTGATTTGATGTTTATTTCCAACAGCAAAAGTCATTTAGACATGAGACCTCATGTTTTGGAAGATCATTATTGCCTTTATACCATTTTCATATGAAGAGAATCTATACATGGCAGCCAGTTTTACTACTGTGGAAAATCCAAGTACTTTTGAGACACCAAACACCACTTATGTAGAACCACTGACCTTCCACAAGTAACTGGCAACATTCTCATTTACAAAATGGAGACAAGCAATCACATGACAAGCATTTTGTACCACTCTGCCATGGAAGCCCCTCATATCTGTATCACAAGACAAACATCTTATACCACTCTGCCATGAAAGCTCTTCAGACCATAGGTATAAGTCTCATAAGAAAGACTAGAAGTTGGAGATAAAACCTGTGACAACTGGATTTAAAGTGCAGAATGTTACTGCTATGCCATCAGTGATGATGATGATGCTGTTGACAATACAGTTAACTGAAATGACATTTATTTCACAAGTACTCTGGAAAAAAATAATCCATTTTTTAAAATCTAATTTAAGATATAAAAATGTTTGACTTGCTATATTTATTTTATTTTAAACTTCACACTAGTCTTGCAACAAGGCATAAAAATAAGGCGTCAGTAACTGAAATATATGTTCTTACAAGAAATGATACAGTGTAAAAGTATGCAGAAATAATGTGAAATCACTTTCAATGGCATTAAAGATTTTTCTGACAAATCATGCATTATTAAGTTTACCAAAACATTTATTGAAAACAATAATAAGAATGGAATCATAGCATCTTACCACACATTTACAGCAATACAAGATTTAACTATTTAACTATTATTCTAATCAAAAGCAGCATGCCTGAGAACAAAGAAAAATAGCAAAACTTTGTGATCACTTTAGTAAACACAGAGTTTAGTAAGATACAAATTCATGATTTTTGTATTAGAATAGAAATCCTTAATATAAAATCTAAATGGACATTAAATTAATAGGCATTAAGGGACTGATCAATGACATCTACAAATAATAAGTCACCAAGAAAATTTGTGATTTCACAGTAGCAGAGACATACATGGCTGACAGTCAAACAAACAAAAGGTCAAAAGACTGATTATAATGAATGAATACAAATAAAAATATGCAGTAGGTTATATGAACTATAAGAATTCAGTAGATTACCTCCAGCCAGCTGTCATTTAAATCGATTCTTGTTTCTACCACCCACTAACCCATAGCCAGAAATCATGTAAAAAAAATATGCTTCTGTAGGGGGCAGTGGTTTTTTTAGTAAAACATATCTGATGGTGGATCATAATTTTAAAATTTGCTTCTGTTGTGGGTTGGCTGAATTTTAAAGTGCCTTTCCCCTGGGGGTATGTTTTACTGTAACAGTCCTAAAATAGATGGAAATAAACAAAGTCTGAGGACACATCGAGCCATTTAAGAAAAGTGCATTAAAAACTTTAACCAAATTGTTAATGCACATTTTCTATGAATGTGAATTTGACCCAAGGTCAAAGAATGCACTAACCTAACATCAGAATGATTCATTCCATGTATTAATAAAACTGATCATCGGGTTTAGAAAACATAAGCATATGAAATTTGTTAACCAAAATTTAAGTGGAAATTTTCTTTGCCTGAGACTCTGACCCAAAAATGTAATTCAGTTTATAATTTAGGATGAAGTTCATATTAAAAAGGCTGAAATGTTAAGCAATTTCTTTTGTGGATAAGTAATCTATAGGAATTTTAATAAATTGTCTGAAAATTGAAAGGTATGTAACAAAAATATTGTTCCAGTTAAACATACATGATGTTACTCATTTTTTGTTACAAATACATACCAGGTTACTCTGACTATTCCCACAGTTCATATTAAAACTAAGCAAAATTCTAAATTACCTCAATTGGTGACCACTCCACATTAAAAAGACTTCCCAGGGTCCCATATATGTTTTACTGAAATAGCCCTTATGGCAGTAATTCAAACTTCACAGATAGATAGATCCATTCTTATTGTCAGCATATGAGTTATTACTATTACGTCTTGTCATGATGTGGATTTTCTCCTGCTGAAAACTCAGAGTCTAGCAATCAAGATCAAATTGTAATGATAATAACAGATCAGGGGAGCACAATACGTTGATCATGATCGACTGGTCGATTACAAAAGTAGTGTGAGTAGATCGTATAGCATTAAACAAATAAATATCAGCCTATATATGTTATGTGGTAGGTAGATCATTTTGGCTTGGTCATTTTATAAGTAGCTCGCATGCTGAAAAAAGTGTGTGCACCACTGAATAAATGGATTAGCTGTCACATTAAAATAAGTCATTTTTCTCATATAATTATATAAAATTGGAACAAACAAATTATCTTCTGATTTTTTTACAACTGAAACAAGAAATGCGTCATATCCCACAAATGTCCACATCAACATGATGTAAGTAATAGGTAGACAGTCAAACAGGTACAATAACAACCATAAAGATTTACTAGATAAAAATTAACAATCAAAAAACTACTTTATCTAAATGTTCTAACTAAAAGCTTTAAATCAAATCTCTGGTTTTAATCTATCAAGCCATTCAAACATTACTGAAAGTTTAAGTTTAAGTTCTATGTCAATCAGGGGCCATAACTGTTAAATTCTTGCTGAAATTTGGGACAACAGAACAAGACTTTGGTATTCTTAATGTAAAACCTCATACCAAGTTTCATCCTTTAAATCCTTCAAAAGTTATTGACGTGGAATTCAATATGTGATGAATGCAATGCAATAGGACCAGATGTGAGGAAATTATTGAACACAGAAAACAGAACATGTACCCACAAAAATATGGCAAGGGTATAAGAATTTAGATGTTGGTTATTGTTGTTGTTGTTGTTGTTGTTGTTGTTGTTGTTGGGCTTAACGCTATTTTTCAGCACATGAAAGGCTATTCATGGCAGCCATTATTAATGGTGGAGTAAGAAACCGGGAAATCACAGGAAAGAACCATCGACCCACGAGAAGTTAGATGTTGGTATAAGAATGTCTTTAACATCTCAAGTTACCTTCAAAATATTTGTAGCAAAGAATGACTCCCTTTCTCTGGTTCCACGGTTTTTCTGCCTCTGGGGAGCCTGGGTGGTTCCTGATGGATCTTTACGGAATATTGTGTTCATAACAGTGATGTGAAGTTTGACACGATCGTACTGATGCTGCATCAGATTATTACCAGCAAATGAATCAACTATGCGGTCCACTAGCATCTGTAATCTAAAGGATAGAAAATGGGCCCTTTTTACAGACTTGCTTCAATGTCTACTAAAATAAATTAAAATATTACTAAATAGATTATCTCAACTGCTTTAAATCTGAATACAATAAAATTATACAAATAATATTAGTCTAATTAATGAGCTCAGTTAAGCATTATTCAATTTCATTGAAATGACCAATTAATCTATTACAATTTTCTGATTCACTTTTTTAAAAATCTAGCATATAACCTTTTCTGTGGCGCTAAATAGCCTTACAGTGCTGGTGTCCCATAAACCACAATTATTATTTATCACTTTATGAACAATTGCTTTTGACTTTCTAATATAATTTCTTACTGCATTTCATTTACTAGAGGATTATGTGCATGTGCATGTGATTTGGATTTTTAATGTAGCTTTAACACTTTTTCAGTCATATCACTAGGATGTCTGCAGTGTGGCAGTTTAAAGTGATGTCTAGCACTGAGGCATCATGCCGAAGAATTGTAGCATTGTTCCACACAGTCACACTATCCTGACACCAGGCCAACCAGTTCTAAATCTAACCTCTTAACGATAAGCACCTAGCAAGACAGCTGTCAGTACCATTGCTATAATTCTTTGGTACGGCTCAGCCAGGGTTCAAATCCATGACATCCCACATCTGAGGTAGTCACTTTAACCACTAGGCCACCAGAGTAGTCATTAGAGTAGTAATGACCATGATTTGATATTTATAACAATTTTACCTAATCACTCACAAAATAAATAAAGTTCAGAGGAATTTTTAATTAATTACTCAGAAAGTAAGAAAATCTAAAGAAACTTTTACCCAATTACACTGGTGCCCCAGGTGTGAGAGTGGCCTAATGTGGCCTTTACCAATCACTTTACAATCTCATCTCTGTCCATTGTGTATGAATACCAGGACCCATCATACCTGGCCATGGGTCATTGACTCTTTTATAGTAGGTCACAGAAGTGATCTGAGAAACTTTTATCATTCTGTATGATTTATATCTTTCATCAAGTTAATTGCATTTTTTCAAGACTAGCTGGGATGTTTTTTTTAGCATTCATTGTTCTTGCTTTCAATGTATTCAATCTTTCAAAACCATGTCCACTTTTAGTGATATCTGCTACTCTCACTTAAAATATGACCTTGATCATCAATAACTCCTGGCAAAACATCTTGCTGAGTAGTAATTTATGAATGATGAGTGGATCATAAATCCCATTTGATTACATTGTTTGAACTTCTAATTGGTGATTTCATCTTGAGTTGCATATTTAGTATAGGTGATGTTGTTGTCATTATTATGGTGTAATGTGCTAGTATAGACAAATCTCCACTGGAAACCAATTGGGAACTGAAAGTACTAAAAGAATTTATCAATGTGTACAAACTTCCAAATCAGTATCACACAACCATTTATATCCAATCACACTATATCCCAAAACTATTTATATCAAATCAAACTAAAGTAATATATCACATGACTATGTCCAATTAAACTAAAGAAATATATCACATGACTGTTTTTATCCAATTAAACTAAAGAAATATATCATATGACTGTTTATATCCAATCACAATGCAGAAATCTCAGTCAAGTCATGATAATTGGAGCTGTAAAAGATTAATACCAAGAGAAAACTTTTCTGTTAAGCCCTCTTTACTTTAACCTGAAAGCAAAAAAAATGATTTGCTTAATCTAAATAACTATTAATTTGACTTTAATCTATAGAAGGACATGAAGACAAATGCTAAAGATATTAATATGCCAATTGTCCACAATAGTAGGATCAATCCAGTCATGATCTTTTAGATCAATCCTCTGATCTCTGACTTAACTGAGACTTCAAGCTAAATTAATGTTGCCATACAGACAGCCTTCTAACTTTTTTTTTCTTTCTCTCAGCCCTTTGATAGCTGACCTCTGCTCATCCTGAATGAGTCACCATTAAGTTGAACTTTTTAAATACAGATAATTGACTTGGGCTGGATGATTTTTTTAACCTTGACACAAATACCTGAACTGAACATTTTTATTCACTGATTCCCGAACTCAGTCTATTCCTAGTCATCCTAAACTATACTTTTTATATAGAACATTTACCACATATCTTGGTCTTAAATGTCTGAACTTTGACTTCTGCCTGTCTAGGTCATCATCAAGCTTATTATTTCAAAAAGAAAACATCCAATCATGACCTCTGAACTCTGAACCTAAATACCAAATCATGGCCCCATAACTCTGGATTTGTACACCGAATCATGCTCTTTAAACTATGACACTTTATCTGTAACCTACCTGTCTGAATCATCATCAACTTTGGCATACAGGACATCAACTTCAGCTGGATCATCATTCATGTACTCTAAGCCTCTAACATGACAGTGTAATGGTTCTCCCTTTAAGATAGGACTGCAAAAATACAGGTAATTATTGTAATAACACAATTCATTTCTGAACTTTAAGCCTCTAACAAGACAGTGTAATGGTTCTCCCCTTAAAATAGGACTGCAAATATACCTGTATATATTGTAATAACATCAGAATTCATTTCTGAACTTTAAGCCTCTAACATGACAGTGTAATGGTTCTCCCCTTAAAATAGGACTGCAAATATACCTGTATATATTGTAATAACATCAGAATTCATTTCTGAACTTTAAGTGTCTAAGAAGACAGTGTAATGGTTCTCCCCTTAAAATAGGACTGCAAATATACCTGTATATATTGTAATAACATCAGAATTCATTTCTGAACTTTAAGCCTCTAACATGACAGTGTAATGGTTCTCCCCTTAAAATAGGACTGCAAATATACCTGTATATATTGTAATAACATCAGAATTCATTTCTGAACTTTAAGCCTCTAACATGACAGTGTAATGGTTCTCCCCTTAAAATAGGACTGCAAATATACCTGTATATATTGTAATAACATCAGAATTCATTTCTGAACTTTAAGCCTCTAACAAGACAGTGTAATGGTTCTCCCCTTAAAATAGGACTGCAAATATACCTGTATATATTGTAATAACATCAGAATTCATTTCTGAACTTTAAGTGTCTAACAAGACAGTGTAATGGTTCTCCCCTTAAAATAGGACTGCAAATATACCTGTATATATTGTAATAACATCAGAATTCATTTCTGAACTTTAAGTGTCTAACAAGACAGTGTAATGGTTCTCCCCTTAAAATAGGACTGCAAATATACCTGTATATATTGTAATAACATCAGAATTCATTTCTGAACTTTAAGTGTCTAACAAGACAGTGTAATGGTTCTCCCCTTAAAATAGGACTGCAAATATACCTGTATATATTGTAATAACATCAGAATTCATTTCTGAACTTTAAGTGTCTAACAAGACAGTGTAATGGTTCTCCCCTTAAAATAGGACTGCAAATATACCTGTATATATTGTAATAACATCAGAATTCATTTCTGAACTTTAAGTGTCTAACAAGACAGTGTAATGGTTCTCCCCTTAAAATAGGATTGCAAATATACCTGTATATATTGTAATAACATCAGAATTCATTTCTGAACTTTAAGTGTCTAACAAGACAGTGTAATGGTTCTCCCCTTAAAATAGGACTGCAAATATACCTGTATATATTGTAATAACATCAGAATTCATTTCTGAACTTTAAGTGTCTAACAAGACAGTGTAATGGTTCTCCCCTTAAAATAGGACTGCAAATATACCTGTATATATTGTAATAACATCAGAATTCATTTCTGAACTTTAAGTGTCTAAGAAGACAGTGTAATGGTTCTCCCCTTAAAATAGGACTGCAAATATACCTGTATATATTGTAATAACATCAGAATTCATTTCTGAACTTTAAGCCTCTAACATGACAGTGTAATGGTTCTCCCCTTAAAATAGGACTGCAAATATACCTGTATATATTGTAATAACATCAGAATTCATTTCTGAACTTTAAGCCTCTAACATGACAGTGTAATGGTTCTCCCCTTAAAATAGGACTGCAAATATACCTGTATATATTGTAATAACATCAGAATTCATTTCTGAACTTTAAGTGTCTAACAAGACAGTGTAATGGTTCTCCCCTTAAAATAGGACTGCAAATATACCTGTATATATTGTAATAATATCATTATTCTTTTATGAGCTCTAAGCCCCTAACATGACAGTTCAAAGGTTCTCCCTGTGATGGGACTAAAAATATACAGATAATTCTGTTATAACATCAGAATTCATCACCTATTGGTTCCCTATTTATTATAGGACTAAAAATAGATACAGGTAATTGCTGTTATAACATCATCTATAGGTTCCTTTTTTATTATAGGACTAAAAATATAAAGGTAATTGCTGCAATTATTAAAGGTCAGGGTCATGTTTACCAACGGATCTCACTTAAAATGGACACAATTTTACTTTTAAAAGATCAAAATGCGTAGAAAGTAACAACAATGTTGCTATAACTACATGCGCCATATGCAAGCATAATTTTAAAAAAAAAAGGAATATTCCTGGTTTAACCAAAATAACCAATTTTTTATATATTAAAATAATGATCATAACAATATATCACTGGCATGACCTTCTATGATATTGTAACCCATATCTCTGTATAAAGAATCAATGAATCTTGGCTAGCGAAGATAAGGCTATGTATTCTATTGCACTTAAGAGGCTAATGAAAGAAAACTTTGATGTACATAAAAGTGAATGATTTGTTGATTAAATCCATTGATGTTAAAAGGATGTAAATTGGAATTATAAGGATTAAATGACCATGGTTGGGTATTTATAAATGTGTAAATTTTACTAATCACTTAAAGTTTACATTTAGTCCTTCAGACTTTATTTCCTTTGCGAGTGATTAGGTAAAATTTACACATATAAATACACAAGCATGATCATTTAATCCTATATTATATATTATATTATATCAGATTATATTACATTATATACTATATTATATTAGCTTATAATATATATTACTATATCATGCTCAATACTTACATGCTGCATCACAAATGAAAAAAAATTACTAAACTTTCTCTAATATATTATATTTAATTTGCATTGTTAGTTTTGCATTAATTATATGTAAATATGGGTTATTTAAAATGATTCTTTGAAGGTGACCTTGTCAAAAGTGAAGTTCATTGTCCACCTAACCAGAATCATAGTTTTTTTTATTTATTCTGTAAGAATTTAATGCATAGTTTATATTCTTCTGCAAGTTTTTCTTATTTGGTTCAGTGTGAGGCTCTTTAGAAAACAAGACATCTGCATATTGCTATATTTTGCCTCTTCAGCCATTGCATAATCCAAAGCCATGCATACTCACTAGAACATGAAAAATAGGTCAATTATTGTATCAACAGGTCAATAACTCCAGAAGATTTCTGTCATTTCCGATTGAAAAAGGAGTGAGAAATGCATGGGGGGGGGCTACTTCTGAATATATCCAAATACATCTGCTTCCAAGAAATTTCCTTTCAGCCTGATGCCTAGTTCTGTTAGAAACATCACTGGCCATTTCACTTGCCCATGTGCAGAAGCGTAAAAGTTCTTTTGTTTGTTTTGCTTATTGGATGCATCACTATCTTGTCATGGCCACTGTTTACTAAAAATCCCCAAATTATCCTACTTTTTGCAAAGTTCACCTGTCTGTGTGCACTTAAGACTGGTCAGCCTTAGATTTAAGGCCAAAAAGTCTACATCCAGACATAAAATCTAATTCTGAAAACAGGTGAATTTTTTTCATAAAAAATAGGGTAAAAAATATGTTTCCCCTGTATTTTGCAATGTGAGCAGAAAGTCCAAATTATCTGGTATTATTGCAGAGCTACAGCTTTCTATTTTTCTGTAATACCACCCACTTTGGTGTATCATAAATGACCATAATGCTACAGAGCTCAGAAGTAGGGTATGAACTCTTGATGCATAAACGTGGTTCCAGGGGTAAATAAGTTGATTAATATTCCCAATAAAATATTCCCATCAAATTTCATCAATGTACACAAAACAGTGTGTACGGAACTTTGCCAAATAAAACACTTCCTGAAGAGTAAGAAGTATATCACTGTGACCTACTTTTGCCCTAGGTCAATAGTACTCTCATAAAAATCAAACAGCCATCAAGTTTCATGATTGTACATAAACTGTGTCAGAAAAATGAGCTAAATGCAATAACATAACATTGTTGTATGGAAAGTAGGTCAGGTGTAAATCACATTGATGTAAACACAAAAGTTCACACACAAAAAGACTAAATGTATAGCTAACTCCCATTTAACATCTTTCTCAGTAAAACAGTGTGACTCCATGTCTTAAATTTAATAATTCTTGATATGCATGGAAAAATTTGCAATATGATTTACATGCGCTGGATAAAAATGGGTCAGTAATGTTGGGTTTAAGGACATTCCTCAGCACATAACAGGCTAAACATAGTGAGTAGTCTATTTGGTGGAGGAAAAACCACTGACCCACTGGAAGCTACTCGATAGCTGTATCAAATACCCATGTTGGTTGAGCTCAACACATGTAGACAGGTGAGATGCATGATGAGTGATATGCCAAGGCAAGTGCCTTAGACCACTTGGTCATTAGGGTCCATAGATTAAAAACTGATACACACATTTAAATTCCATGAAACATACATGGAGGGGCCCCGAGTCGCCAAGTGGTCTAAAGCTCTGTCCGTTACGGATCATTGCCATCTCACCTCTGTCTGCGTGGGTTCGAGTCTAAGATATGGATGTGGATATGTGAAAAAGCTTGCCAGTAGCTTCTCGTGGGTTGGTGGTTCTTTCTGGTGATTTCCCGGTTTCTTTCTCCACCATTAATACTGGCCGCCATGAATAGCCTATCGTGTGCTGAAAAATGGCATTAAGCCCAACAACAACATCAAACATACATGGTGACTTTACTTTAAAATATTAAATGAACCAACCTTTTATTAATAATTGCTTTTAAGGCTATGATTTTCAAATCATCTTATTTACAATTCAATACTTCTGACATGATTAGATGTTCCTCATGTGGCAGAATCAAGCCAAAGGTGAGTACAACAGGTTACAATTCACAACAAAACAATAAGCTACCCTCAAGTTCAGAAAAGTGTTTTGAAAAGTAGAGATAGAGTATATTTTTTTAACAAGTTCATATAATGAAGTCAAGGTCAGCATCTTGATCCCAATCTATAAACCTTTTATTGGAATTTTTCTCAGCCATGTTTGCGACCTTGACCCCAAGAGCAAAGTGATGACCTAGTGCATCATCAAATAAATTATATCCAAGACATTTGTATAGCTGATTAATGGATTACCATAAAAATTCCATACTTTGTTATTACTTATTCCAGACCCTTGATCCTGAACACCACTCCTTTAAGACTTACAAAGGGGAGATAACTCAAAATCTGTCACATATACTATGATTCCTCCCACAATGACAACAAGTATAAACACTAGTCAAAATGTTCAAAACATTCAATGTCATTTCATGTCTCTAAATAACATGTGTTGCTATGTCATTTCAGTATTTGCAATTTGTGTGTATTTGACCTCTGACCCATTTACAAATAGTAATACAGAATAAGATCAGGATACCCAAGTTTGCTGGAAGATCCATACTGGATCAGAGGTCAACTTCTCCGACTCACAATAAGTAACCTATTCATGCTGCTGTGCCACTAAGCAGAAAACCAAAACTTGTCAGATCTCCTAACACAAAACTGAATATTTGCCTTAGACCAAACCCAACTTTGTGCACCTTGAATTCTATGCCCATTAACCACCAATAACCAGTAAATATCCTTGTGAGGATAACATAAATCACAAAAAAGAGACTTTTTTAAAAATTGTTTTATTACTTGATACATACGAGCTTTTTTGTGAGTATCTCCATATCAGAGTGAATACCTTACAATGTGACTGCTGCAGGTAACATCTATACTACCTGGAAGTAACTCTTAACAGAAACTCTGGATTTCATTAACTGTGCTTTGATTTTTATTTCTTGTTTTTAAAATATATTCCGTTCCAATATAATCAAGTAAAACTAGAACTTTTATTATGGAGGTTTTCAGTCCCCAAATTGTTTGGTCTTTACTTATAACATATACTTGAACTGAAAAACTATACAGATCATAATCTGCCGATATGTAATGTGTCAATGCCGATTTTTAATCCCTGCAATGCATTTAATGTTGCCTTAACTTCCAAAATTTTCAAAAACATATTGCAGTGTTATATTTTTTTAATACAAATAAAGAAAATCTGTCAAGTTTAGACAAATTTCAATGCACATTTTCTATGGGAAAGTTTTTCAAAATATTTGCTAACATGATCCTGCTAACATATCAATGTTATTCTTTGGACCCAAAGCATCATGTTTAATAGGTTTTTCTTGTATATGATGCTAAAGTTTATAGACAAAATATCAAACCTACAAAAGGAAGATGAAGGAAGGAAATTACTTGACTAGATCCTGCTGGCACCGTCTGAGCACCTCTAGAGCTTGGTTGATTTCCTTCTCATTCAGTAACACTAGTGTTGCCAGGGTAAGATGAAGCTTGTCAGGGTTTTGGAATATTGTCTGGTCCAGACCTCTATCCTGTCATTAAAAACAAGAGACCCTAGAGAGGCTGATATCACTCACAGGCATACAATGTAATCATTTAATTTCTGTGCTCATTCACATGTACAATACACAATTGACCTGTTGTGAGTAATCTGTCATAACATTAAATATGTAGTCATTAATTTGGTCATGAGCTGTAAAACTTTATCAAAATCAGTAACATATGAAATATAGGTCACAATCAGCTTCATTTTCTTGTAATGGTGTAGCACAAAAGGCATGCAAAAAAAATCAATTAACATAAAAGGTTTTTTAAGAAATTAACATGAAGCAAAAAATTTAATGCAAGTTAGCAAAATGTAAAACATGGGTCATAATGACTTATTTCTACAAAAATTAGTCCTAATCAAGGTATATCTGTTCACCAATTATCATCATTTTAGAGACAATATTATTAATAGAGCATGTAAAAACCATATGTGGTTATGAGTTAAATGCAAAAGATTAACATGAACAAAATATGTAAAATGTATTGTACAGTGACCTATTTTGCACAAGTGTGGCACACAATGAGATGTACACATTCATCTAGTTGAATAAATCTAGCATGAAAAGTTAAAATGCAAAAATAACAGAACTAAGTGAAAGTTGAAATATGTGTCAGTGACCTACTTTTGAGATGAGGGTGTAGTTAACAGACATGCATATAATCATTTTGACTGATGATTCTATCATGAACAGTGCTGGAAAAATAAACTCAAAACACAAAATTAAAAACAATAAATATTGGTCACAGTGACCTATTTTTGTGATGAGGGTGTAGTACTCATCAAGAGGTATCCCTTCACCTAGTTTCAGGATTCTAGGCATAATAGTATGTATGCACAGCGAAAGAAACTTGTAAGATAAATGCAAAGTCTTAACCTACATCAATGAAATGTAGGTCAAATTAACTTTCTTTTGTTGTAAGGGTGTAGTACTAACTGTGATGGAGTCATTAAGTCTGATGATTCTAGCATAAGCAGAGCTTGAGACATAACAATAAAACACAAAATTTAACTAGAGTCAGTGAAGCATGGGTCATAGTGACTTATTTTTTGTAATGGGGTTTAATACTCAAGATGAATACCCTCACCATGTTTTATGATTTTAGGTAAAACAGTATGTACATAGGTTGTATTAAATCTGAACTATATATATTTTCTTCTTTCAGTCACAATGACCATGGTTATTGACCTCTTGACCTAAAAAGCATTAGGCTTCTTCCTTCCCTCAAGTAAAAACCATCCACAAGTTTGGTCCAGCTATATAATACTGAAATAATGTTACTATGCAAAATTCATCCTCATTCTGAGTATCAGTAACCTTGACCTTTGAACTCAAAATCAATAGGCATGTTCCATACCCCATGTGCAAGCTATCCACAGTGTATGGTCCAGGTATGTGATTTGGGGCTAATTTTATTGTGCAAAAACCATTTTTATTTTTTAGTCAAAGTGACCCTTATCTTTCACTTTTTGACCCTAAATAAATAGGGTTCTTCCATACCCCATTTGTTATGTCATCCATACAATGGAAGCAAAAAAAAAAAGACAACATGTTCTCTTATTATGATATGGTTACAAGACAAGACTATTTAAAATGTACAATCTTACAGGATGGGACCAGGCTTCATAATTTTGGTCTTCAGTGGAGTTTTTGAAAATAAAATGTTTGAAGGGGTGGAGAAGAATACAAAAAATGTACAATCTAAAGAATTATTTTCTCATTAGGAAATTGTGAAGGATAATCTATTTTTTCCAAGTATAGATCTTTAATTAAGAATCACTAATTTTATGACATCTTTCATGAAGCTAAAAGTGGAAGACATTTAAAGGTTACATGACTTTAAAGAATCAAGAGTGCTTCCTGTATTTAAGCCTATTACAGTACATAATGTTTCCATTTTGCTCCATTTCAAAATGTATCATTAAAATCGGCAGGCAACTATTTGATATCTTACAACACGCAGTTGTTTTAGTTCTCTTAGAACTTGCTTCACTGCATCAGATTGCAGAAATCTGCATTTTGCTCTCTCTATCTTACATGTACACAAGAGGTCACTGAAACTGCATGACCCCATTTCCTGAATGTTTAAGGAACAAGTGTATTTAAATACAAACACTTGCTCTGCAGTGTGTAACACTTGTTCTGCAGTGTGTTATGACATTTTAATATTTTTAAGTAGGTCTATTTTATGTACTTAACTTTTATCCATGACTGTAGGTTGTAGTAAACAAATGATAATTTGTAAACAACATATCTAGATAAGGTTTGTACTTTAAGTTCTGGAAGTGTGCTAGTTTGGTGTAATTTTACATTATGCTGATTGAGTGGGTTTTTTTTTTTTAAATGCCGTTGTGACAAGTGGGGATGTAAACAAAGAGGTTTTGTCAACCAAGTCTTCATTCCTATCTTATGATCTGTCTGTGGAGATATTTACTGTTGTGTTCAGATAATTCTAGAGGAATTATTTAAATCATTCATTGGAATTACTAAAGTACTCATTGATTGGATTAACACTATATTGGGATTATTGTGAATGCATCCAAAAATATTCTGGTTTACATTACTGTGATACAACAAGACATTTGGAATACTCTGTACTTCTGGACTTGTGAAAGAACATTTAGAATTATTTATAATTTAATTCACAATACTGTAAGTTACTTTGAAATGTACATATTATATTCTAGGGAATTAAAATGTTTGTTGAATTGTTTTTAAAAACTTGATGGTATTGCTTCTTTCTGTTACTTAATTTAAGACTACTTGACTGTAACCCTAGAAATGTAGGAATATTATTGGTATTATTTTAATATAATGCATAAATGTTTGGTAAAAGTTACTGACAATGCAAAATGTACCAAGCTAGTGTTTCTCTTGTAAGTGTGGCAACTTCTCTCTTGCTATTCAAATTTCATTTGTTTCACAATTCAAATATGTAAATATGATACAGTAAAAAAGGTCTTATGACCGCTCTTTCTGCAAAATAAAAAATTGGTCTCTCAAGACATGTGGTCTTTCATAATAGGTTTGTGCAAGATCACCATTCTTCAAAATCAAAAAGCTCCAGGTTTAAGAAAGAAATGTATTTGCCATTGCTGTGCAGTGCGTGCATTTTATTCATTATTCAAAGTTCCTGTCAAAATATTGCAATCATTTATTTCATCATTGTACAGCAATAAAGATATACATCTATAATATAATGTTTACAGTTATATTTAAAGATCATGTTTGGCAATGAAACTGAAAAATTAAGAAGGTAATATTTATTTATCCTGTTCATAAGAAAAACTGATGTGTGCATAAATGTTGTTGTTGTTGTTGTTGTTGGGCTTTACACCATTTTTCAGCACATGATAGGCTATTCATGGCGGCCAGTATTAATGGTGGAGGAAGAAACCGGGAAATCACCGGAAAGAACCACCAACCCACAAGAAGCTACTGGCAAGCTTTCTCACATATTCACATTCGCTGAATCCTAGACTCGAACCCACGCAGACAATGGTGAGATGGCAGTGATCCGCAACAGACAGTGCTTTAGACCACTCAGCCACTCGGGGCCCCTGTGCATAAATGTCAGACTCACTTGACATATAGGAATGGCACAGTTCGATATGATAAAACTTATTTATCCTATATATTAATTAGTGGCTTGATCTGGTTTTACATAAACATGGAGTATATATATAACAACAAATTAAACCAAGACAAATTAATCCATCCACAAACAAAATAAATTTATTTCAAGACAAAACCAAATAGCTTAATTCACCAGTAACGTAAACAAATACAAGCTTTTGTAAAACTACTCTTATACACATAGATTAAAATACACTAAAATGCTTGAATACTCAGCCAATTGTATCAATTAGCTATAGTTCTACCATTTTGGCAACTTCCGATATCACAAGTAGCTCTTAACAGGAAATCGATTATTTTATTAAAGATTTAAAATAATTGAGAATTGGATATAATATTTCATGATATTTTTGTATGTGGAGTGAATTTGTGAATTGCTGAAAAAGTTGTGAAATTCACACTAAAATCATGTGGGTTGGCAGCTATGTCTGTCCAATGCTGGATCATAAAAAGATAATGACTAAATTGAATCCAGATTTACTGGAACTGGAGGAACATTTTTTAAAGTACATGTATCATTTTATGAACCTAAAGCTTTCAGTGACTTGTGCATTACAGTTTGCAATTTGCTACAATATTCTCAACAATGAGTTTAGCATGTGCAGCCTACAGCCTGCAGGATACATAATCCAGTCTGAAACCTGGTTTTATGTGGTTACATTTACATTACATGGGCACATTTAAAAATCACAATCTGGTCCAAACTCTGGAGGAAGTTGCATATTCCTGACTTAACAGAAGAACTTCTGTTGGGTAATGAAATCAGAAGAACATGCCTTTGGGGTATTAATCACTCTGAATGACGACATCTCCTAAATATAAAGCTGGTTGTCAAAGTCAATCTGATCCTGTCAGTGCAATGCAATCCCGTCAATCTAATCCAAGACCTCATTAATACAAAGGTACATGCCAAATCAGGATGAAATCCAACAATCCTTGGTAAATTAATGCTGCAGAATCACACATCATTGGGATGGGCAATCACAATTTTATTTTTTTTGTCAATAATGATGTTAAATGATGGAAATCAAACTCATTCCAGGGCATAAAACCACATACCAAAATGTGATCGAAATCTAATAATCTTTCGTAAAACCATGCTGTGCAAAAGTAAAGCTTGGAGGAAAGGCAATCAGGGAGCATAACTCCTGCAAATAAAGTCATGGAATGCTAGGACTCACTCAAGGTCTGATCCATGTATGAAGCCACACACCAAATCCAACAAATCTTTTGTAAAGTTATGTTGCAGAAACCAAAATCAAGAAAATAATTGCAATCAGGGAACATAACTCATGTAAAGGCCATAACACTGGAAATCAATCCCATAGAATATCTCATCAGTAAGGAGCTACATAAAAATCAATCCTTAAGTTTTCTACAGAAATAAAAGGCCAGTGATCAATCAGCGGCCATAACTTCTTTAAATAAAGACAAAGAATGCTATAAATAGAATGCTATAAACAGAACTCTTTCGAGGTCAAATCAACATAAATATATAATTGGGTTAAAAGATAATAATTCCCACAGAATTTATCTTGCAGAAACCAAATAACTGATGGATGGACAGATGGAAGGAAGGAGAGAAACACAGACGGACATGATTACTATAAGGTTCTGAGGACAAATTAACTAAAACTTCTATAATTTTTACCAAATCTGCCAGCTTTTAATCTTAATCAGATTGGAATTTTATCTTGTTGAATTTCTGCATTGTGTGTGCATGTGTGTGTATGTGTGTGATTTGGACTTTTAACATAGCTTTAACAATTTTTCAGTCGTATCACTATTATGTTTGCAGTGTTGCAGTTTATAGTGATATCTATCACATGGGCATCATGCCAACAAAATATAGCATGATGTCTTACCCAGTCACATTATCCTGACACCAGGCAGACCAGTCCTAACATTAACCTTTTAATGCTGAGTACCTAGCAAGGTAGCTGTGGGTACCATTTTTATTAAGTCTTTGGTATGACTCTGTCAGGGTTCAAACCTGCAACCTCCTGCATCTGAGCTGGATGCTCTAACCACCTAGGCCACTAGAGTAGTCACTGCATTTGTATAGCTTTTACAAATCTTAAATAAATGTAATGGCAGTCTGTTAAGAACTTCAAAATACATCTGAGTGGAATGCTGATTCTGTTTGGAGTTTAAAACTTTTGTTTTAGTATCATACAGAGTTTTCGCTATTTTAATGAAACTTAATAAAAATTTTATTCATTTTTATTGATAAGGGGATAAAATATTCAATATTCTTGTTTACTTATGTGTGTTTTCTTGGTAAATATATAGTTCTTTAAATAGGAATTTGCAATGCTTTGAAATGGTCACAAGTATAAATAGTAATGTGGAGTTTCATTATTAGGATTAGATATCGATCCTTTATCAAGTGTAATTCAATGTGAAAGTAATGAAAGATTCCATATGGAGTACTTTCATTTCAATAACACCTGTAACTGCATTAAAAAGCATGACAAAATTTACATTGGCATTTGATTAATAATAATATAAATTGTTGACAGCACTGTCTCATGTTAAGGACCTGCACTAAAACTCTGGGTTGTTTAATAAAAATAAAAATAATAATAATAATAATAATAATAATAATAATAATAATAATAATAATAATAATAATAATAACAATAATAATGAATAATAAAAATGAATGATTAAAATGGTGATCTTGTTTGATATAGAAATGATATATATTTGTTTGTGATTTGGATTTTTAACATAGCTTTAAAAAAATTTCAGTCGCATTGCTATGATATCTGCAGTGTGATAATTTATTGCAATGTCTAACACTGGGGCATTATGCTGCAGACATGTAGCATGACCCACCCAGTCACATAATCTTGATATCAGACTGATTAGTCCTAGCACTAGCTTCTTAATGCTGAGTGCCAAGTGAGACAGCTGCTAGTACCATTTCTATACATTTTTGGTGTGACTTGGCCAGGGTTTGAACCATACAACTTACCACATCCAAGGCCAATGCTCTACCAACTAGGCCACCAGAGCATATATATATATATATATATATATATATATATATATATATAGAGAGAGAGAGAGAGAGAGAGAGAGAGAGAGAGAGAGAGAGAGAGAGAGAGAGAGAGAGAGAGAGAGAGAGAGAGAGAGAGAGACAGACAGACAGACAGACAGACAGACAGACAGACAGGACATTTAAGAATAGTCCTTGAGCAACTTTTTGCAAAAGTTCCAGGCTTGGGTACAGCAATAATAACAACAATAATATTTCTGTGGTTGATATAAAATAATAATGTAATTCAGCTAATACCTTTACAGTTGTTTCACTGTTTAATGATTTAAAAGGTATATTGTTGTCCAGTAGAGTTTTATGTTTATCTGCTATCATTTTTGTAATACAAAATTCCTAATCTTAGCGACACATGCCCCAAATTTTTATGGATGGAATCATTCCTAGGCAAGCACTATTAGAGCTTCTTTGAGGTTTGGAGAATGCAACGAGAAATGTTACATTTTGTTCCTAGGCATTTTGTTAATTATTACGAGTTTGGCAGCCAATACAAATAAACAGTAAGCAGAGGAAACATCCAAATGCATTTTCAGTTGACTAAATTTTATGAATATCAATGGATCATAATAATTTACCATCAATCTTGTGAAAACAGGGAATTAGGAAAGATTAAAGAGAAGTATAAAATTCAGAAGGTCATAATAATAAAAAAATTGATTGTAAATACAGCTAGCTCAAACAAAAGTATTAAAGTATTTCACATACACCATCACATTGTACCAAGACATCCATTTTGAAGTCTTCCATGGCAACCTTGATGTTAGCAGATGTAACAGGTATTGACAGGAAGTGAGTGAACTGCTCTTTCTGCCGTGCAGAGTTTGTCAGAAGGTCAATCCTGGTTTTTGCAGACAGGACGCCCTTTCGATCATGTCCAGTGATCACTGTAATTGTAAATACTGGAATGGTATTTTATGTTTGATTTTAATGAAAATCACATGGCACAATTTACTATTAATTACCTTTCGATCATGTCCAGAGATCACTGTAATTGTAAATACTGGAATGGTATTTTATGTTTGATTTTAATGGAAATCACATGGCACAGTATACTAATTAATTAATCATTACACAATTACTAATGAAAACACTAATTACTGCTGAGTAGTGAAGTTTACACTCGGCTGACTTTCAGAAAAAAACAATGAATCAACATCATGTCAATCAAGTCTGGTGATACACACAAATGTTTGATAGCCAAATAATCCTAAAATAATTTAATTAAAGAATTCCAGCATTCTCAAAGCCATGGGTCATTAGAACTGATCTTTCACACAAGTCAAAAATACTGTTTCATCATGAATCAGCTAAAATATTGAAGCTTTAAGGTCCACTAATAATGTTCACTGATCCCTACCAGTCCTTTTCCCTGATGGTATGTATTACATATTTAGCATACCAGAAATGAAAGTGTAATTTTAATTCTTCTCTTTGCAAAGTCTAGAGTTTTTGAGGCTGGTTTGTACATGTGGCAGGTTCAAACAAAGGAGTGTTTCCATTGTCTTTTGACTTAGCATCTTTCCACTTGTATGGACTCTGAACAGATCAAATATTGACTTTGTCTGCCTACTGTATAGACAATAGGCTGCTCACAAGTTTGGTTTGCATTTGGAATAATGACCTTATCCAAACTGAGACAGGGATCTATGCTTAATCTACCACTCTAAGAACACTGTGCTTTTGCCATGGTCATTAGAGAGTAATTGATGGTGCAACTCTATGGGCAATTTTGAAGTCTGAGATCAAACACATGTACTTTACTGGTTGACTAGCTTAGGACTATTGGTCCTGATGTTAACTGTAAGTGCTTGATCTTGATAAATGTTTGATTTGTGCTCTTACAGGATGTATTATTTGTTTCAACCACTGAAGCAATTGCTGTTTGTTTTTGACATAGTTTTATTCTTTTGTATTTTTTTTTAATTAAAGAGGTTAAAGGTTAATCAATTAAATTAAAAACCAATTAATTAAATAATCATATATGCAAATTTAAGAAGCAATGAAAATGCATTTTGTTTTTACAAAACTGAAATTTGAGAGCAGAGAAAATAAATGAAACCACAGCATTTGATAATTGGCACTAGATATAATAATAAATCTAAGTCAACCACTTTCACCCAATAGTAGCTAAGTGTGTCTAAACACACCATTATTACATCCTAAAACAAGGTGTTCATTTGTAAACCTCACCAACATAAGCACTTTAGGATTAGCTGACAAAATACAGACTGGTATAGGGGAAAACATGTGAGTCTCTAAAGTCTGAAAATTGTGAGAAAGCTTGCCAATATCTTCTCAAGAGATGGTGGTTCTTTACAGGGTTTTCCTGGGTTCTTCCTCCAACATTTATACTGGCTGCCATGTATAGCCTATCTTGTGCTGAAAATGGTGGTAAACCCTACAACAACAATAAATCTGAAAATTAGATCAGTGACCTACTTTTGAGTTAATCTCCTTAAGATAGATCCATATACTAATTTATAATAATATACTAAGTGTTGGTGAAACAAGGTGCAACATTTACCTGTGTAATGATTGAACAGTTTTTAATACAATAGTCATTAAAGATTGAAAATGTAGACTACCATGCTAGAGTTTGGGTATTGGGTTGGATTACCCCTCTTGAAATACCTCCACATGCCAAGTTTAATTTAAAGGTGAAATAGTGTCCAAGATTTTGGATGTAACAAACGAAGAGCTCAAAACAAGAAAAAAGCAAACATTCGTTCTACATGTTATCTGTATTCAGAAGAATTTCCACACTGCAATTTTTAACTATTTGGGGGAAATAAGGTAAATTATATTGATGATGTAATGATCATATCACTTAAATATGAATATGTGGTCTCCTCAATGACCTAGTACAGGCAAGGTTGAGTTACTCTCCTTCAGATAAATACTCATAAATCTCATTAGTTAAAGTGAAACAGTCCAAGATAATGAAGGTGTAATGAATTAAACCCTCAAAATTCAAAAAGCCACTAATGTTTGAAAACTTGATCACAGTGACCCAGTTTCAATAAATCTGAGTAACTTATATTGAGAAGTAATTCTGGTAAGTATGGGTGAAATGGGGTAAATGATGTGGGTTTACTACTATTGCTACCACTAATAACAACTTTTTTGAAAGGGGGTGACACAAAAAGTTGCATAAAACCAGTCCCCCTTGTGACCCTCTATTATATCCCTATTTACATACAAAGTATATGGAGATAGTCATACACACACACACACACACACACACACACACACATACACACACACAAATAAGACATTGATAAAAAACTACATTTATATATGGATATAATAAACAGAAAATTGTAAATGAACATACTACAACTAGGTACACTGTGTGCATGTATGTGTGTATGTATGTTTGTGTGTGTGTGTGTGTGTGTGTGTGTGTATATATATAAAGAATACAAATCATATGGCGAATAACAACCCTTTCAAGCGCACTGGATCCACCAAGGGATCATGTGTGCCAGGAATTGATTAAAATAGATGCAATAAACTGACGACGAACAGTGCAAAACTAGTAACTAACTAGCCTGAATGCTTTCGACTCTTAATGAGTCTTTTTCAAAGGCAAATACAAAACATATGTAAGACAAACAAATAAACACAAAAACGTTGTACAATACATTAATAGAGAAAACAAAGTAGAAGCTTAGTGACTTTATACTTGAAGTTGTAATGTAGTTGTCAAATCAAATAAGTTCCCCTTTTCATCCACTGAAGCAGGAGTCATGTTACCAGGTGAAGTGGGCAACAAAGTCACATAAAATATGCAAACTTTACCTTCCTCTGTTAGGAAAGCGAAAACGATTTCACCCTGTGATTTTATTTTTCCAGGTAAATTGACAGACCATGACTTTTTGAGATGCTCCCTTGCCTTAGCCAAGTTAGTTTTTGCCGAAATGTATTCCTTAAGACATCAGTAGCTAGGTCTAGTTTTGTTGTCAACTATGTTGACAAACTCTAGCACATTCACAGGCATGTGTTTTGATTACTGATTGACCTTTCCCGATTAAGTTAACAACTATCACTGCCCAATTTCCCTATGTTATCTTAATGATAAAAACATACAAACTTGTGTTCAAAACTTTAACAATAGTATGTAAACAGCAATTTGTGTTCTAAGAACAGAATAGGTGATCTGGATATTATAAATTCCTCTTGTCATAAAATTACTATTTCAATCTTAAAATTACTATTTCGTCATAAAAATTACTTTGAAACTATAAGTGAATCAGAAAGAGGGAAATACATCGCTGCGTGTGGAAGTACCAGACTGTCTATTTTGTAAATCATCGTGCAAATATATTTAAAAAAATACAATTCACAGCACAGATTTTCCTATTTGACCAATGCCAATAATTACTATAAGCATGTAGACAAATAAATAAACCATAAATCTGCAATCCTGTTGATGAGTTGTTGAAATGAAGCTATACAAAATGAACAGTAACATTACGAAAAACCCTTTTTCTGAAAATAGATCCAATCGCATGTCTGTGTTGATTCAGTAGGAAAGAAAGATATAGTTCATATACCAACTATAAAGTAGCAATGTCTGTAATTACATACATTTTAGTGTGTTATATATGAATAGTTAAGGAAATGTTTGATTTGCAACAAAGAAATTAGGACAAAGAGCATGATCTGAAGACATGTGCATTTGCCCTCATGTATATGGTACAGGGGTTGTTTTATAGGCTTTCAGAAATCTTTCAAAGTGTCATTATTGTGAACTTTTAGAAAGTATGTAAGGATAGTTGATTAGGCATTTTTACTAATTTGCAATTAAAATAATGTAATCTGGTTACTTGGTTAAAATTTGTTACAACAAAATTTATATTGGTGGCGCTCTAAGTTTTGTATTTAGCATAGGGTTAAAATTTTAAAGAAAAAGAGTTTCCCCGGGTTTCCTCACTAGTTATACTGGCTATTTAAAAGAGACTTTGTATATCTTAGTATTATTCAAAAAAACCTTTAATTCCCTTTATTTTGATGTATGATTGATGGGTGTAATATGGGTTAAAGAGTATACAGCTTGGCCTTACTCCAGATGTGCACCTTTCAAAAAGGTGCTAGCTCTACTTGCTCATTTTCACTTCTCGAACTTCAGAGGTAAATTGTAAAAAAAAGAGCCGATAACTTTTTTCACATTTTATGTATTTGGTAATTCATTCATTGCACTTTTAGAAGCTGGTATTGTCTAGTTTGGCAAAATTTATTTTCCATATTTTAATAGCTGCCAAGAATAGTGTACTTTAGACAAATTCAGGTTGATTTTTGGAGCACAAGGGAGCAGTCATTTTAGTTAGCAGTGTCCTAAAATCATTTAAAATTTCCAAAAGTACAATATCCAAAGAAATTTCATTCACATTACATGAAAGTAGTATATAGGTATGCCAACATTCTCTCCACTATGCATGTTTAAAATGCAAACAACTTTACCTTACATGCACCACTCTCTCAAAAGTACATAATAACTGGTGAGCGCCACCATAAAGAGTATATAGGTATTATTATTGTATGATTTAATTTTGATTGTATGGCTGAAATATTTAAGTCGCAAACATCAAAACAGTCTTTTGTAATAATTGTCCTGTATTTCCCCCCTCAGAACAACATTTATTAGAGTCAGAGTCTCAAACAGGTACAGTCCCCACCTCCTTATGATAAAAAGTGAACTTTTTTAAAAATGCGCATAACATTTTGTCAACATAGCAACCAGTGTTATGCTGAGAGACTGGAACATGAAACTAGCCATATTTATTCCTGAGATGTCAAAAAATTTTACAGTTAGAAAAGGGATATGACTGGTGAGGTTCATAAAGGTCAAAGGTCAAAGGGTAAAATATTAACTAATTCTTTGATATGGAAGAAAGCAAATTTGCTTTGTTATCATTTATTTTTTAATTTCATTGTAAATAAATGAAAAGAAACATTTTCACTACGTATTTCTTTTACTTAATGCAACAGTTATCAATTTAAGTTGACTTTATTCCTATATTCTAAGACTTCTAATTTCCCCATAATGAAGGTCACTACTCACCCAAACATGCCTCATGGCAAATTATATATGTTAGAGCAAAATAAGCATAATTAGCTTATTTTCATTAATAAAATCAATGTTAATATACCATTTTACTCAGAACATCATACATATTAATATGAAAAAAAGAAAAATAATTTCATAAATGTTTATATTTGTTTTTAAGGTTATGCTCTACAGTTTCGTATTTAGCATAGGGTTAAAATTTTAAAGAAAAAGAGTTTCCCCGAGCTTCCTCACTAGTTATACTGGCTATTTAAAAGAGACTTTAAATATCTTAGGTATTCTTCAAAGAACCTTTAATTCCCTTTATTTTGATGTATGATTAATGGGTGTAATATGGGTTAGAGAGTATACAGCTTAGCCTTACTTCAGATGTGCAACTTTCAAAAAGGTGCTAGCTCTACTTGCTCATTTTCACTTCTCGAACTTCAGAGGTAAATTGTAAAAAAAAGAGCCGATAACTTTTTTTCACATTTTATGTATTTGGTAATTCATTCATTATTCATTGCACTTTTAGAAGCTGGTGTTGTCTAGTTTGGCAAAATTTATTTTCCATATTTTAATAGCTGCCAAGAATAGTGTACTTTAGACAAATTCAGGTTGATTTTTGGAGCACAAGGGAGTAGTCATTTTAGTTAGCAGTGTCCTAAGATCATTTAAAATTTCCAATAATATCCAAAGAAATTTCATTCACATTACATGAAAAGAGTATATAGGTATGCCAACATTCTCTCCACTATGCATGTTTAAAATGCAAACAACATCACCTAACATACATCGCTCTCTAAAATTACATAACTGGTGAGCGCCACCATTATTCTCTTGTCAAGTCATATGGCCAAAATAACTCAGAAAAGTTTGTACTTGAAAATAACGTATTGCTTAAATCCAACACTAAATGCAAATATAAATACTGGGAAATAAAGGGGCATAATTCAAATAAAAGAAAACTATCTATCTATATATATATATATATATATATATATATATATATATATATATATATATATATATGTGTGTGTGTGTGTGTGTGTGTACCACATGCATTAAAAATAACATGGCATTTAAAGTGTTCATATAAAGCAATTTGATATAACACTACTACTGGCATATCAACTTGTGATCCACCTATGGCAAAATAATACGCATATACAAACATTCTAGTGACTGTCTGCAGTTGATTCTAGATCAATGATGAATTTCCACACATTAATCATTAGTGACATATGAAAGTAATGATGAAAAGTATTTAAAATCCTCCTTTATCTCAATGAATCTCATATGGTATACATTGTCACAATCCTTTCTGATTTCTGTTCCCCCTCCTCCACTCTTATGCATAACAGAAAACTATGCAAAAATGTGGAGTGAGAGAGAAAAGCAATTTGGGCTGGATTGACACATTGAAATAGAAGTTACACCAAGTAACCTACAAGAATATGGTTTGTCGTAATGATATGTGTGCACTTTCCTTGGGATTTATCTACATTGTATATCAATGATACAATATATTCTTGCTTCATGCCCACTTCTCCCTGTTAAGCTCTCACTTCTCCATGTTCTGCCCAAAAGGAGAAGTCACTTCTCCCTAAAATTTAAGCCTAGCTTGATCCCTGCTGAAGCAGATTATAATTAAATGTACTTATGTATGCACTTTCTCTAATTTCCTTTGGGATTTTGTTATTAGTGATCCTGAATATTGAATTGAAAACCTTTCTCAAAGAGTTCTTTATTTGGTTTTGGGAAATTGATCTTAAATTGGGAGTGTTGCCTTGTTTTCAAGCATGAAATAGTTTACCGAGATATAATGGGATCATAATGTTTTAAACTTTGTGCATACGTCTAGCCTTTCTAAAATATATCTGTTCACTAACAGTTAACATTTTATTATCATTCATTGCATTGGGGATGTTTTTAAATTTATCTTAAATGAGTCTGCAAGATCTTTTTGCAAACAGAATAATTTGCCGATATTCTTGTCAGAGGTGTTCTCCAAGATAACGTTACAGTGGTTTAGGTATGGTTGTATCTAGCATTTGTAATATAATGACTTTAGGACATATGACTCGAATGTGTTCATTCCATTACAAATTATTTCAATCATCACCCCAAGGACTTTGTTATAGGTAACCATTTGTAGGCAAATTTCATAACACTCAAGATCATAATGTTATTTTCCAATTTTGCTATCTTTTGTTTGGCAGTAACCATCAATACTTTAGTCTTGTTTGCATTTAGATTCATGCCATTTTCTATACACCAGGAATATATTCTAAGCATGGCTATTTAATGGGAGACATCATGGTCTAAATTTAGTTTAATCATTGCTGCTTATATGTTTAACTGGACTGTAGTTTTCTGCCTGATTGGAAATAATTATTATGTGGTATTTCACATATCATACCCTTTCCATAGTTTTGTGCAGAAAATCCCTTACCTCAGTAAAGCTTAAAAGTAATAACCAATCTGTATGAGCTATCATTAGAACTGACATTAGAACCTAATTCAGACAAGATTAATGGTGCATATTCATGCTAAATGGACAATATTCCACATAACAGTCAAATGAATGGTAAGGTCTCTATTTAATGTAGTATCAATTTCATAACAGGCATCTGACTTTCATTCAACCTGACTACCTATATCTCCTTCTTTTCCCATGGGAGGTATTTGTATTCTTGTCCTGGTCTCTGTCTCTATCTTCTTCTTGGTCTCACCCTTTTTACCAATGATGAACTTGAAAAAGGTACTTGGCACTTCAGAGAGTGTTAATTTGTATCCATTATCAGTTTCCTCAATGTTCATCTTGATGTCACAAATTTCATCATTCCAAGCTGCCTCCTCTTGTAGAAACTCTGAAATGAAGGACTCATTTATGAGATCCTAAGATGTCAAACATCCATTTTTGATGCACTATCCTCACACTGCAACCAACAAATATCCTGATCTAACATTGCATAATATGCTGGTAGATTAAGGTCTATTTTGTTTGTTCTACTGATCTCCCCTAACAAACTGCAGAAATTCAGATCTGCTGGAACATTATGCCATGATGGATCTAAATCTATGTGGTTTGCACTTGGACTGATCTTTTAAGTGAGTTTATATGGTGATACCCATCCTGCATTCTTAAAACATGATACTTTAAGTAAATTGCATGAGATTAAAAGCTGAAAAAATAAATACACACCAAAAATGTCAAAAACTTTTTCCCCATCATGTGTGTGTGTGTGTGTGTGTGTGTGTGTGTGTGTGTGTGTGTGTGTGTGTGTGTGTGTGTGTGTGTGTGTGTGTGGTAAGAGTTATTTCCCTTTGGCTATGCCACAAGCTCTTCAATTTGAAAGTGTATTCTCCATAATGGTTATACAGTATAAGCTGTCTTGTGAGATCACCACTATGAGATCCAACTGTTTTGAGACACCAAAATCTCCTTGCACAGATTTATTGATTATATAATGTTTTGACCTGTTATAAAAGACCAATTGCCTTGAGAGACCATTATTTTTGGGCATATTGGGTGGTCTTTCAAGACAGGTCCTACTGTACTGAATAAAATATGCTGGATTTGTTTTTGAGATTTATTTAATCATAAATCCATTACATAATTTTCTGGCAGATCAAGGTCTAGTTTGATTATTCTACTGATTACTCTCAACAAACTGCATAGTGTGACAGCAGATCTGAGTCAGTGCAACTTAAAGTTGGACTGAACAGTGAGAATAGTTTTGATCATAATATGGGCAAGTATGCTTATTAAAGTGTATGCAGATATTACTGGCACATCAAATCTAGTACTTTAAGATAGAGGCAACCCTCCTTGTTAAGATGGCTGACCAGTTTGCTAGACAAGTCCATGTGGATGCAGGCAATACTGTGGATTTTATGGCACACCAGCACTGTATGTGTTTATACTTCCACAATACTTGAAATTTGAAAAAGATTTATATTCAAAAACGTTTGTAACTAACAAGTGATAAAAGAACAAAAACACAACAATGAGGTCATGAGGATAATATAGGATGGTTCCTGATCAGCAGGGAATGTAAATGGTGTGTATAAATGGTAATTATATAATAAAAGATAAATTATGGTGATTAAGAGAACACATGTTGGTTAAAAGTATTCAAAGAAATAGGTTGTGCATATGCTATATCTTAGAATAAATGTTAACTTCCTTCAAAAAATTTAAAATACAAGACACATTTACATTATCAAAATGTACCTTCATGTCCTTACACATCTAGGTACAAACCTGAAGCATATACAAGGGTTCAAAAATCTCAAAAGATCAACTCACCCAATCAAGCAAGCAAGAACTAAATGATTTTACCTGTCCAGAATAAATTCTTAACCACTATTGTGTCATGTGAACAGTTTCTTTCTGGAACTTTTTTCTTTCTATGTGCTGGGAAATGTACTTAAAATCTGACAAAGCACACTAACTCTGTCGGCCCTAAAAATATATAAATGAATTTTTACAGTGAGTGTCTTAAAATTGTCCAAAAGTCCACTATTGAAATTTTCAAACTTGAAAGAAGTCTGTCTGTAGGACTGATGTACTACTGACCAAAATGAACCATTATTTTGTTCTTTTCAACTGCTGAGTGTTGAAATTTTCTGATATTCTTGAGGAATAACATTTTCAAATTAACCACTTTGGTAGCCATACTAATGTAAGATTGGCACCATTTTCCTTTATGACAACCTAGACAGTGTCAGAAGACTGAAAATCCTATTTTTGATTTGAGAATCCTTTCAGGAGAATTAGAAATAATATACAACTAGTACAGCTAAAACAAATTTTAAAAAATCTCAGCTCATAATGCATATCACAAATTAAAATTAATCCAATTATTCAGCTATAAAAATTGTACACTTCTCTCATTCTATAACTCAAATTATCAGTGTACAAAACCTGATGGAATACAATTTTTTACCTTCTACAAAAATGCAAACAAATAGTGAACCTTAAAGTAATGCACATGATACAAAAGTCAGGAGGCCAGGCAGTCAGGGAGCATAATTCCTGTAAAGTTGTGGAAAGACAGAAAATGAAGATATCTAAGGTCTCATCAATGTAAAGTCACATACCATTTGCCTGAAATAAAACTAACCCTGGAAAAATTATGCTGCAGAAACCATGTTCAGATGAACAGGCAATCAAGGAAATTAACGTTGATAAATGATCTAGTGGAAAGTTAAAATTAAATCCATTCAAAGTCTTATTAATAGGAAAGTTGAAATTAATCCAACCATGGTTTATTGATGTTATGACAATCAAGGGACATAACTCTCATAAATGATTCTGTGGAAAGCTGATATCGTCCATTCAAGGTTTCATTGATAGAAAGTCCAACACCACATTTGGTTGATATCCAACAAACCTTGGATTAGTTGTGTTATGGAAAGGGGTCAGGAGGATTGCCAATCAGGGGACATAATTCTTTATAAATGATTTTGTGGATAGTTATTATCAAATTCATTCAAGGTCTCATTGATAGAAAAATCCTTCATCTAATATTTTGTTGATAGAATAGTCCTACACCAGATCTAGTTAAAATCCAACAAACTTTGGTATAATTATAATGCAGAATTCCAAGTTGGGAAGATTGGCAATCAATGGGAATAACTCTTGTGCATGATGTCATGGAACCCTGAAAAGCAATTTCAATGTCTCATCAGTATAAAGATGCATGCCAAATTTGTTTGCATTCTTGGGAATGATGTTAAGCTGCAGAATCTGAGTAATAATTCCTCTACAAAAATGTCTGAAAATTAAACTCACTATACACCTGCTTACCAAACTGTTAAAATCCAACATTTTCCAAATAAAGTTTTTTCTAATTTACTGTGTAATGAATTTAGTGTTTTATGACAAAATTACTACAAATATCATGAATCAAGTTAACACTTCCATGTAGTTTATTCATGCCATGTGACAATCCACTTTAAAAAAAATACAATAGATCTAGCATATGAGTACTCAATTATGTTACCTTACACTGATTAACGACTGCAAATATAACACATATTCAAATAACATTATTGTGGAATAACTAATTATTGTATCTAACAGCCAAGCCAAAGACCACTGCATTTAGAATACTATCACTGAATGATTGTGGTGTGAGCTCAAAGCTTATCAGCATCTTTCATAAGGTAGTTCCTGTACGTAATAGGATAGTGGATCACTAAAGGCCCTGGAGAGAATACTGCAAAGTAATTTGGAGGTGGTCTGATTTCAGGAGTAAAATGCATTAGACTCAAACAAAAAGGTTTGGAACAACTGATGACTGGTGTTATTGAAATTGGTCTCTTGTCAGAAAAGATCTGACAGAATTTGAATTAATGTCTAGTCAGGATGAGATCTGCAGTTTATAAAAATAACTGGAGATAAACATTAAAATATTAATTTAAGTTCTGAGTTCTTAGTAGCTTACCTGGTGTTGTCATATGCAATGATTTGATCCTTAATGGATGATTTTCCTACATGTTACTTTTGTCCTGAACAAATTATTACCCCATGCGGTTTTTGATAAAGCAGGTGGGAAATAATTGAAATCATTAATTAAAGACAAGATTGGTGTATAGAAAGTCAATTAATAAAGCCATGATACTGTCTCTCTTGCCGCAGTCATGTACAGATCCACTGATTGTTTGGTTTAAAAAGCCTGGCTTCACAACTGCACTAGCTAAATTGGATAGATCGAAAACATGTCTATAAAGCATAATTACCAGTGTATTCTTCTTCCTCAGCCATGTTGACATCTCGCTGAAGAATGGGATTTTTCCGATAACATCGGTCACCAATACGAATGATGGGAGGTCTTAGCACATCCATTTCAATCAATATGTCAGGCGGAGTGCAATCTATTCACATCCTGTAAGTAACAAAATTGCAGTTTGTATGTACCAGTTATTAAAGAGTGAAACCGTATAATCTGTTATAGTTGTATATATAAAAAAAGAATGTAATAATAATAATAATAATAATAATAATAATAATAATAATAATAATAATAATAATAATAATAATAATAATAAAATTCAGTTTTTGACCCCACTTACAAAATTTAAATCAAAAAGTTCACAAAATTGAAATCTGATAATTACCTTTACAACAGAGCTATAAAGTTTTAGGTAGAAATGGAATACAACCAAACAGTACTGCCCAATTTCAAAGAACTTTAGAGGAAAAATACAAAAAAGGGGTTTAAAAAAATGAATGGTTTCCCTTGCCTTAAATGTAAGTTTTATTGCAATTCATGAGTTACCATCAAACTAAGAAGCACGTGTACCATGCTTCATCCCTGCACCACAGACAACTTTTACAATAAAAAGCATAAACAAAAGAAACCTTGAAACATTATTGTGTGACCTTCACTTGTGGTTTATGACATCAAAATATAATATAACTCATCTTCCAATGCCAATATGTAAGCATACAAAGCTACAGCCATTTATCTTAAGATGTGAGTTTGGAAAGGGCAAATATGACAGAAACCTAAATACTGACCCATGACCTTGACCTTAAAAGTAGGATCCCAAATTTGGTATAAGACACACATTCTAGTAATGATGTATGCATACTAAGTTTCAAATGGGCCTTTAAGTTATAGAGTGGAAGGGACAACATGTACAATTCTGAGCCATGGCCTTGACCTAATAGAAACCCCAATGACCTGTGATCTTGAAAACAGGACCTCCAAAATGTGGTATGTGACACACCTTCTGCTGATGATGCACAAGTATACCATTATACCAGGTTGCATCACTTAATCTAAACTTTAAAATTATAGTGCAGAAAGAAAAGTATGATTAAAATATTAAAAGAGAACCATTACCGTCACCTTTGACACACCTCCTAGTGATGACATATAAAAACACCAAATTTCATCCCTTAATCTCCAATGACTTTAAAATTACTGAGTGGCATGGAAAGTGTAATTAAAAATATAAAAATAGTGAGCTGAAATGTGAGATGGAAAAAGGAAAATACTGACCAGAAATTATGAGGTACAATATTAAGTACAGTAATAGCAAACATACAAATCATGATTGTTCCACCAAACCACCATTTCTGTACAATTCTGTGGTCAAATGTCCACAAAAAATTGACCAAAACTGTTCTAATAACCTTGTGAAAAGTAATGTAATAGAAAATCAACATTAGAACAACTACAGTCAAACTCTAAAAAGATATGTCATTGTTATGAACCCCATCTTTATCAGTAGAGTCATTTGAAATTATGGGATGTAATCTGGCATACTTCTACATCATGACCAGAAGGTGTGTCACACATCTAATTATGGGTCCCATCTTCCAGATCTTGCTTTTGGCTCAATATTTTACGTTTTCATCACACTTTTATATCAGCTTTGTAACTTTTAAGCCCTTTATGCATAAGCTTATCGTCTTCATCAGTTTACCAACTTTGCAAATTATGACAGGTAACATAGACAAAAATATGTTGATTGGAAGAAACTGTCAAAATATGTTCTTGGAGATCATCTGCTATATAAACATTTTTTTATCCAATATAAATATTCCAGTAACAATATGTTTTTGACAGTGCTATGAGTAAATAAACTTCACTACTCAGATAAAAACTTTTTAACATCGTAAACTTTTCATAAAAAGTCTGTAAACCATTCCTAATCCCTCCATACCTTTTAGTAAAATTAATACATATCACATGCTTTAAAGAACTGTCACATGTCTACCATATATACTCGCTTATTAGTTGAATCCAACAGCAAAATGTACAGACAAGGATCTGCTGTCAGAAAATCCAGATCAGGATCGGTCCAGTTCATTAGGAGTGATCAGTAGAACAAACAGTAAATACCCTGATCTGCAGGCACATTATGCTGTGGAAGATAAGGATATTTGTTGTTTGCAGTTTGATTCAACTTATAAGCAAGCATATGGTATATTATTCAGCAATTTACATTGTTTCAAAGGCAGTTATTATTTGTACATTATTCTGGGTTCTGTATCACTATGTCACCATATAAATTGGTATTGTTCATTCATTAGAATATGTTTCACATTATTATAAAATAATGAAATCTAATGCCAATGATGATACTGGCTGACAATCAGACTTATTCTGATCATGCTGGGTGATACTGAGATGGATTCTCATGACACCGGCTGACAATGAGCCTGATTCTCATGTCACTAGCTGACAGAGAATGTACACAATTTATCTCAGTTTGATTAAGAAGACAAAACACTCAAGAATCTGTGAGAATCTTGGAATGAATCACAGAAATGGATATTTCCATAGATTGTAAAACAAAAAAAACCGACATTATTAAATATATGCACATGAACTTGCAAATATGGAATGAAAAATTTAATAGCACAAATGAAACTTTCATCGTACATTTGACTCCTTCTAGTTGCTTGCCTAATTAAAAAATGAAAATTTAAATCCATTAAGAATTGTTATAATTACCGGATATTAAAACCATCTGTTCTGGAGAAGTGATAACAAGTTTGTCAAAATTGGTTATATTTGACAGTAGAACTGCACCATTTTCATTTGGAATAGACTAAATATTATACAAAAGAATTTAGTGAAACAATACAACCACCTGTTCTGTAACTGTGATCATAACAAGATTTTCAAAATAGACACCATTTGAGTGAAAACTCAAGACTGTTATGACCATCCATTAGGGAGTAATAACAATTATAATATCTGCAAAATGTCTGTAATGCCATGGGGAACCACTTTACATTGACCCAACTTGGCCTCGAATTTGTCTGTATTAGTTGTTTTCAAAGAAGTCACAATTGTGTATGCTGTACATAAAATCACACAATGCAATTTTGGCATATCTTGTTCAACCATATTGATTCCCTAACAAACCATAATCAACATTGGTCATCATATATATTCAAGGAAAAAATATGATTTTATCATCGATAAGGATATTCACTTCATCAAAATGATACATAGATTAGACTTGAAATTAAGTACCCCTATAGCATTAAAGATGAAATAAAGCTTGAAGTTCCATGGCTCATATCGAAAGAATTGAAATGCAATCATGCATATTGCTATCAAATGGAATTACAATTATTTTTAACAAACAATATTGTGTCAAAAGAAGTAATTTGGAATGATGATTTCCAGACAATAATCTTCAGAATACAATATTAGTACTATTATGGGAATAAAATTTCAGAGCATGTTATTATTCCAAAACTTTTATGCACAAACACTTTTTGCGAAAGCAAGTGCTTGTGCCACAGACAGCCGACAAACCAATTTTAATAAGTATGGTCAAATATTGTACTTGTGGTGGAGATGATGGACAGGGGATGATATTGAATGACAGTGTCAACTGTTCAAAGATGTTTCATCTTCTCCATATTACAAGGATTTAAAAGGAAATATGCCTCACAAAGCATTAAGTCAATCGCCAAACCAAAATGTTCTTGGAATGCTTTAGATATGTTAAATTATATATTAATTGGTTTTTAATTTGAACTAATAAAAACAAATGATTGATTTCAGCCTATAAACATTGAAAATCATTATGTTTCTACTTGTTTGTGTATCTATTTGTTTATGCATCTGCTTATTGATATTTATGAAAGAATAACAAAGACAGTTGAAATTTCAATGTTTTTTTTTCAAGAGAAAAAGGGGTAAAGTCACAAATTTGGTCTCATGCAGTTGACATACAGAACAGACTGTGATGTATAGTATTAGGATGAGACATGCCTTTATAATTATGTATGAAGAACAAAGTTGTTAGGTGCCAGGCTACATAGCAAAGGAAACAAAATGGCAGACATGCAAATACACACATTTTGTGATGTCTGGTTGCAATCCTGAGGAGAAGCTATAACAAACTTGATTTATCTGATGACTATGCGAGCCAAAAATCCATCAACATCAGCTTTTCTGTTCTTGAAGTAACAAAGCTTGATAAAATTAGAAATGAATTATACCGATCAATCAGCATTTGAACTGTCTGAGTTACAGCTTACATCATAGATGATACACATACACATACAGACACATGCATGGGCTTGTTTTACCATCTTTTAAATAGAGCATTACTGTTTAAAAGTGATGAAACTATCAAATTTGTCATTTTTAAAAATCAATAGTTACATCTTGCTTTGATAATAAACTAAGATAATATTTATACTGCTTTGCACACAGCAGTGACCAATGAATTGATTGCTAATAAACAGATAGGTGACAATGACTCTGTTCATGTTTAGCTATATGCATACAATAAAACTGGTAATTTTACAAGTCTTACAATGAAGACATATCACATGTTATTTATGTTTTAGTGCTAAAATACCCAAAACATATATATAAGCATCAAAGCCTTGCATGTAGAACTAGTAATTTTACCAAATATGCATTCATTTGTGCTTTATTTGCATCTGAAAAGTATTTAAAATTTTGCTAATGTTTTATTTGCATTCCATTCACCTTTACATTTCAGTTAACATATCCCCAACTTTTCATAATTTTCTAGAAAATGCATTTGGATTGTATTCATCACTTCCATTTATCATTTTTCTTTCATTTTTGCTCACTTTGGAACAAAATATAAATACGAGTCAAGTCAGGTCTCACTAAACAACCCAGAAACAACTGAAACTTTACAAAATACCCACTTTAAATATCAAAAAACAAACAAACAAATACAAAATGTAAATATTTCCTGATTGTTTGTGTAACAGGAAAAAAGCAGTGAGGTCAAGAGTTGTCAAGGAAAATAACTCCTGAGTTGATTAAAAGTGTTTGGGTACAGTAAAGTAAAAATTTATCAACATTTATCAATAAGTAGCAATACCACAGAGGAGTGAGACATTTTGACCCGAAGAAAATGCTAAAGACATTTCGACCTTAAGACATTTGAAATCCAACAATGGTACAATTCGACCCCAAATCATGCATATTTAAAACAATAGCTAGCACATTGCTAATGGCAATTTCCACTAATCACACGATTATTCATCCATGTCTGCAATTAAAGAAGCTACCAACATATCGCTAAGTTGATGAAAAAGATGTCAACAACTAGTTATACTTAAAGTCATTTTATTAAGTTAATCAATGCATGTTAATTGGAATGAAATTTACATAATATATAAAAAAAATTGTATAAAAAAATCCCATTTGATAAAAACAATAATCAACACACTAATAATGGCCATTCACACTAATCATGTGGTTATTTATTAGTGTCTGCAAGTAAAGAATCAAAATCGCTATATCATCAACAAATTTGTAAATAGTTAATTATAATTAAAATCACTTTATTAAGTTAATTAATGCAAATTAATTTGAATGTAAAAAAAAGGCTGAAAATTAAATGTACCATTTGTGTAAAAGAGCTAAAAATATTCACTATATGCCAATTTTATCATATGCTTTAATAAAGTTGTTTGGTATACTTGTGTGTAAATTATGGATTAATTTATAGTACATACAGTTGATATTGTGTCATTTCAATCAGTTATATTTTGGTATAATACAAACTGAATTATTTTAATTGTGACAATGGTATAGTCAGGGTCTAGCCAACTTGCTTTGTCTTATCTCAGATGCAGGAAATGGCAGCATTGCATTTGCAATACAAGCCAAATCATACCAAAGACTTATAAAAATATTACTAACAGCTGCCTCACTTGGCGCTCAGCATTAAGAATTTAGTGTTAGAACTGGTCGGCCTGGTGTCAGGATAATGTGACTGGGTGGGACATCATGCTACATGTCTGTGGCATGATGTCCCAGTGCTAGACATCACTATAAACTGCCACACTGCAGACACCATAGCAATATGACTGAAAAAATGTTAAAGCTATGTTAAAAATCTAAATCACAAACACTCACACACACACACACACAGGAAGAGAAGATTTGTTATCATTCCACGCACAAAAAAACAAAAACTTTATGCTGTTCACGTATTGCCCAATATCCCTTCTGTTACATGTATGCAAAAATGTATGTATGTATGCATGCATCCATGCATGTGTATATATATATATATATATATATATATATATATATATATATATATATATATATATATATATATATATATATATATATATATAAAATATTTATTTGAAGAAAAAATTCCAGCCCAAGTAAAATGCTACACGCAGCAATAAGATAGATTCTAACTAAAGTAAACAAGATAATAAAGCCCTCTACTTGACCTAGGTCACAATTAGCATTTTCTGTAAACACTACCTCTTAATGGAATTTTCAATTCTAGAACATTCTTGGTTCTGAACAGGATATATAAAAAAAATAATACAAATTAAAGTGTAAGCAAAAGGGTCATAGTGTCAGTCTTTAAAATGTGAATATTAGAATATAAAAATTAATGTTTTATTTAATATTAATGCTTGATTAATGGAAAGAACATGTATTATGCATTAGTGTCTTTAACTGATGTAACATCAGTTAAGCATTTAAGGGAACATATGGGATGTTTTTAAGTGTCATATGGGACGTTTTAAGTATATTTGAATTAAACGACGAAGTGGTTTGTGAGTTACTGTTGTCAATTGTCTATGTGACAGCACCCATCATTAAATGACCTGTATATTCAGTTTAGACAAATTACATCTGATATATCAAGTAATCTACACAGAGCCATTTTTCTTGACATTGAAGTAAAATCAAGGGAATTACTGAGCAATTTTTCTTTACAGCTAATTAAAATCATGGGAAATCACTACTGTGAAGTTTATAACAAAATAAATGAGAGAAGAACTGTGTAATGCCATTGAATGAGGAAATATTTTAAAAACAAAATTGATGATTTAATTCAAGAGTTATTTTCAGTATGTTTTAGGAAATAGGGCCATCAAACAATTATATCAATCATTGATAGTATCAATGTCTATGCGTGTATTTGCTTTCTCGGCTTGTTGAAAGGTGTTTGAGAGCTTTGTTGCTGATATATTTCATATTGGGATGTTCTTGGAGAGTCTTGGGAGTTTATAAAGACCGGAGTCGTCTGGTTTTCTGTTCTCCAAAGACCTTGAATATGCTGTACTTAGTATTTATTTGCATGTATGTTTCTTATTTTTTTATGTAAATGTAATCCTCAATGTTTAATAGTTTAAACAGTTCGTGGTACAACCTCAAAATGTATTAACCTGCATCACCTTCCTACGTTTCGCAAGCGGTGTACAGTGTACAAGCTGAATTCAACTTCCGGAACATCACCGGATATATCTTTACGCATGTCAGAATTGGACAAGGAAGATGAAAGATCTTAAACATTGATGAGAATTTTTTTTCTACGATCAAAAGGGTTAGTGAATTTTATCATTTTAGTGTTATTATTAACAAATTTCGTTCGTCAACATGTATTTCATATTACTACAGTAGAGCTTGTTATTTCTGGTATATGAAACCTATTGGGGACGGCTAGTTTGGGAGGAGGAAGGTTACCTCCCAGGTTAGTACTAAAATGCAAGACCACAAGGACTCGCATTGTTGCTTACAATTTACTACTGTATAATAACTACAAGAGAGGACACTTCTCTCCTTTCTCGCGCGACCTATTTAAAAAAAAAACGCTAATATTTCAAGCTAAGTTTTTCAAAACTTGATAAATTTGGTACTGATGTTTAGCTCAGGCATTCGACTGTGTTTACCTATCCATAGTATGACTTAATATCATACCTTTAAGGAATACCAGACTATTTCCCCATGCTACCACTCTACATAGCTCTGACAGCGAGCGATTAATATGCAAATAAAACCCCGCTGAATAGTATACTGCCCTGTCATTGGTTAAAAGAAAATGACAAGCATTTATTTATAACTTATTTTTAGTTGGTCAATGAGAAGGCAGTATTCAATTCAGAATATTGTTCTTGCATATAAATCGTTCGCAATCAGGGCCATGTCGAGCAGTAGTGTGGGAAAATATTCTGACATTCATTAAAGATATGATAGTAAGACAAACTTTGTATACGCATACAAAGCCGAATGTCTGAGCTAAACATCAGTGCCAAGTTTATTACACTACACGAAGTGTAGCTTAAAATATCAGCGTTTATTCATAAGTAGGTAGCGCAAGAAAGGAGGGAAGTGTATAGTACATGTATGACAGGTAAAATTGTAAGCAACACTACATGCCCTTGTGTGTAAGACATATCACTGATCATACAATGTAAAACACATCACCTCAATATTTTTCTTCTGGGTGGGTATGGGTCTTACTACCTAACTAATGGCGCTGTATAGCATGTTTTGATATCGACTAAACAGTGTAATGAAAGTCAAATTTTCAGGAATGTCACACACAACTGGCAAACAAAAACGACATTTTTCTTTAAAGTTATGTTTTTGTCAGATATTACTTACCCTGATATCTTTTCTCTAATAAATTTGAATTCTCACAGAAGAAATGGACCTGTTTTCAAAGTTTCGTTGGCTTGTATTTCAGTTTGCTGGAAAGTGATAAAAGTTGGGAATGCCGAAATTGTGTTAAGCCGAAATATTATTCTTTAATGAATCAAATAAAACTATATTATGCTTTTTGGAACTGTAAACAATGTTTTGTTTCATTCAAGAAACATATCTCCCACATGAACCTACTTGAACATATTTTGGCATACCTCGACTGCCATTGCATTGCAACAAATATATGTCAACAGAACATGAAAATGTGTCCATTTTTCCGTGTCTTATTTTGATTCCATCAGGATAAAGACAGCACAGAAAGTATAATAATTATAATTGATGATCAGTAGGGCTGTATAGACCGTATAGAAAAACCCGGGTATTGAAACGTAAATGCGGGTACCAGTAAAAAAATCGCTACATTCGTCATCTGCTTCAAACATGTGTGACAGCTATGGCTATTATTAGAAACTAGATCTTTGCGTAATATAAATAAACAATATGTCAAACAGTCTGTTTGGATTGATAAAATTCATTGTCGTCATGCAACCGGAGAAACCGTTATCTCCGAGGCATTATATACCAAGGTTAAAACATTTGTTCTACAGGTAATAAATTTCTTTGTAGACGATAACTATTGAATATGGGTGCTAAATGATTGGTACATTGAATGCTCTTTTAATGAAATCCAGATGGATACCTTTGATTTCTGAACATCCCACAATTTATATAATGAACAACCATCACCTAGATACTTTGAAATCTTCATAATGCCTCAAAGTAATCTTTGCTCATTGTTTTTTTAGTTGGCTAGCTCTGTGAATTTTGAAAGTTAACCATCATACATATACCGATATTTCTATTTTTGATACTACTAAGTTTTTACCATAACTATTTTAAGAATTATAATTCAAAAATAATAACACTTATGCGACTGCGTGGTCATGTGGTATAACTGGGGCACACATGTGTGGGTAATTCAAATTTGCGGTCAAAAGTAGATGAATATAAGTGGTCTGTTCTAACGAGGACTTATACTTTAAAAAATGCGATTGTTCTAAAGCTTTTAACGCGGCTGATCACAGTGATCATTAAAAGTTGGATTATATCTACCATCTATGTGCAAAGGTCATTCTAAATAAATTTATTAATTAACCCTTTCATCATGGCAAACCGTTTATGCGGTCCAGGGGAAGTAAGCCGTCAACACTATGGACCGAGTTTTCGGTCTGGGGCAGTGTTCTTTGTTAACGTTATAGTACCCGACTAAATATCTTTCAGGGTACCTCTAATAACTTCCATCTGGTAATGTAGATGTTATATTTGGATTATCTCGTGAGTTTAGCTTGTATACAACTAGAAATAACGAACAAAGTAGGAACTTTTAACGTGTTTTCCGAATGTTGAAATTTGTATCCAAAATGGCGGCGTTTGAAGGATTTTTTTAGAGGAGAGTTTTCGGAGGATTTAAATAATTTTGACCTCATAAATTTGTTTGACAATGAGAGAAGACATATGGAGAGACAATGGAATGCACTTGTGGGTGACAGTGATGACGATGAAGATGACTTTGAAGGTTTTGAACCAGAGGAATTGTACGCTCCACGTGGTTTGGTTTTTTTGGACGAAGCCGGAAAACCAAAGAGATTTGTTTCAGTTTTCTGACAGAATTGGGCACACCCGAGAGTTATATGGCTACAGGAAGCTTTGGATTATTTTCAAATATTCTATTCAGATAAAGTTTTTAGAAAAATTGTCCGTTTAACGAACTTCAATGCGACGATCAAACGTGGCAGAGGTGATATAGGTCACTTAGGTGTGTGGACAGATCTCACCTTGGAGATCATTTTGGTTCATTTTATAGAATTTTATATATTATGGACACCATGAAAGAAAGACTTGTGTTGCTACTGTGATTATTCACTAGCACATCTAGGGTCAATTGAACAAGTTTTGAGAACATTCTAAGTTTTCTAAGAGGTAATAAAATAATTGTATTTTACCTGTTGTTACCTGTTTGTACCTGCATTTTAACAGTTGTAATAGATATGCACATTTTATTAAATTAGTCATAAAATTTGATTTTTAACCTTGATTTTGACACCTAATCTAGCCAGATATCTTTAACATTGGCAAAGTTATGTTGTTTCAAAGTCCACAAGTCATTTTGCTTTACAACTCCAAAGTTACTTAGTGTTGAGGACTCTATGCCTACAAAGTCACTTAGTGATGAAAGGGTTAACAGCGTGCGGTCAGACAATTTGCAGCTAATCAGACCGAGTAGTACACGGTTAGCCTCTATCGCCATAAAAACAAAATATTAAAGAAATGGAGATAATAATTAGTTGGTCTACGGTTGTACATGTCATTCATATGCTAACAGGTACCTGGGTTTGTTTTTTGTGATTTGTGACAGCCCTAATGATCAGTTGGTTTAGCAAACCAATAAGATAATCAATTATGTAACTCTATAATCCATTGTGTGCAAAGGGAGACTACTTCTTTTCAGATGCATGCAAATGCAAAAATTAGCAAAACTCCTTGGCAAATGGTAAACTATATAGGACTTCCAATTTACAATCATTGAACAAAATTATTTATTCTTTCACTACTTATAAATATAAAACATACTGTACTCTGTAGGTGCAAACTTAATTAAGAACATATAATCATGATTACATTATTTTGCTGTTAAATTGTAGAGTTAATAAATTGTTTTAAAAATATGATTATTTGTTTCAGTTTAAATGTAAAATGCTTTTGCAGTATTTGTATATAATGATGAACAAGAAAACCATGTCCTCCTTTTCTTTAAATGATAGATACATATGTATAAATGAAATGTTTGGAGGATTTGGGGGGTTTGGGGATTGCAACAGATATATAAAACTGATCAGCCAGAAGTAGCTGCTTTCATTTAACAAAATTGTAGAACAAAATTAACATATTAGAAAAAGGTAATATTTTTATCAGATTAAAGTATAAATGTTATTAAAAGTGATTACTCCAGTACATTTATTAACATTTTGAACTATTGAGCAGATACAAACAAAAAGTAAAATTTGCTCTTAATAAGCAATTATAATCAATTATCAGTTGTTTAAGTGGAATCTATTATAAATTATGAAATTCTGACCAATTCCCATCACTAAGAATTACACAAAAATTAGTGGAAGGGTGTTAGTGTGTGTGTATATATATATATATATATATATATATATATATATATATATATATATATATATATATATATATATATATATATATATATATATATATATATATATCTGAAGAACATTTCTCCCCCCTGGCTACACTTTTAGTTATATAACACTTATTGCTATTGCTAACAACCACAGCTGGAGTTCCAAAACCAGGATGGAAAAGGAATCATATTGGATACGCTGCCTTAGAACATTGAAACCAAGCGGTCTAAACCAAGAAGACTAGAAAAAGAAAACTATGCTCTAGTAGAATTTAACATTTTCTAAATCTTCTTATTATCCTTCAATTTTTACTATAAGAATAACCGGTACAGAATCAAATATCCGGGATATAATCTGCGTTACATATGTACAAAAAGTAAAAATAGATGTCACTTTGGCTTGTAGACTTTTAGGGAATTATACACCGTTTTCAGTTTCCGCAACAAGTCTATACAAGCTGGTTGTATTTATAGTTTTACCTCATGTGGAGACAGCCATGTAGAGGTTTACAAACACAATGTTTTTGTGTTTGCTTGTCTTATATATGTTTTGTATTTGCCTTTGAAAAAGACTCATTAAGAGTCGAAAGCGCTCAGGCTAGTTAGTTACTAGTTTCGCACTGTTCGTGGCCAGTTTATTGCATCTATTTCAATCAATCCCTGACACATGATCCCTTGGTGGATCCAGTCGCTTGAAAGGGTTGTTATTCACCATATGATTTGTATTCTTTGTATATATATATATATATATATATATATATATATATATATATATATATATATATATATATATATATATATATATATATATAATGTCAAACCAATCAACCATACTGCTATAGAATTATTTATAATTTGTATTTTAATGTGCAGTCTATGTGTTTTATTATGTTTCAGGTAAGCAAGACAAGTTATGACCACCTTTGTGCCTGATCCCACTGTTGATTTCAGCACTGTTGCCATGTCAGCAAAAGAGAATGGGGAGTGTGATCAAAGCAGTGTAGATATAGATGCACTACCACCCCTCACTATTGATGGTGAGTGACTATGAAATGTTACCATGGTTACATATTTGATAACATGAAAAGTGAAGTATTGTAGTATTTAATATATGTGTACAACACTTTGTGGTGTGCATTCTCTAGTCTCTGGTTCCAAACCTCTTGCTTTCAAATTTTGGTCTTGATTTTTCTATATGGTAGAAGCATGGTCCTGGTCTTTCATTTTAAAATATCACCATTTGCATATCAATGCAAGGATAGTGTATGTGTGAAATGTTGGAGTATGTAAAAAATATCTAAAGATTGATATTTTTACATATTTACATAATTGATAGTGGAAACAATGTAAATATCAAAATAAAAATGTTGATGTGCATTTGTTTATGCAAGGTCTTTACATAGACAAGTATGTGAAAAAGTACAGTTATTAATCACCCTCAGAATAAAGCTCTCCCTTATTTTAATGTAAAAATCACCTTATAATGCAATATTTCCCTCAATATAATGCAGCTTTTCCCTTATCATTAAGTAATATTTCCATGATTGTGATATATTATTTGCCTTATATTTCCCTCATAATGCATTATTTCCTCATTGAATTGCAATTTTTCCCTAATTGCAATCTAATATTTATTTCATTATAATGCCATATATTTCACATTATAATGCAATAGATGGGTAATTCACTCCTTAGCTGGATTGTGTTCAGAACAATAGTATAGAGAGAAAAGTATTATGAATACAACTGGCATAGCAGGAGCCACATAATTACTGAACTGCAGTACAGCAGGAATGGACAAATTTTGTCAAATAAGAATGTTTTATTAAAGTAATAAATGTCACGCTGTTTTGTTTCTATCCATATTGCAGGACTTTAAATTAACACTAGGTCACTAGTTGTATATTTGCATATTTTGTGTTAAAACGTGTTTTTATAATTTTAATAATATGATGGCAAGTAAAGTTACAAGTTGCCACTGGTTGTTGATTTGTATGCAGGTCTGGTGAAGATTACTCATTAATAGAAAATTTGTATGTCTACTAGTCCTTCTGACTATATAACCAGAGAAGCACATTATAACAAAGGAGAGTATTTTAATTTCCAGTAAATTTGCATGTGACGATAGACTCGTACTCAAATGCACAATGGAAAAGTTACCATATACATGTGTACTCACATATTGCTTATAAGTTGAGTTTAGCTGCAAACTGCACAGACCCAGATCTGCCATCTCATAATGCACCAGCAGATCTGGGTCTATGCAGTTTGTTTGAACTAACTGCATAGACCATGATCTGCTGAAACATGCTAGGGCAGATCAGAGTCTTTGATGTCTGCAGTTTGGCTTATAAGCAAGGACATACGGTTTGTTGGTGAATGAATTCTTTCAATAATAAAAAAGCTGTACAAGGATTGTAAAATTCATTAAATCTGCACATGTTGAAGATCATAGACTCTTCTATGAAAAGGGTGTGTTGGTGAACAAATTCTTTCTGTATGATGTATTTATTGGAAATCATGTCACTTTTCCACAGTAGAAAGCCTCTTAACACTAGTTTAGTTCAATGCAAGTCATAATAATCCAAAGTTGACATATTTTAAACTGACTGGAATTTTCATTCATTGGTACTAGTTTATCTTATTTATAAAATATAATAAGAGACATAAATCACAACCATGTTATTATATGTCAAATTTTTCCCAGAGTTCATAGCACTATTAATTACCCACAGGTAGAAAAATTGTGTAGGTACATGCAGACATACATACATACATACTTGACACTCACCATTGCTAATGGAAGCATCATACTGTTTGAGATTAAAAAAAATAAATATATTTGAACAATTTCCTTTCATTTTAATGGTGCTTTAAGTCTGATAATTACACAAACCTATAAAGGTACTGATGTGTAAATGTTAATATCAGATTCTTGTTTAGTCTTTGCCCGACAAGCAAATGTAGCATTCAACAGTAGGTGTGATTGATTTGATCCTTTTATACTTGCTCTATTCCTTTTAGCTAAAATTTGTCAATAGAAACATGTCACATGCACTGCCATGTATCATACTGACCAATGGGAAATTGTAATACCAAATCACTGGCATTCAAAGTGTCAAGTCAGACGTGATAGATATGTTCTTGTATTGTCAAAAGATGTGCAGTTGCTGGTGTTGTCTTTGGAGGTTCACGCTATGGAGCTAGAAGTGTGTACTTAAGTTAATTAGATAACGAGTAGCCAAGACACAGTGTGAGTTCTTGATGATAGGAATTGCCCAACACACAGCTAGGGAATTACAGTATACATGTAGATAATTTAGGCAACCTTCATACCGTGTCAGAGTGACAATTTAACAGAGTGCTTTTATTGAAAAAATTTAGATTTCTTTCTAATTATTAACATGATAATTTTTAATGTTTGTTGCCCAAAATGGCTTTTACATAGGGAAGAATGGTTGTTCTGAGATCTCAGGCAAGGGATTTTTTTTTTCCCCAAACTAGGTACAAAATTATTTCATATTGATAATGGATGACTTTATTTTGAGTCATGCAGTAATAAATAATTTTACATAAGCACATCAGCTTAACTTAATCTCTCTCCATAAAGTCTGTAATGTTATAATTGTTTGAAAATCAGTCTGTATTTACAGAAATATTTATGGGCAGGAGGGGCACCTGTAAACTGCTGCATATACTCAACACTTATAAGATGAGTCAAAATAAAAACTGCATGGACTCAGATCTGCTGTAATATGATGCACCAGAATATCTTGATATTTGCAGTTTGTTATGAGCAATCAATAAAATGACATGGATGCTGATGTCACAACAAATCTGGGTCTGTGTGGTTTGTAGTTAGACTCAACTTATAAGCAAGTTAGGATATAAAAAATTATATTGTATTTTTAAGAAAATATATGGTTTCCAATTTCTAAAAGATCTATTTGTTCATTTATCATCCACAGATGACCTGAAACTATTTCCGTCCTGTTCAGAAGCATCATCTGCACTTGCTTCCTGTGAGCCAGGTAACCACTGACCAATACACAAAACTCAATCAACTACTGACCAATGAGGCTGCAAGACATCTGTGCATACCTGTACAATGCCCAGTTTATGTGTAGTTTATCTTAGTGTACAAGAACTGTCAAACATAGGGAACTCAGACACCTTATTAGGAGAACTCAAAAAGCTTGCAGCTTGAAGATTAATTATATATCATCTGATGCACAAAATAGTGGTAGTCTGAGGTCTGCTGATTTGTTTTCGTCTATTCTGTTGGATCAGCCAGGTCTTATAAATTGATCACTATTCAGCAGCATGTGCACTAGCATGTTCAGTGAATGTGTGGTAGACTGGTTTCCAAATATAGCACTTGAACATATTTTAAATAAATGAAATATATAGGCAACAAGTCTACTGTAATTCTCTTGCAGAATGTTAATGGGAACTTTTGAAGATTGCAGGATGATTGTTATCACGAAACTATTTGTCATTCGTCTGCCTTCCATCTTTCCATTTGTACAACCTTCTTATTACTACTGTTTCTAAACTGCTTCGACGATTGCCAGGATACTTTACATATCCATTCTAATTGTAATAAATGAAACAGACATAATATATGGCAGCCATAGTGGCTATCTTCAAAATCTTTTTTTTTTTGCTATTTGTAGCTAAATCTGGAGCTTTCAGTAAAAATACAAGGTCTGGTTTGTTCTAAATAAAAATGGTGCCAATCTGACATTTAATATTGCTGTTGCAGCCATCATATTAAAATGTGTTTTTCACAGAGGACTTATGGTGTCTAGTTGGTCTTTAATGAAAATGGTGTTTAATTGACTACCAATATGGCTGCCATCATGACCATATTGAAAATCTTATTTATAGCCACCATGGCAGCAGTCTTGAAAATCAATATATCACTGTACATCCTAAATGGATAGTCATATTAATATGGGGTTTTCACCAGAAGACTTACCTAGTCCATCCAGAATGGTGCGTATCTAACATCCAATATGAAAATTTTGTCAACACTACTGAATGGATTGTCATTTTCACTAACAGAATTAGTATGATATCAAGTTAACATTAAATAAAAATGGTGCGACTCTTTCGTCCAGTATGGCTGCTATGATAGCTATCTTCAGAATCTTGTTATGGCTTCTCCTTCAGAAGAGATGGCCACATTAACATGAGCTGATTTTATATCCAATCTGGCTGACACAAGAATGATTTCGGTATGCCAGAGTTGTTTTTGCAATTTGAATAAACCAGGAATCAGAATACTGTTCTTGTCACACCTTGACATCATTAGGTATCCATTTAGTATTTCCAAAAGCTTCAAAGAGTATCCTCTGTCACACCATGACATTATTGAGCAAGTATCCAGTCAGTATTTCCCAATACTTCAAAGAGTATCCTGTCATACCTTGACATTATTGAGGAAGTATCCAGTCAGTATTTCCCAATACTTAAAAGGGTATCCTGCTCCAGATAAATCCACTGAAATATTTAAAAGGCCACATTAAATGAGAAACTTGTTATGAAATTACAAGCATCAGTAAATGCACTCTATATTTGTCAGTCAACATCACAGAGGTATAAACAGCTACTCCCACCATGAAAGCGGATCGATTGTTTATTTTGCAGAAGGGTAAAATCTGAAGAAGCCCTAGATGTCATTCATTGCTGTACTAAAACTGATCGTTTGTAGGCATTCCTTTTTGTAGTTTTCATATTCCTTGGCCATAATGGTAAGGCCATTCATCCAGCATGTGCAGTGCTTGTCTGTTGTCTATTGTTATTTTAACTTTTATAAAGCCACAAGACGAATCTTATAACAAATTTGGTGTTGAGCGTTCTGGCATGAGGATCTTTCAGATTTATACAAATGATGCGGATCCACAAACACGGTCACTATTACTAAAAACAGAAAAACCGCTTCTTTTGAAAAACTGTTTAATCTTCCAATTTCACAGAAAGCTCTCTAATTCTTAAAAATTTTAACACCCATAAACAGTCAATATTATTTATTCCCAAACTTATACAATTGTTTACTAAATTTTGAGAAGTATCAGATATTGTAGATATTATTATACTGACACGAACATTTAAATCTCTTTTGTAGATCCAAGTTCAAGTTGTTGTTCTTACAGCAAAGATGTTCCAGGTAGGGTGTGTGTGTGTGTGTGTGTGTGTGTGTGTGTGTGTGTGTTACCTCTTGCCTTTAATGATTGGAATATACTGTTCCAGCTAGGTGCATGTACTTTTGTGTGTGTCTTATCTCTTGTTTTTAAATATACTGTCTTAGTTCAGTCTTAAATTGTGGATCTGCACACTGCTTTCTTCTGTTCATGATTGGAATATACTGCATATAGTCTGTCTTTGATTGTTGATGTGTATGATAATTTCAGCTATTTGTTGTATGAATATACAGTATTAACTCTGTCTTTAATCTTTAATTGTAGATGTACATGCTACTTTCAGCTATTACTGGTTTGAATAAACTGTATTGTCTATAATTGTGGATGCATATGCGGCTTTCAACTATTTGCAGTTTGAATATACTGTATTAACTTAGTCTTTAAGCTGTGTATACTACTTTCAACTATTCATGATTGGAATATATTGTATTAACTGTTTTAAGTATGGATATGTATGCAATTTTCCACTATTTATATTTGGAATAAAATGTATTAACTAGGTCTTTAATTGTAGAGGTTTATGCTATTTTCTACTATATATGATTGAAATATGCTATATTTTTTAAGTCTGTCTTTTATTGTGAATGTCTGTGCTATTTTCTACTATTAATGACTGGAGTAAACAGTATTAAGTCTGTCTTTAATTGTTGATGCTTATGCTATTTTCTACTATTAATGATTGGAATATACTGTATATTAAGTCTGTCTTTAATTGTGGATGTCTATGCTATTTTCTACTCTTTATGATTGGAATATACTGCAAAAGTCTGTAATTGTGGATACTTTAAGCTATTCATGATTGGAATATACTATCAATGCTTTGTGTTTGTGTATTATGTTCTTTATCAGCAGAAAAATATGTTAGGGAGATGGAATGGCTGTGATTTTGTCTTAGTATATGCAATTTCGTGTCACAATCCATCAAAAGCAATTAAGATTGGAATAATAAGTTCTGATTAATCCATTATTAAATTAAAAATTGAGAGATATCATGGGAGCATGAAATTTTTTGTGGCTCTATAAATAATTGATAGGAAGAAGTTATAGGATATCTTGTTGTCTGTCACCATTCATCTGTTATCCAGTGTGTGTCTAATGACACGTTTTGGGATCTCTGTTCCTTTAAACTACTTGGAGGATTTCAATGAAACATTACACACATGTATACATCCTTGGTCCTTAATAACAATGATATGGCCATCTTTAAAATGTTATTGCTACCCATTCTGAGTAGATGACCGTATCAGCATTGAGTTATCATTACTAGACTTCATACTGTCTTCTTGGTGATAAATAAAATTGTTATGGCTGCTTCCATGGCTAACTTGAGTATCATATTTCTCATGATGCCAAAATAGTTTCATCAATCAACAGTTTTAAAAAGAAATAATGTTTTTGCTTTGAATACCTGAAATTTTTTTTTTGGAAAGTAGAGTATCAGTTCTTTCAAGGGACTCATTTACATTTGCCACTGCTAGTACATTAAATGCTGTCTGATATTTGTCTTTGTACAATTGGCGCTTTGGATCCTAGGTGCAAAAGTTAAACCCTAACTAATAAAACTAAGTCATAATTGCATGTGGGTGGTAGTTTTAATATTTTATTGGATGTATCGAGCAAGGGGGATGGAAGCTAAGTGCCAGGCTGTCTTGGAAGGTATTAAATCTGTAACCCTTTGGTTAGGCATCTAATGCTCTACCGACAGAGCTATCACATTTTTAGATACAGGCATATAGTCAAACCAGGCCTATGACCACCTGCATTTAGTGATCAACATGGAACAAATTGACTACTGAGCTCAAACACAAAGACAGTAATTTCATTCAAGAGTGCTCTTAAAATTCACCTATTTCAACTGAAAGAACATAATTAATGACCTAATAATGTTTCATTACCATAACTATTTACAGTATGTTTTCTGTTCTCTAATTTTGTGGTGTTTGTTTTGTTTTTTGTAATAATTTCATTATATATGTTTTATAAGTGTTGTCATTGTTGTAAAGCATAGAACTTTTAAAGATCAGACACTATACAAAGTCCCCATAATTATTATTATCATCATCATCATCATCATCATCATCATCATCATCATCATCATTATTATTATTATTATTATTATTATTATTATTATTATTATTATTATTATTATTATTATTATTATTATCATCATCACCATTTTGTAGTGACCACAAATTTTTAGTCCCTTCCAGTTATCCAATACCTGTCTTTTTTCAGCATATAATAATGATGTCTTGACTCAAATAAATTTCATATGGTTCTTGCATGGAATTGTTAAGACTGTATTTTAGTTTAATATTCTTTATAAAATCCTGAGCAAGTGACAGTGTGAGTGTGATTGTGTGTGATATGGATTTTTAATGTAGCTTTAACAATTTTTCAGTCATATTGCTTTGATGTTTATAGTGTGGCAGTTTATAGTTGATGTCTAGCACTGGGGCATCATGCCGCAGACATGTAGCATGATGTCCTGCCCTACAAGTTCTAACACTAACTCTTAATGCTGAGTGCCAAGCGAGGCAGCTCTTAGTACCATTTTTGCAAGTCTTTGGTATGACCTGACCGGGAATCGAACCCATGACATCCCGCATCTGAGGCAGACACTCTAACAACTAGGCCACCAGAGCAGTTAGCAAGTAACAAAAAATATTGCTTGCCGGACACCAATTTTCATGAATTTTATGGTCGCTACAAACTACAGATTCAAAGTTCCAACAAACCGTGTTATTAAAATGATTGGATCCATATTCCCCAATTCAGGAATTGAATAAATTCCTGTAAAAATTTGTTTATTGAAATAACTTTCAATTTAGTCTATCTATTTGTCTTTCCATACATCTGTCTATCTTTCTTTCTTTATTTCTTTCATCCTTTCTTTTTTCTTTTTTCTTTCTTACCCATCTTTTTGTCTGTATGTATATTTTGTCTTTGATTCTGTCTTTGAATCAACCTACATGAATCTTATCTTTATGTTTAGACCACTTGTTTGTTTTTTTTCAGACCACTTTTAGCTGATGACCCAAATGGTTGTTATAAATATTGTTGACTATTTACTGAGATTCTTGCTGGAATTAATTTGATTTCCTGTTAAATTTCTGTATGTCTTTTTGTTTCAGATCCTAATGCTATTGCAGGGTGTTGTGGCTTGTATAACCTGGGTAACACATGCTACATGAATGCAGGACTGCAGTGCCTCATAAGCACATCACCTCTTGTCAAGTACTTTTTTGATGTATACAACATTGACCCCTCAGAACGAAAAACTCTTTTAGGACAGTTTTACAGCTTACTCTGCAGGGTATGGGGAGGTCGCTATTCAATACTGCATCCACGTGACTTCAAGAATGTTCTAGGATTATACCATTCTCAGTTTCAGGACTACAGACAGGTCAGATGGTTATTGATTTATCTATTCTTTTAATTGTGATTCATTTGTCTATTGGTTTTTATGTTCCCAGTGTCATAGCAGAAGGGTTCACATTGTTTTGCTGCTGTTTGTCCATACCTTTGTACCAATTTTCCAAACCTGGTTATGGTATCACAAAAAATATTAAACATGGTTATGGTATCACAAAAAATATTAAACCTGGTTATGGTATCACAAAAAATATTAAACATGGTTATGGTATCACAAAAAATATTAAACCTGGTTATGGTATCACAAAAAATATTAAATCTGGTTATGGTATCACAAAAAATATTAAACATGGTTATGGTATCACAAAAAATATTAAACCTGGTTATAGTATCACAAAAAATATTAAACATGGTTATGGTATCACAAAAAATATTAAACCTGGTTATAGTATCACAAAAAATATTAAACTTTGAGCCAGGAAATTTTAGACTTTATCATAGTTATATGCAGATGACCTGGTTAGATGTGCAGGTCATTATAGCTATGAGGTAAAGTGTATCTAATGTGCTATCCAATCATAATACAATATGATATTTTTGTGAATTCAGCAAATCCCGCCCTCTCAAGCTTTAAGTTGTCTGTCCAATATGGTGGCAGTCAGACAAAAAAGATCTCCCATTGGGTAGAATGATTGGTGCCAGATCATTTTCATAACATAATTACTGCTTCCTTTCATGATTGGAAGAGACCCTTTTAGTGTAATCTACTTGTGCCTTTACATCATCAAGCAATTGATTTTTCTCACAACTGGGAACTTTAGTCTTGCAATATTTTTTTGAATTCTTGCATTACTGTCATACATAATGAATGTACACTCTAATTTCACCTTCATGATACATATATCAGCACCATTTTATTTTAGTTGCCTGGCTTTCATCTCAGCATTCAGCCTGGCATATGAATACAGTCAAGTATTTGTTTGTTATTATATGCAGGAAGGTTGTTCATGTAATTGTTTCAGGTATTTGTGTTTTCATTAGAGTTCCATTCATAGTAAGTTCACACAACACTTGAGTGCTTTTGCTTACATATACAATTACCTGTTGCATTTGTATAGGGTGCAAATGAGGCCATGCTTGTGACCATGTGATGTATGCACATGATGATCAGAAAATGTATTGCTGACTGTCACGGCCAAATAAATATATGAGTCAAGCAAGAGAGTGAAGGAACACAACAATAAAAATGTGGACTCTGTCAGTGTTGATGTCTCATTTGAGAGCTTCTTAATAACAGAGATGATGAAGGCAGAAAGCTTGTCAGTCCAGAAGAAAATGTGGCAGTCAAATTCATCTTGAGCCTTGCATGCAGCACTGGCACCACCTTCGCCATGATTATCAGTTTGGGCCGTATTGGCTTTACCCATGAGCCAGTGCTCTCTTTGTACAGTGACCCATCTGGACCAGCAATGGACATACCAATTCATCCCAGAACTGACCACAGTGAACATTACCAGAATATCCAATACTGGACTTAGGTATTGACTTAGGTATTAGACGATAATTGGCTCCAGAAAACACCAGACCCAACACGACCTCAACTTATGCATGTGACTCAGGATTGGGTAGTGCGAATTATTTTCCTGTTATACCCAGTACTGGCTTTATAACACATAGTTCCTGATGACCGCTAGCCTCTGCACTAACTCATAGATTTTTTGTATGCCTAGAAGTAGCATGGAATAATGAACTTTACGGAATTGTGAACTGACGCTGGTCTGCTATGGCACCAGTACCAGTTCACGTCACAACCAAATGCTGCCTAAAAACAACACTTTAGTCCCAGATGATCTGCATCACTTTCATGCCATCAACATGGATGACCAGAGATAACTGCCACAACTTGCTCACCGTCTATCTCAATTGAATATGATCATGTGCATCTTATGAGGCATTTTTTTTAAAAAGACCCAATTTTCTAGTTACTGAAGTGTTCTGCTCACCACTGCCATGCTTGGTGTTGAATCAATGTCCAGAGATGACTCAGTCTTCCATGTTTTGATTGAAGAAGTTTTCTGGTTTTCTGCCACACTGTGTTTTGTTTGTCTCCTTTACAAAATGTCCATCTATTTTCCAAGACCTGACATTAACACCCTTTGGTAATATGTAAGAGTTAGTTTCAAAAAGAACAGCACATTTCCATAACACCATCAGATTGTGGAAAGTGTTGCCCTCCCTCTACACCTGGTACAACAAAGCTACGGACAGATTACAGCCACTGTTGTAAAATCAGTTCATTCATTCACATCTGGAAGAAGTATAGAAAAAGACTGCCAAAGAAGAAAACCTTAAACAGTCCCATCATCCAAGAACAAGGCTCCACATTCCAGAGTAGAGATCTGAGACGCAATAAGGCTCTCCCCATTCCAAGGGCTAACCAACTAGGGAAACAGTCCCACAAGCACGTTCCTCAGATGAGATGTTTCCAAGTCCAGTGGTAACAAAACGTTGGGAGATGAGGATCACTTTCATCCCAGTTTGTCTGGCTATTAACTGCTATTCTGTCAAAAATGACACCATTGCCCAAACCACCTTTTTTACAATTGGGGGTGGGGTCTTGAACACTTTTCCATGGAATGGAAATTACTTTGCAAGAATGATCCTTACTTTTTATAAATTGTCTTAGACCTCCTCAATATAATGTTCAATTATCTTTTGTCAAATAGAATCCTTTACTACAGATATCCCAAGAGACCATTTCAGAGATGATGTTTTGAAGGTGGTGGTAGAGATTATTAAAAATGTAAACTCATTGGGATTATACTTTAGAAATTAGAATGTTTTTTATGCCAAAGGCCAGTGGCGTGATTTGGTCAGTATAAAATAAGCTCTTTAAACCATTTCATTCAGGCACTGTGGTTTAGAATTGAGATACTAAAACTGGTTCTGAACATCATTTAGGAGGGAGATTTCACAATTGTTTTTTACATTCAAGATGGTTGCCTCCATATTCCACTCTACAGGTATTCTAGGAAGTTATTAGGTTAGAATTCAGGGATATGGTATACCAGTTCAAGGCACTCCCTTATGTGTGTGTGTGTGTGTGTGTGATTTGGATATTTTAATGTAGCTGTAACAATTTTGCAGTCACATCACTATGATGACTGCATTGTGGCAGTTTATAGTGATGTCTAGAATTGGGGCATCATGCCACAGACATGCAGTATGGTGTCCCACCCAATCACATTATCCTGACACTGACCAGTCCCAATACTAACTTCTTAATGCTAAGCACCTAGTGAAGCATCTTTTAGTACTATTTCTATGAGTCTTTGGTGTGAATTGAACCTTTTGGGATAAATGTCAAATCTAGGTTTTCATAGGAATTGCACATGAGTCAGCATCATGTTCATGACTAACAACTTTCTGGATGACATTCTGCAAAAGAATCAAGTTTTGAGTTCTCCTCAGTATAGCAATGGCTCTCATCATCTTGAGCCACATGTGGCAGGAGATAATGTCTGGAGAAGGCATTCTCATCCTATCTGACAACTCCATTATGTAATAAATTACATAAGAAAGTAAGTGATGGCCAAATCTCCAGTTCTGTCATCTGATTTGGACTTTTTCTGATGTTGTCATCAACAATTCCACATCCATGTCTTCCATATTTGAGGCAGAATAAATATTTTAGTGGACATGCCAATGGTATCTCAGCTTAGACACTATTATCCTGGAAAAAGTGGTTTATTTGCCTTTGTAAAAAAGACCAGATGAGTTTCTTGTAAATGTTAGCCCTTCAGGCATGGGCAGTAGCCATTAGTATCACATCTGAGCATAATTTCTAAATATTTTACTTCTGGGGCCTTTATTTCCAAAGGGCACTGTCTGACCTATTGTGACAGCTCCACAGGCAACCAAAACTGGTCAGTCAGTAGCTTTACAAGAACACAGCCACTTGACTTCTCACATATTTGCAGTCAGAGGGGTGGGAATTTGCCATTCTTGCCACATTGAGACAGGGCTTTATGCTAACTTGAGCTTGTGTGTCTCATAAGATTTGAAGGTGCTTCATTTAGGCACCTTATTTGGGCCATCTCTGAATTCAGGGGACATAACTCCTGTTTCTCAGGTATTATCCAAATTTCAAATTTCTTATGATCAGGAACATATTTGAAGACAAAGAGCTAAATATCATTCTTTGATATTTACCTGATCATAATATTTATGCACCCTCCCAGCCTGCCTGTAAAGGGTGTATCCACACTAAAACCTGGTAGGGTCTGTACATCCACTCCAGTAGTAACTGATATATTGACTGGATTTAGCACCAGTCCCTCTTACAAAGGGGAGGACACTTTTGTCTGACTTCTACCTTATTGGTTAAACAACTTGTATTACTTCTGTTGCTAAAATGAAGCTTGATAGGGCTGGATTCGCAAGTTAGTGATCATACTCCTATTGTAAGTATTATCAAATAACCAAAGTTTATTTCCAACACTGGTTTCTACATAATTACATTATTTCTACATAATTAGTTAAGACCAAACCTTTTGGGTAGATTGAACTTGGAGTAATAAAAATGCCCCTCAATTTTGGGGTCAAGTGTTAATCAAAGTAAAAAAAACCAGTAACATTAATTTGACTTACAGACATTGTGGATGCTACTAGCATGTATTTCAAGAAAGAAACCACTGATTTTGGGATCATAGGTTAAATTTACTGTGACTGAATAAAATTACTTTCTGTATAATAACATTAGTTCTGCATCACATACTAGGACCAATCTGATTAAAATCAGATCCCCATTGTCCTATGTGGAGATCTGATAGCAGCGGCTTAGAGGTCATATTCTTGTTACCTGTGATATTACCATAATTGCTAATTTTATCAGCTAATTAGAGGAAGTCTTATATCTTAACAATTGGAAGAAAGAGCAGCATGGCTAAAGGGCAGCATTGTATTGTTAAATGATTTGATTCACTTTTAGATTCCTGAAAGCTGCATTTCCATTGGCTAATTCAAAGGTCACCAGATTATGACCCATAAGCAATTTTTCTCATGCCATTATACCCAGATCGTCTGAGCCCAAGATTCAAGCCCACACTGCTGTGAGTCTATGTTCTTAAAATAAGTAAAGGAAAAAGAGTGAAAGGCAACAAGTTTTGTAAAATTCAGCAAATGATTTATCTCCCTTTAATACAAAGTGACAATGAGAAGAAAGAACTGATGGTATTGTGAATTAATTCCAAATCAAACCAAGAAATACAGACACAAGACCTAGTAATTTAAAGTCCTGAATTAAAGTCAGTAAAAGTTCAGAATAAATCCAAAAACTGAAGGCGATAATGTGTATGTGGTAGCTTATAGAGTGTAGATGTGTCAGCAGTCTTTTTGTTAAATCGAAGTATTATAATTCCAGGTTTGAATTCACAATAAATTCCACTGAATGACTCTAGTCAAGAATTTTTTCAGAGCACCTTTGTATTTCCAGAGAAAATAATCACTTGAATTCAGTAATTTGAAGAAATAAAATTCAGCCCAACTGTACACAACATATCACACAACATCAAAGTGCCAGATCTTGCACGACTGAAAAATCCTCTCAGTGACAAGATTATATAGATCTCTACCTGACCTTAGGTCACAATTAGCATTTTCTATTTAAAAACCTTTTCTACCTAATGGAAAATAACCTTAAAGACAAATCCTAATGTGTACAAAATAAAAAACATAACCTGGATTATGTAAAATAAACTTAGGAAATTTCAAAACCTAGACCTAGACCCAAATAAACATATTTACTTCTAGTAAAAATTGTTCTGATTTTAAACCCATCACATAGAGAATTATTTAGTTATTTTACTTGTTTACACAGACCAAAATGTAAAAGTCAATTCAGGTCAAGCACAAATGAACTCAGTTTTGTACAAGGTCAAGTCTAACACATAATGTTACATTACAATAGCATATAATGAAATAAAAGAAATAATGTTAAAAACTAACTTACAAAGACTGTAAATTAAATATACATAACTACTCTGACAGATGTTAGTGATCAGCAAAGGCAAGTGACCTTGGCCACCCAGGGCCCCTATGGAGGGCGTACATTTAAGTGATGAGTAAGGCCTAATGATTTATGGGTAATGGGTCAAAGGTCAAGGTCATTGTGACTCCACTTAAAATTTGTTTTGCACAGTAACATTTATTATGAGTGAGTTCCTTGACAAACTTTGTACATGGCCTAAACTTGGGGCAATACATAAAGAGAAAATAAAATCTACAGATGTTTGGATTTGAATGGTGAGGTCATGGTCAGGATGCCATGATCATTCAGACAAATGATACCCTACAATGTATGGTTCATTTAACTCAGCATCATATACAATGTCCATGTATGTAGCATCTCAAAATTTACCTGAAATTACATTTATATGAATGAGCTTGACACCTTAAGTACTGACACACAAAGCAACACCACTATCTGAATCTTGGATATTTTTTAAAAAGAATATAGCTTAACTAATATTTTGACCCTACATTTTAAGGATTTTACCTATTTTCTTTCATCTTTTCATTTATATAACATTTAAAGAATTTAAGCAAGTTTACATTTTATCTTTAATTATGCATGCTCTCTTGAAATGTTTATGATACACATGTAATTATATTAAAATAAATTAGCTTTATTGTAGTTATTATATTTACCCATACGCACATGTGTGTGAGCATACAAAATCAAACTCTGACAATTAAATGATAACTTAAAGAAATTTATCTGTCTTCCCTTTTTTTCCAGCATGACTGTCAAGAATTTCTGGCACTTCTTTTGGACTCTCTTCATGAGCAAATGAACAAGACAAACCTTCCTTTCAGCAGGGACATTCAGAGGGATCAAGTGCAAGAGATATTCACAATAGAGGACCAATCTAGAATGAACAATCAGTCATCACAAGCTCAGACTGTGACCCACAAAGGGCCAACCTCACCCCACATCACATCTGTGGACCAGTCAAAATTGAACAATGAAGCTGAACAAGCAAGCCGGAATGATTCACCTATGTTAACTCTCCAGCAACATTTGATCTCAGAGGAGAGTAACCAGTCAAATGCATCAGGCCACAGCTCAGATTCAGAGCAATGTTCTGTTATAAAAAACTTAAAACTTCAGGCTAGTCCAGTCGTTTCTCAGTCTCATGATGTAACAGGATCTCATGATGTTAAATCAGATGTGTCTTGTGACACAGTCTCATCCACATCAGTTTCTATGGAAACAAAAGTGCATATTTCTATAACCAGTAAAGTCCATGGCATGACTTGTCAGAAATTAATTGGTGATAGTGTGGATGTTGACATAAATGAAGATGCATCATCATCTAATAATCGACTGTTAGATACATGTGTTGGTACAGATGTTGAATTAGTTTCTGAAACTGATTCTCAGTTGTCATCCACAAGTACAGAAAACTTTGTGCTCAATAATGTGATCCAGACAACTTGTTTACCTTCTCTGGAGGATTTGTATTCCAAGGAAACAAAAACTTTGAATACCAATGTCTTGGTGACAGAGTATATGCATGAGGTAGTGACAAAAGACTCCGAAAAATTTGCCAAACAAAATAATATACATCGTTCTCAGAATGATGATATCGAAATACTGAATAATGTTTTAAGTTCTTTTGATGAGAAGAAAGACGATGAATTTGGACACCTTAAAGATACAAATTTACGAGCGGAGAAAAAGAGCCGCTACAGTTCAGGAGCAGCTAATTATTTAGACGATTCTCCAGTAGATGATGGCTTTGGTTTTAACAATGTGAAGAGAATGAAATTTGAAGGTACAGAAAAAAATCTTCAGATGCAGGAATTGAGCAAAATAAACAAAAACAAAGCAATGTTTTTGGAGAGACAAACCTCTCCCATCATGAATGAGGTGGAAAGTGAGAGTGATACAACAGAAGACCAGGATATAGAAGTGGAAATATCAGACAATGAAAGTTCAACCAGCGAGCTCATCGGCCCATCATCATCTACACAGTTAGAGCAATATAGTAACCTGGAGTGTGAAGCTTCCATGAGTGCCTGGCATGAATACCTCAGTAAAAATAATAGCATCATTGTTGAGACATTCCAAGGGCAATTTAAGTCAACGGTATTTATCTTTTCATTTTTCTATTTAAGTTGTTTTTTTACAAAATAATTTGTATTAGGCAAGACATCACAGTCACAGTGTCAGATTTTGCATTAGGAAAGATATTGCAGTCAGTGTCAGATTTTTGTACTAGTTAATAACATTGCAGTCACAGTGTCATATGTCACATATGTGTCAATTTTGCACTGGAAAGGACATTGCAGTCAGTGTCAGTTTTTGCTTTGGGAAGACATTACAGTCATGTGTCAATTTTGCACTGGAAAAGACATTGCAGTCAGTGTCAGTTTTTGCTTTGGGAAGACATTACAGTCACAATGTCAACTGTCAAATGCTCAAGATCAACTATTTTTTTTATCTTTCACTGTTACTTGTGATTTCCATTATACTTTTCATTTGTTGTTCCCATACTTGTAAAAACGGAATAATCAGGTCTAAAGGTCAGAGGTTAAGGACATAGAGGTGCCACAGTAACGGTGGGGAAGACTGAAGTTTTTCCAAGATGTCAAATTCACTTATGGTATTTATCATGAATTTAGGAACAGTAGTCTTGTAGCTACACTGTATAGGAAAAGGTTCCAATTTACACCAGCTATCAGGCTGAGAAAAATTCCTATATGGAGATCTGATGGACTCTAATAAAAGTTCATATTTTTGGTAATCTTCAGAAATCCAGCCCACCTGGATTTAGTAGTCTGTCATATAAAGCAATGCAGATTAATGTTAGAGTTATTATTAGCAACAATATGTTCCAAATGACATGTTACTTTTAGAAATGTGAAACCTGTGATTTAAATGGTGAACTGCAAGGTTAACAGAACATAATGTCTTATTGGTGTCCTTCAGATTGCCATGTAGGACTGTGGAGGTTTTATTTTAATCAGATGTACAGCTTCCAAGAAAATTTGAATAAAGTGTCTTACCCAAGTGCACACCACTTTAGCCAACCTGGCCTAATTTTGATGATAGGATTTGAGCCTGCACACTTTCAGTTGAGAGTCGACATCTAGTGCCATCTTGTTATTGCTACTCCTTCTGAATAGATGACTATATCAACATCATGGTTTCACTAAAAGACTTCTTATGATATCTGGTTGGCGGTATCTGTCTTAAATCCAGTATGGCCATCTCTAAAGAAGTCTTACAAACCTTGTTATTGTTACAGAATGGAAATGCCTTTCAGCATGGGTCTTCGCCAGAAGACTAGTCATAATATCTAGTTGGTACTGAACAAAGACAGCTAGGGCATAACCGATTAGCATTTTTCTACCGATTTCCAATTCCGGATTTTGGGCATGAAATTTTTCCGATTCATGATATGATTTGATTATTCGGAAATGCCTACTACCAGGAGTTATTTGCCTCTAGCACATTTGACCAAAATCTCGCCTGTGCATCCCTGTCATTTGAATTCATGTGCCAGAGCAAGAAAAGTCATATATATCATTTATGCTTGCATACAGTAAAAATTATGGGCAAAATCTTGCTTTAAATTGGATGCCACCATCTTTTAAACGTTCTTTTCAAGGTAACTTTATACCTCATTTTTTTTATAAATGGTTTTTTGTGAAGATGCAGAGATTATGTAGCAGAGATGCAAGAGAAGCAGTTATCCCAGCTGGTATTACGGTGTTGTTAACCATTCAAGCTTATTGCATGATATAATGTTTGTTGTCATCTGTCCATTAACACAAGTTTGTTATTGCTATTCCTTTTAATCTATTTATATCATTGTCTTGAAACTTCACACATCTGCACACACACACACACACACACACACACACACACACACACACACACACACACACACACATACATAACACATTCATCCCAAGATCTTGCTGAATCTAAATGAAACTGTTGGCAATAGGACATCAGGAAAACCTTGTTATTGTTATACCTCCAAAATACAATGTCTCTTTGATCCCAAATGAAAATGGTGCCATGCCAATCAGATGTTCACTATGGTCACTGTAGCGGACATCTCAAAAATCTTGTTATTCCTCCATAACAGAAAATCATATTGATATCACATGATTATCATATGACTTATGATGTCTTGGTGGTCATAAATGAAAATGGTTCAAATCTGATTTACAGTATGGCAGGCAACTTGAAAATCTTGTCGCTAATCCTTCTAAATTAAAAATCATATGATCATGGGTTATGATGTCAAGTTCATCATAAATGAGACAATGCCAGTCTGACATCTCATTATGGTCTCAATAGCAACCAGCTTTAAAATCCTCTTGTTGCTACACAATGTAGATGTATTGTCAAATTGACATCAGGGATTTTGCTAAGAGACTTTTATTATGTCTAGTTAGTCCAAATAAAAATATTGTCAATGACATCACATAGAGCCACCATGGCAGCCATCTTCAAAATCTTGTTATTGCTACTTTTTCTGAATATTGACATAGGGGTTTCATCCACACAAAAAAACTTTTTATCATGGCTAATTAGGACTAGATGAAAATGGTGCCATTTTTACATCAAATTTTTTTTACAGTTCAAGAATAACATATATGTTTAAACACTCAGCATTTTAAAAAGAAGAAATGAACTTATTTTGGTTTCTTGCATTGATGGCTTTCAAAGCAATCATCATGATTTGTCATCAAATATGGATGCTATTTCTATCAACAAAAAAAAGAAAGAAAAACCACCTTCAGAATTTGACCACATTTGAAAAAATCATCCTGGCTTTCACAATTCAAGAAATGATGTCATTCTGACTTTGCTAACAATATAAACATATTTAAATGATTTTTTTGGTTTATAACTGTTGAACGGAATCTCACCAAACTTTACAGAAAGTATCCTGGCACATACAGGTCTTGAAAATTTGTATAAATGGTGCCAATCTGTCCTTAAATTTGGCTAGAATGACTGAAAATCAAAAAATGAAAAACAACTATATTTCTTTTTAAAACCACAACACAGAAATAAACCAAATAGATACCACATTGGCATCAAGTATGATTGCCATTACTTAAATAAAAAAACTTTTAAAACACTTTTTCCAAAACAAATGCTTAACATACTTTGATTAAATTTGAGAGAAAGTATCCTAGCTTTAACTCTTTTTAGATTTATACCAGTGACTAATATTTCAGATTTATGTTTATATTTTTATAATTATTTATATATTGATATTTATATATTTATATGAAATATATATGATTAAAATATTTATATACATTTATTTAATGATTCAATTGACAGAAACTCATGCCTTAGGCAGTGTTGGTCAGGTGAGAAATCATAGGCCCACTTGAGCCTCTTTAATGCTGTATTATGTGGGTTAAAAATAATACATTGTCAAATTCTTTATTTGGAATTCCAGGTGGTTTGCTCAGAGTGCAATAATGTATCTGTGACCTTTGAACCTTTCATGTACCTCTCAGTGCCCATCCCGCATGCCATGGAGAAACAACTATGTAAGTACCTGAATTTAAATTAAAGTATATCATATATAAAAATTCAATTGTTTTTTAATTTAACCTTCCTTCAAGTTCATAAATGGTTTACAGCAATCTGATTGGTAGAATTTCTTCATGCTTTATATCAGATATTTTTGGACCAGATCTCTTCAGATTTGAAATTAATATTTCTTTTAAGATTAGCTTTAAATTAGGTATTCCAAGCACTTTTAGGATATCAGCAAATATAACTAAAAGCACTAAGATGTTGTTACCATCCTTAAGACCTTAGTATGAAAATAAAATGTTGAAAAAAATCATGTAGATCAGTCAAATACTTTTTAAAATATGATCTTTTAAAGTTTTGGAGTGACTTAGGAAATTTGAGATCTCCACTGAAAATGTAATTACCATCAACTTTGGTTGAGCAAAAAAAATAATTTGAAGCTATACACTAGTGGTATTTACTGCAAAGCTAGACAAGTTCCTTGTTATTCAAGAAATGCAAGCTCTACAGTCATTTTCGAAAAATCCTTTTTATAAGGTTCACTCTAAAACAGTAAAACTAGAGGATGGCCTTACTGGAAAAGCCAAATAACTGAGCTTTTATATGACTTTGCAACCTTTGCTGTGAAAAGACTATGACATTTAAATGCAAATTAAAGTATGTTCCTCTGAGAAAACCTTCTGAAAACAAAGCCCACAATTTTTTCTGGATCAATGGGTATGAAACTTTTGCTGTACCAGATAACAGAAATCAGGAAAAGGGACAAAAATTTGATAAAGCCAAGATAGGTTACAGGCAAGAATCATTGACAAAGTATCAAAATCTTTCACTACGACTACTTTTTTGAAGATAATGTACACTTCAAACAGATACAATTGTAAATGGCATAAAGGACTGCTTTGTTTAAAATTATCAGAAAAGTAACAGCTTTAACAAAGTTTTAGCTTGAGAACTTTCTTCTGCTGTATTGCTGGTCAATGTGTCCAATCTTTTCAACTTTCCAAGTTCGTCCATCACTTGAAACTGGTTGTATATTGAAGTTCCAATCAGATATGAAACACGACTTTACCTTGGAAATGTAATCATTGGTTGGCCATTTGAAACAATCGGTTTTGGTTTTGGTCCAGCATAAAAACTATATGAGTGCCAGATCAGGTTGGTGTACTTCCAACACTTGTCTAATGTAATATCGGTCATCATAATTCACAGCTACCCGTGTGAAGCATTATGAGGATAGAATATCACTGGACAGAGTTTCTTAAGCCACTCATAAACATGAAATGTGTACGATTAGAAAATGTTGGTCAGGTGGACTTGGACTGATGAAAGCAACAAAGCGAAAGAAAAATATTAAGAAGTAAAAGAATTTAAATAAATTTTTGTAGATTATTTGTTCAGTCCAAAATATTTTTTATTGTTAAAATGGTTCAATTTTGTGGTTGAGCACCTCTTGTTCTTTGATTTCTTAAATGAGGCCAAATTAGTCCATTTCACAAAAAGTGTTTAAAACGAATTAGGTACTTTTAGCTACATTTAATAACACTGACATGAAAATTTACCAAGTTCTTACAGACTGGAAAATTTAGAAATGCCATGTAGATATATAAAAATTGAAAATTGGGGATAGGTCTCTTAGTTTTAACATAGTAAAATACCAGTCTATAACAAGCTAGATTCGCATTGCCCTTTCATCGTTAATAAACACTTATTCCAAATTATGGACCATGCTCAAAATTAAAAATCAAAAGAAACAAGTTGGAAAGAAATAAAAAAAAGGGTAATAGAGCCCATTTTCCTTTAGGTGAATCCTGTTTACAAACAGAAAGGTCTAAGGTCACAATTATATCGCTATCCAATTCCGTCTATTAATTATTACTTGCTAGGTCACATACAAGAAAAAAAAATTATGTCAACAAACTTACTTTAAATCATAAAATACATGCCAAGCTTCATCCAAGGCCACTTTTACATGCATATTTCATGTATACAAATGACTTAGCCGAGGAAATCAGACTCGAAATGTTTTCCTTGAACCATAGAATAGGACTTCAAATTAATGACTTCAAGTACAGATATAAATACAAAAAAAAATATAAAACTTAAAAATGAATCATTTTACTTACAAACTAGAGATAAATAGTCTGCAGATGGAATATTGGAGTCCAGAATATGTCTTGGATTTACTTCAATTCAGGTAGCATTAGGTGTCATGCCAGCTTAAGGCTTTTTCCAAGAATACTTTTCAAAGCAGTTTGATCTTGCTTAACACTTTGGAAAATTCTGCTGTTTATATAGAATTAAAGAATAGTGAACACGCTTTAAAATGATACCAAATTTGTATTTTAAAATTGAGATTTACCTTTAAAAATTCATTTTGAAGTTTTCATTGTATAAAATTTGAAGCAAACTTAATTCCAATTTACACAGTAAAGATATCAAAATGTTTGTCATTCTCTCTGCTTTACAGTTGTCCTAAATATAATAATATGGGAATTACTATGCATAATCCCAAGCCTTACAATAAACATGTATGTAAATTTGTTACATTCAGACAAACAGCCACTACACAAATTATGCCCTCAAACATATTTTTAATATAAAAATAAAAGAAAAACACAAAGATTTATACATAAAATGATGGAAGAAAAGTAGTTATTGTGACAAATGCAAGTATTGATTTTATGAATAGTGATCGAATAAAATTTATTTTTCAAAATGTGCAAAATGTAAACTTTTGCCCTTCTGGCAGTCCATTGACCAGCTAAGGCAGCATGGAATACCTATTTAAATGCAGTTGTGTATTAGATTGCTGAAATATGTTGGAAGGAACAATTTTATCAAGTACCAGCTTAGCCTTTGCATTTCTCAGATGCTCATACTATATATCTGTATAAAAATGCCTCCGATATTGCTCTAAGTTTATGTCATGTTATCCATCCATATTTTCATCTAAGTGCTACCAATTTCTTTTCGGGGGCACCAAGAGGTCTAAAGTGTTCTCCATTATGGATCACTGCCATCTCATCTCTGTCTGCTTGGGTTCAAGTCTTGAATTCAGCCAACATGGATATTCGAGAAAGCTTGCCAGTAGCTTTTCGTGGGTCAGTGGTTCTTTCTGAGTTTTTCTGGGTTCTTCCTTCATTATTGATACGGGCCACCATGTATGCTAAAAAATGGCATTAAACCTCACAACAACAACAACAACAACAACAACCAATTTCTTTTCCATACATTAACTTGAGTGGTCCATCAATTTAATTTACCAAACTTAGTGGATCGCTTGTACATAAATTTCAGTTTAGCAGTCTTTGGTCATGGTTACTATGAATAAAAGAAGACAATGACTTGAGTTTTCCATCACAAAGTTTGTGGATGGCTTGAATTTTTACTTTGTAAGAAGTCTGTCGTGGGCACTGTGGCTGAAAGAAGACAGATGGTTTCTGCATAATAAGTGAAGTTCTTCACCTTCTACAGGGCCCCAAATGGCCGAGTGATCAAAAGCACTCACTGTTACGTGTCATTGCCATCTCACCTGTGTTGGATCAAGTCTGGTTTGGCCAATGTGGGTATGTCAGAAAGCTTGCCAGTAGCTTCTCGTGGGTTGGTGGTTCTTTCCAGGGTTTTCCAGGGTTCTTCCTCCACCATTTACACTGGCCACCATGTATAGCCTATCTTGTGCTGAAAAATGGCATTAAACTCTACAACAACAACAACAACAACCACCTTCTTCATTTACCAGACTTAATGAATGGCTTGCACTTAGAGTTAAAAGAACTATATTGATTTTGGAATCTAAAGGTCATGGTCACTGTGAGAAAGAAGATTAATGGTTTCTGCACATTATCATTAGTGCTAATTTAATTCCTGGATCTAACTTTGTGAATAGTTGGCATTTTGGATTAGGTATACAATCAATTTTGGGGTCAAAAGCTAATAGGTCAATTGCATCTGTGACTGAATGAAGTACATTAGTTTTGAATCACAATCTTGGACCAAAATTTGTGAATGGCTATTTTTCATATTTCAGCTATTCTGTATTTACATATAATTAATTACATATAAAGTTAACTTAAATAAGAATTAATTTATACGTTTTTAAGAGAAGTTAGAACCAATTGCATCATTTGTGATATACAACATTCATGATTCATACCAGCTTGTTATTTCTGATTTTAAAATATATGTCTTGACTAAATCTGATTAGTCTTGATTAAATCTGACAGCATTAGGTTATGTAAAATTTGAATGAAAACATATCTAGGAAAATTGCCAAAGCAAAATATTTTGCTTGACACAGATCACAGCAGGAGAAACATATCTGGTTTATTACAAACTCCAAGAGCTAAACAACTTACAAGTCATGGAAGTTATTGATGTATATATTCTTCTATACACAGGATGGGTAGATAGCTAGATATTTAGCCTTCTAGGCTTTTTAGGTAGTGATCCATAAACTGGACAGCTTCCTGACAAAACTCATTATGTTGTCATGGAGACACCGTCTTGACGAGTCATCTGGATGTGTCCCTATTTCACTTTAAATGGCTTATATGCATATACCACTGTGACAGCAAAAAAAACATGCAGTGAGGTACATGAGAGCATGATGTCAACAAATTGCATATGTGACAGTTAAGTTGGTTTACTCACTGAGTTTAATTTGTGTCTTAATAGTTCAGCAAAATCCAGGCATACACAATAATTAAAGTTGTTCATGTACATTACACGGCGGGTACCAGGACCTGTACAATATTTAAATTAAAAGACAGCAGCAAGTTGACCCACACAGTTTCATTACTGAGTTAAATTTTAAAAGTCTGATACCTTTTACATCATTCACTGTATTTGCTGAAACATGGCAATGATAATAGTGTACATGTCTGTTTAACGTTTGAAACTTCAAATGCATTTTGTTCCTGTGAAGTGTTCGAGCATTTAAATTTGGTTTTCTTTTTGCATAGCTAAGGGACCAAGTAATCCAAAATCACTGAAATAGTTATGGCTTTTTTGTGTATCTTCTTGCAGTGATCTCAGTTGAATATCCATCACTGTGGATATTAAAATATTAAATACTCAAGACAAAAAATATCAATGGAAAAAAATTACAATGTCAGTCATTTTTCATAAAATAGTTGCCAAATGGCTATTTAAAAATTCATGAAAATTTGTGCAGATTGAAGATCATGGATTCCTCTATCAAACAAATAAAGAAAAATATGGATCAGTTAAATAATGTTTTTCTCTACAACAAAATTATTGAGATCAAAATAGTGTACAACTGCAGAAAACATGTGCTTCCTTTTCACAGCAAGTGCCAGTGCTTCATGTTTGCAGCAGGTCATGCATTGCTAAAGATTTCCCAAAGTCAGGTGTGATTTTTGTTGTTTTAATCATTTATCAAAGGATTTGAATTATTATTATGTTTTATTTATTTAAGAAGCACAACTGCCTCTTTTTATATCCAATTATTCAGATTTTGTAGAACTACCAGAGATGCCAACCATGTGAATTTTTGTAATTTGAATGATTCTTGATCCCTTTTTACAGATACCTTTTGATTCAAGTCAAAATTTAAAATTTTAAAAAATGGTGGAGGTAGCTTTGGGTAGACGATATCCAAACCTCAAGATATTCAGTATATTTGAGTATTTTATTGTGAGCATTTGGCGAAAGTTGTTTTTGTAATGCTTCTGCAATAAGCATGGTTCAGGTTGTATGAGGGTATCAATCAATATAAACAGTACCATGGGACCAACTTTCAGAGGGGCCCCGAGGGGCCGAGTGGTCTAAAGCGCTGTCCGTTACGGATCACTGCCATCTCACCGAGTCTAGGATTCAGCAAATGTGGATATGTGAGAAAGCTTGCCAGTAGCTTCTCGTGGGTCGGTGGTTCTTTCTGGTGATTTCCCGGTTTCTTCCTCCACCATTAATACTGGTCACCATGAATAGCCTATCGTGTGCTGAAAAATGGCGTTAAGCACAACAACAACAACAACAACCAACTTTCAGATATTTTATGTCATTTGACACAATAATACTTGATCACTCTGATGGAGCCTTATAATTAAACAAATGCTGAACTTATCATCTCTAGCCACATTTATAGTACTTCATCAGTCCTTCAGTTTGTGTAAACCTCAGTTTTTTTTCATATTTTCCAATGTACCTACTTTATCGGAAATGGTGGACACAGGCATGAAGGCTTCAAAAGATGGTGTTTTTTAAAAACCAGATAATTATGGTCAGTGGTACAATGGTGTTTGTAATTTGTAAAACTCAAGCAAAAAAAGCACTTCAAAATTTATAGGTAATTCATTGGTCTTGGAAGGAATATGATATTAACATGTACCATGATGGAAGATATGACATGTGCCCACACATCAAGACATCAAAGTGCCTTCCAGACAGCAAGCATTGATTGGTTTGGCATTATCACACATGTTTTCAGGAAATCAGATTGCCTTGCTACAGACTTCCTTGTGGAGCATAATATTCCACTTCTATGTAGAAAAAAGTTGCAAAAGCATTCAGTACAAGATGAATATCTGATCTTTAGAAAAAAAATTTGACATCATTTCAAAGTGAATTTTCTATCTTGTTCCCAATCTGTGGTTTCTAGCAATCACCACAAAATCTATTATTTAGTTGGATGATTACAGATTTGATTACAGATTTTTGTCATGAAAATGACAGACTTTTTGTCCCAAATTGCAGTGTTTTGGGCTGATGATTATAGATTTTCACAATAGAGGGTTGGCATCTGTCGTTATATCATACACATAAGTATTAAATGTCAAGATAATTATTATGGAATGTAATTATTATGTCATTTCAAACTGCACAGTAAATGTTGAATTTCAAAAGCTGACATGCTCAGTCAGAAAGTTATATCATAATGTCCTGTACCGGCATAGCATGCTGTTTTGTGGAACCACCATGAAACTAGTTAATCATGATTGAAATGGCTCTGTTTCCTTTTTTTCAGGTGTAATTTTTCTTCCCTACAATGCAGAACCAGTCAAGTATCTGGTGACAGTGCATGTACAAGATAGAGTTCAAAATGTTAAACAAGAACTCTTGGCTCAGATTGGTCAAGAGTCATGTGACCTCATAATGGCTGAAGTATTAGATTGGCACATCTCCAGAATTTTGGTAAGCACTAGATACTCAGAATGTCTCACCATTTGTTAGAAATTAAAGAAAATTAAAATTTAGAAAATAAAATGAATGCTGCGAATTGGAAAGCCCGTCACCCAAAACTAGATGATATTTCTTCTGGAAAAGTATCTGATGTCAAGAGTTTAGTCTCGCTCAAGTGAAGTTTTTCAAAAATGGAAAACCTTAACTTCATTGCAAGATTTACACATTGTCTATTTGCCAGGGTTGTCCTTTTCCAGATCAACTTTTTCACCAAACGTTCATGTAATTAATAGCACGCAGTCCAGAATTGACTGTTAGGATCAGCAAATATGGTGTTCTGCCATGAGCTAACCAAGATATGGCAAAAGACACCCTTAAAAGACAGAGAATGACTTTATTTACCATGATTGAAATGAAACCGTTGTTTTAGAAAGTACAGATAAGTCAGTGAATAATTAATGCTGTGTTTTCAGAGTCAAATTTCTGGGGATCTGTGGTACTTCATTTGGTAAAGCATAGGACTCAAAATCCAAGGGTTATGGTTCAGTACCCACCCTGGCCAGCCTTGGTTTTTTGGCCTCTTCTATGTGTCCTTGAGAAAGGTACTTAGCTGATGTTTCCTCTGCATGATATTGTCAGTAATGTATTAAACATACCATAGTTGTTGTTGTTGTTGTTGTTGTTGGGCTTAACGCCATTTTTCAGCACACGATAGGCTATTCATGGCGGCCAGTATAAATGGTGGAGGAAGAAACCGGGAAATCACCGGAAAGAACCACCAACCCACAAGAAGCTACTGGCAAGCTTTCTCACATATCCACATTCGCCGAATCCTAGACTCGAACCCACGCAGACAGAGATGAGATGGCAGTGATCTGTAATGGACAGCGCTTTAGACCACTCGGCCACTAGGGGCTTCTAAACATACCATTAAAATAAACAACAATAAAAATGGTCAAAACTGCAGTTACTGTGAATTCTTTTATTATCATGGGTATCATAAATTTGTATGGTTTTACGAAAATTATATTTTTGGCAGTACTTCAGTTTGTTAATTTAGGATATAGGGCTACAAGTTAATACTCTTAAAGTATGTAACAGAATAGAGTGAAAGACAACAAGCTTTGTAAAATTTAACAAATAATTTTCTCCCTAGAATACCAAGTGAAAATGAGAAAAAATTACTTATGGTATTGCAAATCACATCCCAAAATAATCCAAGAATTACAGACACAAGTCCTAATAATTTAAAGTAAAATACTGAATAAAGCTCAATACAAGTCCAGATTAAATCCATAAACTGATGGTGATAATGTGTCTGTTATAGTGTTGTTCCAACAGTCTTTTTTTTTTGAATGACAGAAATATAATTCCATGATTGAATTAACTATAAATTCCATTGAACGTCCTTATCCAAGAATTTTATCAGAGCCCTTTTGTATTTCCAGAGAAAATAATCACTTGAATTCCGTAATTTGAAGAAATAAAATTCAGCCCAACCGGACACAACATAATATACAAATTCAAGATGCTAGCTTTTAAAGGAACTGATAAAATCCTCTCAGTTACACTATATATAATTCTCTAATTGACTTCAGGTTAGCATTTTCTATTTAAAAAACCCCATTACCTAATAGAAAAAAAACTTCCTAGAATAATCCTGATGTTTACAAAATAAAACCAATAACCTGTAAAATTCACATCAGAAATTCCAAAACCTTGACCCAAATAAACATATTTACTTTTTCTATTAATAATAATACTGATTTTAACACCATACATAATGAGAATAATTCGGCAATGTATTAGTCGTTTACAATGAATAAAATACAAAAAGGTCAATTTGAGTCAGAAATGAAATCAGTTTTGGACAAGATCAAGTTGAACATTATTACATTACAAATAAAATGAAACTAACTAACAATCGAAGCAAATTAAACATACATAACAGTAGTCCTTTTTTCCATGGAAGAATTACTGTTTATTAGGTCTTTCAATTTTTGGTTTGTAACAACCCAAATATCTAAAAAAAAAAATTGTTCTCCCACAAAAATAAAAAGTGAATTCACATATATGTATAAACATCATATTCAGTAATGAAGTGGTTTGTTCCATGCAGCCAGAAAAATCAGTCCTAAAGATTTTGATGTTTAGTCTCCCCTTTTAAATTTTGTTCATGACCATTTATGTATCTTGGCAATTTTTTAGCATGCCTCAGTGAAGCAGTGGAGAGCTTTGGTACTGCCCATGACTTCAGCAGTGGCATGTTTACATGTAAAATCATACCAGTATATAGCTTCACTGCATTTCAATCAGTCTTTCTTCTTACGTGCTAAGCAGCGATTTGGAGAGGGTTTAATTGCATTTACCACCCAAGAGGGGGTTAAGTGGGCTAATTTTGTACATATACTTCATTTGTTTTTGCATTTAGCTCCTATTTTTGGACCCCTGTTTACATCCTGTTATAACTGGAATCAGGAAAAATGAAGATTGGATGCATCTGTATGATATGGATTTTAATGTAACTTTAAAAAAGTTTCAGTCATATCGCTACAATGTACAATGTCTGCAATGTGGAAGTTTATAGTGATGTCTAGCACTTTGGCATCAGGCCAACCAATCCTAACACTCACCTCAAAATGCTGAGTGCCAAGCGAGACAGCCGCTAATATTATTTTTTCTAAGTCTTTTGGCATGACAGGGCTGTGGCTCAAACCCATGACCTCCCACATCCGAGGCAGATGCTCTAACCACTTGGGCCATCAGAGTGGCCCATCTGTACAAGTACAAAACCATCATTACAAAAGTAGGTCACAGTAACCCATATTTGTGCTTAAATGACTTTGGTTAAATTTGCCACATCTCAAGAATCCAGAATGTTGAGTTTGAGTATTGACTCATGCTAAAAGTTGTATAATTATAAATCCTTTAATTAATTAATTATAATTATCAAATTAACACTTTTTTTTTTTAATCTTTTATAGGAGGACAATATGTTAGTCAGGTATATAAATGATTCCAACAGAACACTCTATGTCTTTCAAGTGATGTCATCAGTCGTCTCAGGAGATGCGACTTCACAAGAACTAACAAGTCCTGAGATTATCAGCTCTGCAGGTGATTCCATGATCTCAAGGACAGACCAAAATCCAGAAACAGATAATGACATTTTCAGTAACATGGACATGTTTTCTTCAGACATTCTCACAGAAACAACTGGTATAGACAGTACCACATTTGAAACAAATGCAGACTGTGATGTTGAAATGGCAGAAAACAATACTGGGTCTTTTTTAAATGGAAAGGAGATCCAGTCCACTTTTTCAGACTGTCATTCAGAAGCAGATATTTCTTCAGGAAGTAAAGGATTATTAGACAAGTCCAGTGTAAACTCAGGAGGAAAAAATGCAGACATATCCGGAAGTAAAGATTTATTAGACCTGTCTGGTATCAATCCATGTGGAAAGAATGCAGACATAACAGCATGGGGATGGAATGATGAGGTGAGCAGTTCATCTGCTGCTGAAGGTTCTACTTTGGTAGAATGGGGGGTTGCTGACAGCACATCTTTGTTGGTAACTCTGATCCCTGAAGGGGATGAGTCAGCCTACATTACTGGCATCAGTTCACAGGAGATTGTGACTAGGTCACAAGAAGATCTGGTGAGACCAAGAGAAGAGTTGGTGGAATCCAAAGAGACACTGTTAGAGTCCTCAAAAGGAGAGATTGGACAATGGCGGTCATGTGCAATATGTCTTGAGGAATTGACAGATAATGAACTAATGGTGCACATGGCTTGTGGAGGAACTTTCTGTCCAACATGTCTTGAGGTACATGTAACTATAATAATATATATTTCTTTGTGCTGTTAGATATTGTACAGTGGAGCAAGCTTGTGATCCCCTTGTACTTCAGGAGGGACTTCAGTATCCATCCTTTGAAACACTATGATTTATTTATTACATATCCCTATTCAATAATTAATAAATTTTATTTAAATTGCTGGTCACAGAATTACAGCAAATACATATAAATGGGAATGGAGAAATCTAATAAAACTTTTTTTGCAACTTGATTGTGTAGAAATTAAAAGAAAATGTTGGATCCTACCTGTACTTAACTGCGCCAAAAAAGTGATTGAAAACATCCAATAAAGTGAAAAATTGATAATCATGAATATACATATGCATAAGAAGTCGGGAACTCAGTATCAAATTAATATTTACTACCATAATTCATAATGTATTAGCATCAATTAGACTTTGAGAATTAAGTAAAGGGCTCATATTTGTGACATAATTTAATATGAGCCCTTTACTTAATTCTCAAAGTCTAATTGATGCTAATACATTATGAATTATGGTAGTAAATATTAATTTGATACGGAGTTCCCGACTTCTTATGCATATGTATATTCATGATTATCAATTTTTCACTTTATTGGATGTTTTCAATCACTTTGTGTACTTGAATGAATTTTACAAATGGAATGAGTATAATTGATCTTCATTGAATCTTGCTAAATTCATGAAAATTGTTTAGTGATGTGATGTGATTATCATTTTTAACGTATCTTTAAAACAATTTCAGTCATATCACTACAATGTCTGTAGTGTGGCAGTTTAGAGTGATGTCTAGCACTGGGGCATCATGCTGCAGACAGGTAGCATGATGTCCCACCCTGTCACATTATCCTGACACCAGGCCGACCAGTCCTAACACTAACCTCTTAATGCTGAGCATCAAGCGAGATAGCTGTTAGTACAATTTTTGTAAGTCTTTGGTATGACTCGACCAGGGACCAGATCGAACCCACAACCTTCCGCATCCTAGGCAGATGCTCTAACTAATAGGCCACCTTGAGCAGTTCAGAATTGTTTAGTGATTTATTTATATATATATATTTCCATAGATGCTGTTTAGTTATCTTTCTTGTGCCAAAAAATTCGCCATCTATTTGTTGTGCATACTTTCTCTCATAAAGTGAAGAATTGTCAATATGACCTAATTCCTTGTGCAACTCTCGCCTTATCCTTGATATGGCTAAGTGCAAAAAAAGCAAAGATAGCTAATCTTTTTCAAGGACATTGACATTATCAGACATGTGCCAAATTTGCCAGAGAAAATTTGCCTGCAGCAATCTTTTATAACTGAATCTTTCGCCTAGCTGTTTCAACATTTTATTTATGGTGTTACATTATCCATTTGTGTTTTCCAAATCTTCACACGGTAACCTTTTCCCTCTCCTTTCGGTTCCTTCAGGACCTTGGAGTTACTTTGTGTACACCCACAGGGGTCAAATACACAAACAAAATTATTTCATATCTAGGCACAGGTAAGTCACTGTATGCAACAAATTAAGACAGCTTGCTTACTATATGCTACATCTTTAGTCTAGATTGACACTGCATTGTATAAGCTTTCTGTACTAAATATTTGATTCAGCAAGTTGACTTTTTTCTCTCAGCTGTTGTATGTTTATGTACTTCCTTTATTCAATAAAAATTGTATTGGTGAGGTGGACAGGCAGTTTCTGAGCCGCCTGCCCCAAACTTCTATTCTTACTCTCTTTCTTACATGGAAAAAAGACTGTTTAGAAAACACAGGGGTGTACATTGAGCTTGGTGCATACAAACATGGCGAGTCATGTTTGATGTTATATTTTAATTTATTTTCTGTTAAAAGGAATAATGTCAACACAATCTATGGCAAGCGTGGCCACAAGAAGTCCTTATAGGACACTTGTCCAGACTGGATTAAATGTTCCCAATATACAAGAAACAGTTTGCAAATCATGGTCCGCTGAAAGCTGGAATCTTGCAGACTCCAGCCACACCTATCAAAGAAAAGAAGAAACTTTATTCTCTCTCTTCATCAGAATTTAACCAGCTTCTCTATTACTGAAATGAATAGTTTTTCTGACCAGAATACTCCTCCCATCATATTGTTACCTTCCATTATTAAGGGGATACAGTGACCATGGAGGAGAAGAGGCAGATTGACCATTCCATTACATGTTACTGCCTCTGGTTGTGGAGGAGATGCACTGCTCACTTTTAAATTTGCCACTGCCTCCTAATGTGGAGGATATGCATCACCTATACCATGGTAACATGTCACTGCCTCCTGTGGAGGAGATGCTCCACTCATTTCATCGCATGTCGCTGCTTCCCATCAAGGAGATTCACCATCACTACCGTTGCAGTACTACACCTTATTGATGCATCAGTTGACGATCCAGTAGCCTCAGATCCTCACCTTATGGCCTCATGGTATGGGGATGGAGTTTAGACCTTATGGCCTCATGGTATGGGGATGGAGTTTGGACCTTATGGTCTCATTGTATGGGGATGGAGTTTGGACTTTATGGTCTCATGGTATGGGGATGGAGTTTGGACCTTATGGCCTCATGGTATGGGGATGGAGTTTAGACCTTATGGCCTCATTGTATGGGGATGGAGTTTGGACTTTATGGTCTCATGGTATGGGGATGGAGTTTGGACCTTATGGCCTCATGGTATGGGGATGGAGTTTAGACTTTATGGTCTCATGGTATGGGGATGGAGTTTAGACCTTATGGTCTCATGGTATGGGGATGGAGTTTGGACCTTATGGCCTCATTGTATGGGGATGGAGTTTGGACTTTATGGTCTCATGGTATGGGGATGGAGTTTAGACCTTATGGTCTAATGGTATGGGGATGGAGTTTAGACTTTATGGTCTCATGGTGTGGAGATGAAGTTTGGACCAATTTTCCCCCTCTCCACCTTCGACTGCCTTTTTGTGAACATTGGAAGTCTAATCAGCAGGTTCATACTAGGTTATGGGACTTGGTGAGGTGATCAGATCAGTATACCCCTCTTAACTATTATCCCAGTGAATCCCTGTGGGATGTGGGGCCCTCAACCTCTTTGGCCTTGATCATATATGCTTCCTTTGGCTTTTGGATCTTGCTCTCATAGTACACTGAGTTCATGTTCCACCATCACATCATTACCAGGTAGAAACAATTTGGAGGTTTGAGGCGTCACTTCTTCCAGGATTGACAGATGTTCTAGTCTCTCTCCAGCTCATGCTGTTCCTTCAGCACCTATTTGTCATGTTGCACTAAGAACTGAGCACAGAGTGTTACTATACCATTTTCACTAGCCCAGAACATCCTCAGTGATGCTGTTCTCCATTCTGGTAGACTATAATGCATTTGACATGAAGAAAATCAATTGATATATGCTTTAATGCCCACTCCGTCATATATATGTGAAAGAGGTATAATCTTTTGACAAGGCAATAAATGAAGTCTATTACCTCTTACCCTCTGCCTTGTGCCCAAAAAATCTTTTCCATTCTGGAAAAGATCTCAGGAGCTCAACCTTAACCAGATCTCCTCCTACATGATTCTTCAATGTTTGCAGAATTGCTGAGATCAAAAGTATCCATAATTTTCCTTAGACCAGGAAGTTTTTCATTTCCAGGTTATGTGAATAGTGGTGGGATACCACCGGTTACTGGGAATACCAATTCCCTAGTATTTTGATGGCTGACTGATCAGGATCTGTACCGCTTTTGGTCCATGGTAACTTAATTAAGCCTTTTGCCCAACCTTGAGAAATCAGAACTCACTCCATTGCAAGACATAGTTTACACTTGGATGACTTTTCTCACAAACCAGAACATGGATCTCCATGGGATGAAATGTATCAAATCCTGGCTCTGTTACAGACACTACAAGCAAAAATATCTTTGTCTTCTTGACTGTACCTTCCCTCTTCTGGGAACCTTGAATGCTGCTGCCAACTTGGTTCTATCATGATGTCTTCTTTTGCAAGCTCTGTGGTTCCTTCTTTTTGCAAGATCAAAACCTCACAGATTCTCTATCAACACTAATCTTTCTAGGACCAGAATTTCACATCCATTTGCAGTGGTGAATGAATTGGGACAAATCTATGAAACAAATCTGCATGCATGCACCTGAACCCTACTTCTATCAGTTTGCTGATGCGTCTAATTCTGGTTTAGTTGCTCATTTAGAACCAGAGGGCATAATTTTGCTGGGGTTTTGGACCCCATCCAAATAATCCCTCCAGAAAAAAAAAAACAACCTAGAAACGAAGGTTGTACACCTAGTGATGCATTGGTGCATTGACAGAGTAATAGGGCAAGTTGTCATAGTCTCCTCAGACAAAACATCCATCATAGATTATCTCCAACATCAAGGAGGCTAACATGCCCCTTCTCTTTGTGTGGAAGTATGGAACTTCGTACACTGGGCCACCTCAGAGAACATAAGACTCAGAGTTCTGCATATTCCGAGCGAGAATAATGTTTTGGTGGACAGTTTCCAGAACTGGCAGATCCATCCTCACAGAATGGACTCTTCACTGCTCTGTTATGGAGTCCCATTTCTCGCTGTGGTTAAGGCCTCTAGTGGATCTAAATGCAACAAGGCTCAAGAGCAAACTTCCATTTTATTTTTTGCCTGCCCCAGATCAAGGAGCATATCCATTGGATAAATTCATTCTCCAGTGGGATCAGCAGTTCACTTATACCTTCCCACATATCTGATTGAACGAGTTATGTAAAAGGTCAGAGCTTCTACTGCCCAGGTCATTCTCATAGCCCCTTTGTGCCTCAGCAGTCATAATTCAGTGATCTTCTAGACCTGTTGATCACTCTTCCCAGGTCTCATCCTCAAAGGAGGGATCATCTTTTGCAACACTGGTGATTCCTCTTCCACAGCATGCCACAAATTCTCCACCTTCACAATTGGCTTGTCGCATCATCTATCCACCAGAACAGATTTTCAGGCAGAGTTGCCAGTTGCATCATTCAGGCCAGCAGAGCACAATAGATGGCCCTGAGAAATACCAACATTCCAGAACATGGACCCCTCCACCAATGGGCGAACACTTTCCATTTTCTGTTTTTTGATCAGTCATCCCTTGACAAATTCAGTTAAACAATAGCTTTTGGTAAGCCACTGCTACTTTTAAATTAAAATGTAGTTTTTTAGAACTAATTTTAATTATGCAGTACTTGTATCTATTGTCAAATGCTCCTCCCACCCACCTGCTGTAACAGCCTTATATGAAAATGATTAACTGTCTGCTATTGATAGATTGAAAGGAAATCATTATTAACTCTAACTACATTAAACTCAATGTTCACTGTTTTCTGGCAAAAATATTATGGAGTTATGGGCCCTGTTTTACTTGAAACTTTGCTTTCACTTTCCTTTCTGCTTGAGAATTTCTTGAAGAACTTTATCACATTTGGCCAGAAGCTTTACAATAAAAAAGTCCTATTCATTTTTCACAATTTTCTAGCAAAATTAATGTTATGTCCCCTGTATGATTTTAAAGTGTTTATTTCAGTATTGTTTGTGCTAAATAGATTTTGAAGGACTTCATGGATTGAAATAAAAAATTTTGTGAGGCTTTTTTTGTGATGATGATTTAGGTCAAGTAATTGTTTGAATTGTAATGTTGTTTTCTAGCAAAATTATGCTGAATAATGTCCCTGGTTTGGCTTAATATTCTGCCCTTTAAATAGCTTCTTTTATTGTATAGACACATTTTTTACAGGGAATTAAAATTCACTTGCCCAAAATGAAATGGCACTTGAACATTATTTCTGGCAATTAAATGAATTTTCCACACACTCCCAATCATTACAAAGTGAATTCATCACTGATGTGTTTCTCAGTAATGAAAAGGATGTTCAGTTGAGAATAATGTAAGCTTTGAAAGTGCATGCTTTCTACTTAAAAGTTTTCTTTTGATCAAGCTCCTTCTAGTGCTTTGTTTCCACTCTATCAATTAAAAGTACTTCCAGGAGGGAGAGCAGACTAGTCTCTGTACTTACTTTTAACGTGGAAGCTTAATCTGGTAAATTCAGGAAAACAACTTTTCCCATTATCAGATTTAGGTTTATTCATCTGACTTGGCTAGTGGATTGTATTACATTTTTTTCATCCCTTTTTTTGTCAAAGTCTCTTACAATTAATTGAAAATGTGACATAGTTTGTTCCATTTAGGGCTGTTCTAGTAAACATGCTTTCGACCCAGGGAAGGCCCTTTCACTGTGTAGTCACCCATAGATGTAATGTTGTTGTTGTGGGGCTTAATGCCATTTTTCAGCACACGATAGGCTATACATGACAGCCAGTATTAATGGTGGATGAAGAACCGGAAAATCCATGGAAAGAACCTCCGACCCACGAGAAGCTACTGGCAAGCTTTCTCACATATCCACATTAGCCGAATCTTAGACCCATAGATGTAATGTAGAATTTTGCATTATCTTTGAGTATTCAGGGTCCACTGGCATTGCTGTCTTTTTTTTTTAAAGTCTTCCTTCCCGAGATACTGTATATGTTTATATTTTTTAATGGAACAGCCCATGTATTTTTATCTTTTTGTTTCACTATTCATTATGTTGACATTTGAAGGCTTATGTAAGTGTAAGGTTGTTTATTATGTTAAATCCATAATAATAATAATAACAACAACAACGCTTTAAGTATATATGAACCACTCTGGTGACCTAGTGGTTAGAGCATCCACCTCAGATACGGGAGGTTCATTCACCGGTTGGGTCATACCAATGACTTACAAATATGGTAGTAACAGCTGCCTCGCTTGGCGCTCGGCATTAAAAAGTTAGTGCTTGGACTGGTCGGCTTGGTGTCAGGATAATGTGACTGGGTGGAACATCATGAAGGTCTGTGGCATGATGCCCCAGTGCTAGACATCACTATAAACTGCCACATTGCAGACATCATAGCGATATGACTGAAAAATTGTTAAAGCTACATTAAAAATTGAATCACAAATTGTAAGTATGTATGCTTAAACTTATTTTTCCATTATTTTATCTCATATTAATATTTTTTCTTCAGCTGTCCGTCCAGCACAATAGAGAGTCAGCATATTGCTGTCCGGTGAGTTTCATACATGTTGTGTCCTTTATGTTATTTTATATATTTATTTGGAAATCCTGATGATGACCTGCCATATATACAGTAGAAAGACCACCCCTTCTGCCCAAAAATATGACAAATCATAACACCGTATAACTAATAAATCTGTTAAAGAAAAGATGGTCTTTCAAGACAGGTGGTCTTTCATAGCAGTGGTCACAAGACAGGTTTTACTGTATTCACTTATATGTACATATGCTTAAACTAACTTGTTTTTCCATGTATGTATTATGTATGTATGCATTTGTAATTGACTTCAGCTTTGAAAGAGCGTTTAGAGTGTTTTAAAAACAAAAATCTAGTTTTGTACTTTTTTATTTTGTAGGTATGTTTCTCGCCTGCTGTGATGACAGAGGATTTTGTGCCTCTTGCTAGTGCAGCTTGTCACAAGCCAAAGACTCGGTAAGAATAGTGTCATTTCTAAGCATGATTCTTGCTTTATTTTCTTTTCCTCAAAAAATATTCTTCAGATGCTGCATAGTTAAAAATTAATTCATAGTGATCAGTGGCATAACTACCTTGGAAGTTGCTGATTCCTTTCCTTTGGTGAATTAAGATCAATTTACCTGTCAGTATATGGACTTCACACAGTTGATTTACATGTCAGTATATGGACACACTGTTGATTTACCTGGCAGTATATGGACTTCACACATTTGATTTACCTGGCAGTATATATGGACTTCACACAGTTGATTTACCTGTCAGTATATGGACATACTGTTGATTTCCCTGGCAGTATATGGACTTCACACAGTTGATTTACCTGGCAGTATATGGACTTCACATAGTTGATTTACCTGGCAGTATATGGACTTCACACAGTTGATTTACCCATCAGTATATGGAGACACTGTTGATTTACCTGGCAGTATATGGACTTCACACAGTTGATTGACCTGGCAGTATATGGAGACACTGTTGATTTACCTGGCAGTATATGGACTTCATGCAGTTGATTTACCTGGCATTATATGGACTTCACACAGTTGATTTACCTGTCAGTATATGGACACACTGCTGATTTACCTGGCAGTATATGGACTTCACACAGTTGATTTACCTGGCAGTATATGGATTTCACACAGTTGATTTACTCATCAGTATATGGAGACACTGTTGATTTACCTGGCAGTATATGGACTTCACACAGTTGATTTACCTGTCAGTATATGGACACACTGCTGATTTACCTGGCAGTATATGGACTTCACACAGTTGATTTACCTGGCAGTATATGGATTTCACACAGTTGATTTACTCATCAGTATATGGAGACACTGTTGATTTACCTGGCAGTATATGGACTTCACACAGTTGATTTACCCATCAGTATATGGAGACACTGTTGATTTACCTGGCAGTATATGGACTTCACACAGTTGATTTACCTGGCAGTATATGGAGACACTGTTGATTTACCTGGCAGTATATGGACTTCACACAGTTGATTTACCTGGCAGTATATGGACTTAACACAGTTGACTGTTTGCAAATAGTTGCCTGAGTATATGGAACAAGGTTTAACCAAGGGCAAAGCCCAAGGATTACAAGTATTTTTTGGCATTTATTTGCACTGGTCAAATCAGGTAAGATCATTCTTTATATATCTACCAATTACTGCCTTGGCCTCTTATGGGTTGTTATCTCTCTGTACGATCCAGGGTATCCAAGAGAAGCTCGATGGTGGTGACAGGAACCAACACTTGTTCAAATACCACAGGTCTTTTACCTGCATAGGATGTCATTCTTACCACACAGAAGACTACTATTTACTATCAACATCTGACATACTACACACTACTTCGCATACACTAAAGCAGGTCCTCAGGAAAACAGCTTCTTACTTCTGTTGGCCGAAGTGTTGACAGCTGTAATTTCACCATAGACTCTATATAAAGTTAAATAAAAATATTGGCTACAGTATATAGATTAAGACAAAGTACTTTTACTTGAAGCTTTTTTCATTTAATAGGCTCTTGAGCTTTAACACTGACATGCTTGAAAATGCCCTATGGCTACTAAATTCAAGCATCCATAGGATACTGATATTGAGTGTTTTCGTATAATGTGTGGGACATGATGCCACGTGTGAAGTATGATGCCCCAGTGCTAGACATCACTATAAACTGCAATACTGCAGACATCATAGTGATATGACTGAAACATTGTTAAAGATATGTTAAAAATCTAAATCACACACACACTGAAAACTCTTGGTGTTAGTCATTCCAGCTGTTAGTGTTAGCTTTGGATCAGTGGTTCAAATTACAGTTAGACTTAGGTTAACTACTTCAAGAAATCTGTCAGTAAATAAGACTGCATCAGGATTTAAATCTGGAACCACAGGCCCATCTGCTAACCACATGGCTGTAACCTCCCATTTACATAATTAATTATTAAATACATAAATTATAAACCAAGAATCTACTCAGTAACCACATGGCTGTAACCTCCCATTTACATGATTAATCATTAAATACATAAATTAGAAACCAAGAATCTACTCAATAACCACATGGCTGTAACCTCCCATTTACATGGTTAATCATTAAATACATAAATTATAAACCAAGAATCTACTCAATAACCACTTGGCTGTAACCTCCCATTTACATGATTAATCATTAAATACACAAATTATAAACCAAGAATCTACTCAAAGGAGTTTTTTTTCATGCTTGATAATAAAATCTATGGTCATGTTATGCAATGGCAAATCCTTGTGCAGTTTGCTGTTGGATTTTGCTTATAAGTGTGTATATATGGTATTGTGAAGTCACAAAAAAAATTAATTTTTGTGGATTTTGTAGTGGTTGAAAACTGCAAATTTATTAAAACCCAATAAACTTCAAATTTTGAGTTCAAGCATTAGGAACCTTTACCAAAGTCATGAATTTAAATACTGACAAAAATTTAACTTTTGCAAATCCATTAAAATTGATGCCCTCAGCAATGATTGAAATTACATTATGTTAAACCAGTTAGAACAGCCTTATTACATCATTATAATACTTTTTCTTATTAAGCCAGAATGAACCCTTTTCAAGTATAATGATTGTTGTTTTTAACCAGAATCAACTCTAATGCTTTTTTTTTGTAATCAGAATCAACTTTGATTAAGTAAACCTTGTCCTCAGTGGCTTTATTATTAACAAAAAGAATTAATTAATACCTGGTTACTAAAATACTGTGTTATCAATATTATTCATTTTGATTTGTTGCAGCATCGTGACTGTTCCTGTCAACTATCGCTGTGATAATGGTGATACGGGAAACCACTCTCTGTTTTGCCACCCCAACATTCTGTATATACCAAGTATTGTGTCAGGACCTTGTTTGTATGACACAATAGGAGAGATTTCACCTGTTATTGGAAACTTTTCTCTTCATTTCACTGATGCCCAGGTTAGTACAATTATAGATTTATTGGGTCAGGTAAGAAATCTGAATGATGTTTAAGTTTTTGTCTAAAATGGTCATTTGTTAAATATATGTAGTACATTATAAGTCACATCAACCTGCAAACAACATTGCCACTGATCTGCCATTGTGAAATGCTACAGTTGATTATAGTCTATATTCTAATGATTACCTTAAAGCAGTTGTATTGACCAAGATCTACAAGTACATTTGCAAGAGCAGATCTTGGTCTGTGCAATTTGCAGTTGGACTCAATTTATAAGCATGTAAATTTGGGATAATGGCACATCAACATATTTCTGGTTACATAGTGCCAAGTGAAAGTTATCCAAAAAATTGTTATGGTAAAAAGTTGACAAAATCATTAAATGAACAGAATCTTATAATGAAAAGTAAACAGGTTGCATCCATTAGTTGTTTCTGATGTGTACAAGGGTACATCAGGTTGCATCCATTAGTTGTTTCTGATGTGTACAAGGGTACATCAGGTTGCATCCATTAGTTGTTTCTGATGTGTACAAGGAAACATCAGGTTGCATCCATTAGTTGTTTCTGATGTGTACAAGGGAACATCAGGTTGCATCCATTAGTTTTTGATGATGTGCACATGGATACATCAGGTTGCATCCATTAGTTTTTGATGATGTGCACAAGGATACATCAGGTTGCATCCATTAGTTTTTGATGATGTGCACAAGGATACATCAGGTTACATCCATTAATTGTTTCTGATGTGTACAAGTGTACATCAGGTTGCATCCATTAGTTTTTGATGATGTGCACAAGGGTACATTGCATCCATTAGTTGTTTCTGATGTGTACATTAGTTTTTGATGATGTGCACAAGGGTACATCAGGTTGCATCTATTAGTTATTGATGATGTGCACAAGGGTACATCAGGTTGCATCCATTAGTTGTCTCTGATGTGCACAACAGTACATCAGGTTGCATCCATTAGTTTTTGATGATGTGCACTAGGATACATCAGGTTGCATCAATTAGTTGTCCCTGATGTGCATAAGGATACATCAGGTTGCATCAATTAGTTGTCCCTGATGTGCACATGGGTACATCAGGTTGATCCATTAGTTTTTGTTGATGTGCACAAAGGTACATCAGGTTGCATCCATTAGTTTTTGATGATGTGAATGAGGGTACATCAGGTTGCATCCTTTAATTTCATCTCACTGATATGCACAAAGGTACATCAGGTTGCATCCATTAGTTGTTTTAATATGTGCACATGAACATATTTATTTTGCCGCAAAACTTTCCTCTTTGCAACAAAAGCGTGCATATGGAGGCTCCTGTGTGGGCGATTTTCTGCGTCCCAAATCAAAACTGTGCGTCCAAATATGCGTAATTAAGCATTTCCGAGATCTGTGCTATGGTACATAGACCAATAAATGCATGATGTATGTGGCTAGCTTATATAAACATGGGAATAATATCTTGTTACTGGTATATATAAATGAGAGATCAATTTGCTTAACATTTTTAAAAAATTTTAAAATTGTCACTATGCCGAAGCGAAAATCATATACGGCCGACTTTAAATTATATGTCATCAAGTTTGCCAAGGAGTGTGGCAACAGAGCTGCTGGAAGAGAATTTGGCTGCAGTGAGAAAAATGTAAGTGGAGATTACGAAGATGAATCCAAGGAAACGAGCTCGTAGAGGTAGAAATGCAAGATGGCAGAACATGGAAGAAAATCTAGCCAACTGGGTGCATTCGCAACGTGACTGTAACCGTGCCATTTCAACGATAGCGATCAAATTGAAGGCTCAAATTATTGTGACAGAAATGAAGATCATTGACTTTGGGGGCAGTGTCAACTTGGTTTTTGAAGTTCATAAATATAAGTACCAGTATATAAAACGTGAGTTTTGACGATTTTTGTATTAAAAAAAAACTATTTTACATAAGACGCACCCATATATAAGACACACTATGGGTGCAGGGTAAGTAAAACTTTGTATCAGACGAGTTTTATATACGCAAAAATACGGTACTGACAACAGCTGCCTTCACAATTTAATTTCAGACAGATGACACAGAATTTCAGCCGCTTTTATACAGCAGTATAATTAATCACCTGGTGGGTGGAGCCACCGCGCATCCACAGTTGCTCACAGTAACAAACCTGACGAATGTAAAAATAAGAAACAAAATGGTGTAGAGATGATTCAAATGGCATAAAATGAACAAAGAAAATGATGATATATACAGTATAACAATAATGAAAGAAAATTATAATAAAATACTACTTAAAGATTTTTATAACATCATTTCACAGTACTGTACATATAGCCTACTCAACTTATGACCAAATTGTGTTACGACCAGTCTGTTGGAACCAATCGTGGTCGTAAGTCAACGACTACCTGTATACTTCAAACTGACTGGCCTGCAATTCGCCATATACAAGACCACAGTACCTTTCCCCTCAGTAAAAGGGGTTTGTGGTTTTGTGGGTTTAACACCATTTTTCAGCATATTGTAGGCTATAAATGTTGGCCAGTATATTTAGTTAAGGAAAACCCCAGGAAGAAACACTGACCCACTCAATAAAGGGAATTTGTAGCATTTTGTATGTGGCTTTTTTGTGTAATTAAACTTTTCAGCGAATTGTTTAAGGAAACATGAATGACTACAATTGATTTGTGTGTCAGATGTTGAAAGGCTTAGAGTCAGTTTATGAAGGAATATTCATTGCAAAGGAGGGAAAGGTAAAAATACTGAAATGACAAAAACTTTCATTGATGAACAAGCGCGGATTTTATTGTAAAGCCAAGACAAAAATGTCACATTTCTGCCAGCAAAAGAAATTTTGATGATGATAGTGGTGGTGGTGTTGCCAGTATTAAATTACTGTTAAAACCTATCAAATCACATTATCTTTTACATCATTTGGAATTTTCAACAGAATCTTTTTGTTTAATATTGCTATATGTATAAAGGTTGTACATAGGTATGACATTAGTTCCTGTCTTGCCTACATAAGACAAAGGCTATGTCATATAGCATCTTTTTCCAGGCAGGGTAACACATTCCTGAAACGTAAATTGTATGTTCTGCTGGTCAAAGATATTCATTTTATACTACAATCAGTGTTTTTCTTCCTTTATTCCTCCATTTCTTCTGAAATCTTTTCTCCATTATTCAAAGCCTCCATTAATCAAAGCATATTTCTTCTGGAGTCTTTTCTCCATTATTCAAGACCTCCATTAATCAGTGTATTTCTTCTGGAGTCTTTTCTCCATTATTCAAGACCTCCATTAATCAGTGTATTTCTTCTGGAGTCTTTTCTCCATTATTCAAGACCTCCATTAATCAGTGTATTTCTTCTGGAGTCTTTTCTCCATTATTCAAGACCTCCATTAATCAGTGTATTTCTTCTGGAGTCTTTTCTCCATTATTCAAGACCTCCATTAATCAGTGTATTTCTTCTGGAGTCTTTTCTCCATTATTCAAGACCTCCATTAATCAGTGTATTTCTTCTGGAGTCTTTTCTCCATTATTCAAGACCTCCATTGATCATAATGTATTTCTTGCATTATTTAGGGTTTCCATTGCTCTTGGTTTCTTTCCTCCACGAATCAGTGTTATTATTTCTTCTGGTGTCTACTCCATTTTTCAGGTCCCCATTTTTTGGTGGTTTATATCATCAATTATTTAGAGTCTCCATTGATTATAGTGTCTTTTCATCATTATTCAGGGTTCCATTTCTCAGTATCTTTCCCAAATTATAAAGTTTCTCCATTGCTCACAGTCTTTCCTACATTATTCATGATCTCCATTGCTTATGGTGTCTTTCCTCCATTATTAATTTTCTCCATTTCTCACAGTGTCTGTTCTTCATTATTCAGGGTCTCCATTGCTCTCGGTGTCTATATATGGAACATTGCTCTGGATGTAAAGTGGAAAGGGATGGCAATGTTTATCTGCGTCCTGGTGACCACCTGACTGTTTCCTATGGCAGCATTTCTCAGGAACAGAAAGTAGCTGCCCAGAAATGTCACAGTCACAAATCGCTGGAGGATCTCCGAGCCTCTGAGCCACTCACTCTCTTTGACTGCTTCAGCTGTTTTTCTCAGAGGTATGTCCACAGTTATGTTATAAATAACAATAAATTATATAAACAATTTTGTGTGTGTGTGTGTGTGTGTGATTTGGATTTTTAATGTAGCTTTAACACTTTTTATTCATATCACTACAATGTCTAGTGCGGCAGTTTAGAGTGATGTACAACACTGGGGTATCATGTCACAGACATGTATCATGATGTCCAACACTGTCAGATTATCCTGACACCAGGCCGACTATTCCTAAAACTAACCTCTTAATGCTGAGCACGATGTGAGGCAGCTGTTAGTACCATTACAATTACTGCCTCACAAATCCAGCCCTCACCAGTTGAAATGATTAGCTGTGGGAGCTAAACTGTCTGGTCTCATGTGGCAGTTTGACAGAGTGATCTTACTTTGATAATAAGGAATGGCTTTTAAAAAATCCCATATGTACTTCAGTTACTACATTTGCTCATACAGAGTAGCATGCACTCTCCTTTGAGAGTTCTCAAACTGACATCAAGAGTTTCTGGTATTCAACTATAAATCAAGCTGGACAAGTTTCTCATCTCTGAAGTATACACCATCAATATTTTAAACTATTTCTTGCTCTTTTCAGTTTATTGGAGAACTATGGCTTGTTATGTAAATATGCATGTTATTCATCCTTTTTGTTCTTTGCTGGGGTCACTAGTACAAAAATTTCTACTAAGAGTTTTGTGTGTGTGTGATTTGGATTTTTAACATAGCTTTAACAATTTTCCTCCCATATCACTATGATTTCTACAGTGTGGCAGTTTATAGTGATGTCTAGCTCTGGGTCATCATGCAGAAGACATGTAGCATGATGTCCCACCTAGTCACATTATCCTGACACCAATCCATACACAAACTTCGTAGTGCCGAGCGCCAAGCAAGGCAGCTGCTGCTAGTACCATTTATATAACTTTTTGGTATGACTGTCAGGGTTTGTACCTATAACCTGCTGCATACGAGGAAGATGCTTTAACCACTTAGACCACTGGAGTGATCGTTTTGACTTCTGTATAATTTGTAATTCGAATTACTGACCTGTCAAGTTGTTCAGGTCATTCTTTTTGTGTCTGTTAAAAACTATAATAGTTTCAGTGACCATCTCAGTAAGATTAAACAAAATGTACAAATGTCTCTATATAAAATTTCACCTATGTTCGGGTACATACAAATAAGTTTTCTATAGATAATTATATTCATCGCCACCACTTTATTTTGTTACAACGTGAAGCTTCAATGACTTTACCTGTATGGACTTTCTGTTTGGCCCTTGCTGTACAGATAATTTTTGACTATTTAGTTTTGTAGCTCAGTGACATCCAACTTCTAGTTTATAAAGTGATTCTTAATTAGCTATACCTGTATCAGTATTGTCTGCACTGTTTCTGTTTAGATGGTCTACATTGTGGACATAACTAAATGCAAGCAGTATAAATACCTGAAATGCATAGAAAATAACCATAATACATATTTAGCATTTGTTATTTGGTACTTGGGACAGAATAAGTGAGTCTCACTACTGGGCATTGCATCTGAAAAGAAAGGGACAGTGGAGAAATGCATATTCAGAGATGTGGATGCTATAATCATTGATGCTGTCATCACCTGAGTTGGTGGTTTCCTGATGAGTATCACAAACCAGGGTTTATATGCGAATCAGGAGATCCCATTTAGCTACAGTTACAGCCTCAGCTCCAACCATGCTTCCTCAACTCCTCAAAATTTTGTTTGGCAGGACCAGTTTGTCTTGATGCCACAAATATGTGATGGCCAGTCTCCTTTCTTTGCTATATGTGAGCCGGATTGAGAGCGTACCTGTCCAGCTCAGATAATGTCCTGCATGATGCAGGTATGGGTCAGTTTGTTGATCACATACCCCATAACCCATCCCAGCATAGGGAATTTGTGTTGTGAAGGATAAGATTTAATCAGATCATAAGAGGTCACCATCAAAGCTTTTTTAATGTTTAAGCAGTGATATCTTTGTCTTGTATGCCTACCCAACATTAATCTAAAGCACATACATGGATCAACATAAACATTATAGTGCCACAAGTCCCTTCATGCACTCTAGACCCAATTTATTGGCCCAGTACCCATATGAGATGGAATCAACTTGGTCATGTGCCTATGCTACTCAAAGGGAAAACTATCCTAATGATCACCTGAAAGTTATCATATCTCAGTCGGGATAAACTTTTAGTTTGATTAGCTATATCTTTTGACAGTCTTCACCAGTTCAATCTAAGATAGAACAAGAAAAGTCACACTCGTCTAGAAATGATGAATTATGCATGCGAGCTCCATCATCCTTGCTTGACTTGATGATAACAAGATAAGACTTGGCCTTCCAAGCATTCTTTTAAATGTAATCGGAATTTTGTCCACTTCCTGCTCCATCAAAATATTGTGGTCCAGAGTTCGAGTATCTATAGATACTTTAATCAAGAAAGACTACCTGGCTTCCAGACTATTACCACTGTATGGATTTTTTTTTAGAGAGGAAGTGATGATCATTAGATTAGTATGGCATTCTGAAAGACACACATGCCAGGATTTGCAGCTGATTAACCTATTGTCAAACTCTCTTCATCGATAATAGACAGGAAACCCTTCACAGACACACAACAGATGGTCCAGAATGTCATTGTTTTTTAGTCTCTCAGCAAGGGGCTGAGTATCAATAATTTAGCAGTGTCCTTTAAGAAATTCACAATGAAAATGCTGTATTTCATTGGATAGTATGATGACTCTTTTATTTTTGGTCTAGCCTAGTCGGCAACTGACTTAGAATTTGAGAAGGGTTTGTTCTAGATTTAAAGTGATCCTGAGCATAAGGCACGTAGAGGACCATTAGACATGAGTTGGGCTTTTCACAGTACTCTACATGCTTGAAACATAATCAGTGTACAATGATACAAACATTTCAGTAAAAGAGTAGTGATATTTGCTTTATTTCAGTGAAATATTAGATGAACGCAATCCATGGTTCTGCCCCCAGTGTCAGAAAAATCAGAGTGCCGAGAAAACAATTAGTGTATGGAGATGTCCAGAAAATTTGATCATCCAGTTGAAAAGGTAAGCTGACAAAGGTGGCATTGTTGGGTACTTTTTTATTTCATTTCTGAGGCAGTCTTGATGTTAGAATCATGAAATCTATGTATCTATGTCACTACCGCCCCCATGAAGAAAAGAAACTCATAGTGACCTATATTTTATCTTTTACTGGCTTAGGTTCATGTATTTTAGAGCATAACCACATAAATGTTTGGCAAGCTATATGAATACTATCCTATCTAGAATAATGGAACTTGGTGAATAGATGCATCTTGGTAATTTTTACAGCCATATTGTTAAAAGAGGTTTCTGTGCTGTGTGTTTTATGTTTGAATGATTTTGTTATAATTATGGGTTTTAAAATTGATTTATTGGGTGCTGTTTATGTTCCAAACATGAAACTTCATGATCAGTGGCATGTCTGCTATTAATACACCCTTGCAACCAAAACAAGTCACTGTGACCTACATTTTATAGTTTACTTACAAAGGGTTAAATATTGATGCTTATAAACAAATAGATTTATTTAAGCTGTTAAAACAGGTGCCTGCCCATTCATAATTACCAGGGTAATAAAATTAGCTGTAGTGTACCCATTTAGTCCAGTTAAAAACAAAAATGTTTCCAAGTTCAGATGCAAGAATATATCTGACATCATTAGAAGCGCGAGTGAGACACTGAATAAAGAGCTAAAGCTCAAGGCTTGTGTCATGTGACTGTTGGTTTGTGTCATGTGACTATTGGTTTGTGTCATGTGACTTGGCTGCTGAGCATTTATCCATTGTAGACCTTTGTCTACTAATCTTATATTTTCAACATGTGCAACCATTTGGCTATGTACATGGAGCAGCTGTCCTATTTTCTATTTATTGTGACTGTACATGACATGTTTCAAAAAAAAGACAAATAGATCTCTTGAAATTGACAAATAGGTCTCTTGAAATTGAAACCTTGTGTCACAGATTCAATTTAATGTGATACACCCTTAAGAAGCAAACAGTCTATATGAAAAAAATAATGTGGTGCAACACATTAAGCGAAATGGGTTTTATTGGTGTGACTCGTGAATGTTTTATGACTGAAAAATGTAAGAGGAGAGAGATTTTGTTGCATCAGGAAAGATAAATTAATAGTGCTTTAAAAAGTTTGAAAGAGGAATTCAACAATGATGTAACACAGCATTCAGAATTTGTGGACTTGACTGTACAACCATTCAGTGAAAGTTAAACTTGACTAGTTGAAGTTGGAGTGGAGCTTCCTAGGTGGGGACTTTTGTAGGATGGTGAAGGTAAATGTAATTGAGGAAAGAATAGTTATATGCAATCAATTCTGCAAATTCAAGTTTGCTCTTGCTAAACATAATTTTACACACGATATCATTAAGCTTTGTTTTATGCATGGTGGTGGTGTTGTTGGCTTTACAGAAGTTACTATTTTGGTTGGTTTTACACAAGATGTTATTTTGGTTGGTTTAATGTAAGTTGCTGTTGAGGTTGGGTTTATGCAATGTGTTGCTTAGGTTGATTTAGCACAAGATGTTTAAGAAGTTGCAGTATACAAGGTATTATTGAGGTTGATTTTGCAAAGACCAGACCAGTTAGAAACTAGATGAGCTTATGGCATGATCTGTTGCATGTCATTCATTGTTCATTATCTGGTGTCCATCCATCCATGTTTGTTATTGCTGGAGGATGAAACATGCAATTTTCCCATGGTCTAGTTGGTCCGGAATGAAAAAATGCTCACTACTCTGTCCTCCAGTATGACTGACAGCCACAGTCACCATCGAGAAAATCTTGTTATTCCTACTTCTCCTAGATGGATGGACTTACACCAAAGGAGTTTTTGTTTAGTTGTCCTAAATAAACTGATCTGGCATCCAGTATGACCACCCTGGCAGCCATCTTGAAAATCTTGTTGCTACTTATCCAAAATGGATAGTCATATTCATATGGGGTTTTACTATAATACTTATAATGATGTTTAGTTGGGCCTAAATGAAATTGATACTGATCTTTCATCCAATATGACTGCCACAGCAGAAAATTTGGAAATGTTGCTATTGCTATATAAAAAAAATTATCAGACATGTTTTCATCGCTTAAGAGTTTTTAAAAAAGAAATAGTCTTATCTTGAATTACAGGAAATTATTTATTTCCAGTAGAGCATCAATTCCTTCTGGGGACTCTTGTTTTCATTTTTTTAACAGCAGTAGTTTTGATACATTATTGGTAATGGAAGCTAAGAGCTTTCCCCAAGGACAAACTGAAGCAGGTGGCCAACTTTGGTCTAAACTGGTGGTATCTAGACTGCAGATGGCCTAAGGGAGTAGTAAACAAGCTGTCCCTGTCTATTGTTAAGATGTCAGAAATGGATGAAGCTTAAGAGATCATTGAAACCTGTTCTAAACCGTTTAAATTATCAATATATTTCTGCTAGCAAATAAAATTTCAATAATTTTAAGTCAACAGAATCTGAGTAATTTTCAGAATTTGTATTCCTGTATACATGGTTTGTTTTGCTTGAAGAGAGATCGTATGCCAACAATATTCTTCTTTATCATATTGTAACATTTTAATTTTTTAAGATATGAAATTTGGCTTTTGTGTGTAACTTTTCCTGCTGAATGCATTTTTGCTGTCAGGTATTTTATTATGTGTAGGTGGTAATAAGTTAACTAAGAAAGAAATATGTAGAAATTCTAGCTTTTATTTACAAACTTTATTGTAATAAGTGGACCTTTTTCTTTGCTGTCTTGTCTCTTAGTATTTACATTTTTGTGGATTCTAGATTGTTGATATTTTCCTCAACCTGCTAATTTAGAAGATATTTATTTTGCTTTACAGATTTGTCTTTCATGAGTTGTCCAGCACAAAAGTGGACAGTAAAGTTGTGTTCCCACTGGACAACCTGGATTTGAGTCACTTCATTTCAGGTCCAAAGCCCAAACAGTTGAAGTATGACCTTTACAGTGCTGTGTGCCACTATGGAGGTAGGGGTTCAATATCTTGGTTTCTGTACACTTTCCAAAACAAACACAGGATATGTAGCGTTATCAAAATGCATGCAATAATTGTCCATATTTGTAACATGAATGGAATGTACCTCTTTCACATAGAAAGGGGCCTGAGTGCCATCTCATCTCTGTCTGTGTGTGTTCGAGTCTAGGATTCGGCTAATGTAGATATGTGAGAAAGCTTGCCAGTAGCTTCTTGTGGGTCGGTGGTTCTTTCTGGTGATTTCCTGGTTTCTTTCTCCACCATTAATACTGGCCGCCATGAATAGCCTATCGTGTGCTGAAAAATGGCATTAAGCGCAACAACAATCACATAGAAAACAGAGGATATAAGCCGACGTTTTGAAAGTCATATTAAAATCTGATATCAATATTGCAACTGTTTCCTCCTTAAAATCTCCCGTAAAACTGAAAAATAAATTTCGTTTCAGGAACCCTAATATTCATACACAGAAAAGGGATAGATTAAGCTCAGCAACAATCAATGGAAATTAATGCTTATGCAAACTAAAGGCAAGATCATTTGAAGATTTTGATTCCATTAGGAGCAGGAAGAATCAGAGATGGATATTGAAGTGTTAAGTTAATACGGAACTATGGCCATTTCCTCCTTCCCCTCCTTTTGGTTCTGCTCAACCCATGTTTTTCTGACCAGGGGCAATATCTCCCCAGATACCATATTTACAGCATGTTTTTGGACAGCAACAAATAATTACTTTTTTTGTCATCCAAAGACGTATTAAATTATTTAATTAGGTGTCCCCAAACAAACAGGAAGATCAAATTTCTCCCCCATAATGAAGTTACTGTTAGCTCACATGACAACATGCTGCCATGAATTAAAACAATTATTTTGTCTAATACCATGGAAAGGATATTGAATGAAAAACAGGCATTACTTGCTGCCTATTTTGTCTATTTGATACATGTCCATCCACTAGAAAACACAGCTATACATATATTAAAGCCACAATTGTGTGCATAATTTCCAAAAGAACTGCCATATTAGTAATCTTGCAATTCACAGTTTAACCCGCTGTTAATCAGTGATCATTAAAATCTACCTAATAACGCATGCAAGCTTTATTTCTGTGTAATTAAGATATTAATACAAACGAAATAAAAAGATTTTGTAGTTATAATTCTGAAGATATTTATGACATAAACATTTTAGTATCAAGAGTAGATATACCAGTACATGTATGATCGTTAATCTTAGAGCACCAAGGATGAGAGGTTCCATCTAGGGTAAAAATGATGAGCAAGCTGCACTATACGAGTCGTCATGATTAATATGTTGGTATTTGTTTAATAAAGGCTGTTGTGGTTCTCATTTCATTTTTTTCCACCTAGCCGAGGGTAGCTTCAAAAGGAGCAGAGCTTGCTGACTCAAAACAATCGACTGCTCAAAGATTGTTTTGATGCATGTGGGATATTTCAAGTTGTGTAGGCGATAGCTGTTAATAATATAAATTGTGGGATTTCTTTGGCAGGTTTGTTGGGAAATAAAAGGCAGCCATCTGGATTTCATTGAAAGAGCTCACAATGTACCAAACATGTATTTATTGTCTGCAAATAGGTTTATTACCTGTAGAACAATAACTAAGTTAAAACCGTAGTACATAATGCCTCAGGGATAACTGGTTTGTTTTTGTTGCTCGATGACAATGAATTTACTAAATTTACTAATGCAAACTGATTCTCAATGTATTGTTTAATGATATAAAGCTGGGGTCATGGTTTCTAATCAAAGCCATAACTGGTGACCAAATGAAGTGAACTTTGTATCAGTTAAATTAATGGCAAACACACAGTGAATTTTACTTTAAAACAACACAGAGATCATCTTAAATTGTGTCCAAAAACATAAGTTGTAGAAAAAATTACAGCAGAGCAACATCTGAAAATTAGAAGGCATTTAAATATTATATTTGCCCCAAAAAATGGTGTCTGAAAACAAACCATGTTTGAAAACATACCATAAATACAGTAATGGAAGCTTTTCTCCATCCAAAGGTAGTTGCATACATGCCAATTCCCTGAGAGGTACAATCATAATTATTTCTATTATAAGTGTCAAAAAAAAGCATAATTTGGGCATAAGAATTTTAATCTAACAAGTACATGCCAGAATTACAGCACATAGGAAAAGATAGATTTTATGACTAACCTGGTTCTGCAGCTGGTCTGAATTCTTGTCATGAAGGGCACAATCCATGTGGATTAGAACAAGAAAATAAACAAAATAAGCTAAAAATTATTAATATTCAGCACTTCAACCAATCTACATGTGTAACTTTTTCAGGTGCTCAAAGTGCTGTATTTCATGACATATTTTGAAGTTTGAAAAGGTCCATCAGCTCTAACGTGTCAGCAGCATGATGCCCCAGTACTAGACATCACTATAAACTGCTACACTGCAGACATCATAGCATTATAATTGAAAAATTTTTAAAGCTATATTAAAATTCTAAATCACAAACACATTGAATTTTAAAAAACCTACTCAGTCTGTGCTGTTGTCAGTATTTGATCACAGTAGACTGAAATAATTGTTTCATACCAGAAGGTTTGGTCATGATCATTTGAGAATACCTTTTGCAGGTGCCAATTCAGGCCACTACACTGCGTACACTCGACATCCTTTGGACTCCAAATGGTACTACTACAATGACGAGACAGCAACGGAGCTGACACCAAGAGAGGAGGATTATAGCAGTGCCTATGTTCTCTTCTACCAGAGGAAAGGTAAATTAACGAATTGACAAAATTATTCACATTTTATGCCATAAATCAAAGGTACCCAAAGCAATAAAGCAATAAAGCTTCTTTAAGTAATGAAATGAAATGTTTAAAGTCCACAAAATCAGTTCATATTTAGGGTGCCCAGATGTTTATTTCTTTCTTAATTGGTCATATATTAAATGAAAACATGTCTGTACTTCTATCCGACATGGAATTCTTCCAGTAATTAACTTTGTTGAACATTGAATGTGGAGGAATAGGAGAAGTCTACATCTGTTATGCATTTCAAAAGATCTTCGGAGCTGCCTCACATCATTTCATGTTTTTCTATTTCAGAAATATCTGATAGCAACAAAACAAATGAGCAGATAATGTTTTTTCTTAGGCCACATTGCTGAAAAGGGAGACATAGTTACTTTGTTAATATTTTTTGAAAGAAACAACATTTTTTTCAAAATTGTTATTAAAAAGTCTTTCATGTAACTTCTTGTTTCTATCAGATTCACACTTGGTAAATCCTCCAAATCAGCTGCATAGTTAAGACAGATGTTTGGCATACAATGTTATGACAATATCTTTAGTATACATAGTCTTGACATGTTTAGTATGTATAGTTATAACATTTTAGTATGCATATATGTATGTCTGATATTTAGTATTCATAGTTATGAACAGTTTGGTGTGCATAGCTCTGACAGGTGTTTTATATATATATATATATATATATATATATATATATATATATATATATATATATATATATATATAATTATGAAAAGTTTAGTATTCATTTATGACATGTTTAGTTTGCATAGTCATTTACTGTTTATTGTGCATAGTTCTGACATGTTTAATTAAGTCAGTTATGAAATGTTTAGTATAACAAGTCATGACATGTTTGGAATGCATAGTTATGACATGTTTGATATGCATAGTATGACATGTTTAATGGTATGACTTTTAGTAGGCATATTCAACAGATATTTCATACAAAACTTGCATACAGAATCAAAAGAAGCAACATTTTATATTGCAACCTTGAGAACTTTATTATTTATATAATGGATAATAATAGATTATCTGTTTGCCTATCACATTTTTACCAGTTGTTTCTTTTCAAGTTGCTAATATGGCTTCTGACACCATGTTTTGTTATTTTGGTGATTATAGTAATAATGTTACAATAAAGCAGTTTAAATGTAGCAGAAGTTTTTTTTAATTTTTCTTTTGAATGATGGTGGTGGTGGTGACTATTTGATATCATATTATGTCCACTTTGAAATTTTTTCCAGGCACTGGTAGAAACTTCCGGATTCCTGAAAACCTTAACAATGAGGATTCAGTAGATCCTGAACCAGTACCATCCTCATCCATGGTACCAATGTTGTATGACCCTCCAAAAGAGGAGGTCACTCTAAATGACAAAAACAAGAGAGATAAGCCATGCCAAGAAATTTTGGTAGAGCCAGACAGTAGCACTTGCAGCCTTGACTTCTATAAATAAATCCGAGCCAATTCTTGGAAAAATTTTGGAACACAGTTGAAAGCCCAGATTATCAGACATTCTCAGTGTAGATTTTTTCAAAGAGATTTTTGAAGATTTTATATATATATATATATATGTGTGTGTGTGTGTGTGTGTGTGTGTGTGTGTGTGTGTGTGTGTGTGTGTGTGTGTGACATAAGCTTTTTTTAAGCTTTAAGGACATTGCATTTTTGAATGGTTAATGCATTGATAAATTATGATAGAATTTTTAATATTTCAAAGATGTTTAAACTTTAATCATGCATATTAAATTGAAAGCCTTTGCTCCTGATTTTTCTTCATAAAACTGTTGCTTCTCTGTATCATTATAACACCATCTTTATATTAATTGACTTAATTTCGTTAATGTAATTTCTACTCTTGCCAACCGCATTCCAAAAAAAGCAGTATATTAAAATGGGCCTGTCCAACTATCATGCATTCTTTTCAATGCAATAACTCCTTGAGGAATTATTGGATTTTATCCAGAATTGATTTGCATGTTGATATTTATTTATAAGTCTATAGCTGTCAGAGTGAGTTGCCTGTCTACTTCACTGTTGTTAGCAGGGATATATCCCTTTCATGTACACACTATAATTCCATTAAATTTATCAGAGGCAGCTTGTACATCCATCTGTCCTTTTCTTTATATAATATCTTTGTGCAACTTTATATGTTTTGATATCATGATTAAATATTGTGTCCTGTAAAATTTTATTACAAATTTTGACTGTACACCCATGACCTTTTTCTCCATTTTAATATTTTCTGAAATATTGTTGTTATGTTCATGAAAGTTCATACAGATTCTGAAATGAGTAATATCACCAAATGTCACTTGCATTTTATTTTTGTTTTCTTTTCATTTTGTAAAATACTTGTTTACTCACTGATCTGTTTGTTATTAGATTTCAACCAACTTTGGTATAGTACTTGATATTGTTGAGACCTTGGCCAAGTTCACCTTCGCTTGCCAAGGCTTCAATATGATAACCCTGTCTATACCTTGACGTATTGAGCAGATATCTCTGTGCTTCAGTTATGTGAATTTCATTGGATGCAATGGCAGCCACTGCATCCAATCAAAATTAAATTGTTCAGATTTATTCCTATGTGATCCAAGACGGGGAGCACACAACGTGAATGGAATAATAAATAATTTTCTACTGCCAGTCATTGTTTGAACAAATATCATTCCACTCAAATATGCCTGTAACGGATTACCACTGGTAAGTAGTCATGCATTCAGTGTTAACCTTTTAAAGTATCCTTTTTGGGTCAGTTGCCTCCTTCATTTCGGCTGATGCACTGCTGTTACATGCTGTTGGTTAGTTGGCATTACATACTAAGGGAGGCAACTCATCAAATCCAATGGATGTCTCTAGAACAATGTATTAAAATATGTGTATGATACGCCAAGTTGTAGATAGAGTTAACATATCAAAATCATGACTAGCTGTGATGGCCCAAGTTAAATTGTAAACATTATTTCATCACTTAGTGGAATTATATTCCTTTGTCAGATCCACTTATATTTGTTTATGCAAAACGGCAACTCCTTCAACTGTTATTGGGTTCTATCCAAATATGATATGCCGCTTTATATTGATGGGACATGCTTTGGATTGTCAGTCTCATCGACTTTCTTTTCTGCACAGTAAATTCTGTGATTATGATTCTATTTTAATCAGATTTGATAAACTGCTTAATATTGATACAACCTTGACTGAGTGCGATTTGCAGCTTTCTGCTTCAGCCTTTAGAAGAGCTATTGCCTATGCCAATCATTTCCATACTTTTGCACTTAAGCCATGTTTGTTTGCAGCTTGATGTTGTTAAGATCCTTGGAACCTTATGAACATTTTGCTTCATGGAGCAGTTATAAACTGTGATGATCAGTCCCATCCACTTATATTTTAGTAACTCCATTACTTTAACATTGGATTTCAACCAAATTCTATATGCTGCTTTGGTATTGATGAGGCTTCTGTTATGCTCCATTGTTGGCATTCTACATTATTCATTTAGCAAAGTTTAGGCCAAACCTACACATTTCCCATAACATCTTTATGAACGGATTTCAACTAAATTTGGTTAACCAGAATTAATAGATCCACTGCTAAAGCCAGTTATTAGCATTAAACATAGTTGAGCTTTATTATCTAGTTTTCTGACTGATTCACTTTCATTTCTGTTGATAACTTAATATAATTCATTTAAACCAAATTTTGTATCCATACTTGATTTTGACGAGATCTTGTATGAGTTCATTTATGAGCATTTCTGGTTTCAGCTTCTCATTGTCAGACCCATCCACTTCTGCCTATTAGTGAATCCTTTATTGGAGTGTAAAATTATTGGCTTTATGTTGATAGGACATTGTCTGAGTTTGATTATCAGTGGTGCTTAGGTAAATGTTCAGCATACAACATCATCTTTTATGAGAGATATGGCTCCAGACTGTCATTTTTTTCCTGAGCAATAAACACCCTTTCTATGCAAGTTTATGCTGATGACACATTGGCTTAATCTGACTTTTCAACATTTTGATCTGCATTATCATTCATAGATCCACCCACATTTGCTTCCATACAATAATTCCCTTAATTATTATTGGATTTCAGTGAAATTTTATATATATCTCTGTACTAATATAATTTTAGTGGACTTCAGCTTAATTAACCATCATTTAGAGGAGTTGTGACCTCTAAATGTTGAACCCACATTATGTATTTATATTTCTTTGTATTGAACAAACATCATTTGGGTTCCATTCTAAATATTCTAAGTCATCATTAGTGTCTTCATTTATAGATATACCGTAATTAATTTACTGTATGACCATTGTCACCTATCCTCAGCAAAGCTACACTCATGTACTACTAACAGAAAGCGGAGGACATAAGTTTCACTTACTATTGGCTCTTGGCTGAATAGAACCAATTATGATACCATTTATTAATTACCTGATTATGATTGTAGTTAAAAGCCTACCTCAGTAGTAGGTGACCTTACTTAATTGAAGAACATGTTTGTGTCAGAATTATGGAATAAAGTAGTCACTTTTTATTAGGCACCTCAGAATAATGGAGCCCCTTTTTAGTTCACTTGTACTGCACCAGCACTCAGTCTCACACATTCTTTCCTCTTTTGTCTTAGGCAGTAACTTGGAGTGGGTTTCATAGTACATCCCTCTGGTGGAGAGACAGCTGAAAATGCTAGCTTTGCACATGTCCATATTTGAATATTTTTGTAAAGTTGTTTTCTTGTACTCATGGTGTTTTTTTACACTGTGAAACTTGATAGGGGAATCTATCCATTGTAGTACTACATCATTATGACAAAGTTGGTCACTGTGACCAATATTTTATATACTTCACTAAATTTGGTTAAATCTTGTTTGCTTTAAATTTTTTTCTGAAGCTCTGGTTATACAGTTGTCAAACTAGATGACTATGCATAGTACCATAATCTCTCTGGTGTCCTAGTAGTTAGAGCCTCAGATGCAGGTCACTGGTTCAAACCTTGGCCACGTCATGCCAAAGACTTTTAAAAATATATGCATCTCTGTTAGTACCACACCCTATTCGCACAAGGCACCATGACCTGTGCTTACATTTTACAAAGTCAGGTTTTGACGTTTAGATCATGACCTGATAGCCTTTTTACATCATGAAGAAAGATCACTGTGACCTACTTTTCATATTTTACTGACTTAGGTTAAAATTTTGCATTCACCTTATGACCAAATACTTAGAATAATGAAATTTTGGTGGAGGAATGTATTTTGATGAGTACTACATCCCAATCACAAAAGTATATCACTGTGACATATTTTTCATGCTTCACTGACTTAGCTTCAGTCTAAGTACTGTTGATGTAAGAATCATTCAAACTTGATTGTATATATCTCTGTTAGTACCACACCTTTTTTTTTTTTACAAAAGAATCAAGTTGTGGACCAAACTACACCCTTACAAGAAAACAAGGTCACTATGACCTTCATTTTACTTGTGCAGGTTTTGTGTAACTCTTGACCACAGATATTTTTTATATTTCCAGTATGATACTATTATAACTGGAATCACAAAACTTAATGAGAAGAAGCACTGTGATGTGTACTTCACTCATATTTTAACATTAAATTATGGTGACCCAAATTTTACACTTCAATGATTTTCATTCAGTATGATGTTGCTCTTTATGCTTGTATTAATAAACTAGATGACTATACATCTCTCTTACTACTTCTACACCCATACCAAAAAGATCACTGTCACCTATATTTTATATTTTCCTGGCATAAGTTACATTTTTTTATTTATCTTGTGACCACATAGGTTTTGGCATCTTATACGAATTCTGTGTGAACATGAATCATGTAACTTGATGAGTGGAGGTATTTTGATAGCAGTCATTTCAGTAGGAGGTTATTAGGACCAATATTTTACACTTCATTGACTTGGGTTAAGTTTAGTGTTTGATATTCGTTTCTCTGGTTGTTCATGCTAGAATCGTGAGATAATGCATCTCATTTACGAGGGGCCAGAGTGGTCTAAAGTGCTGCCATCTCAAATCCGTGGGTATGTGAGAAAGCCTGCCAGTAGCTTCTCGTGGGTTGGTGGTTCTTCCCAGGATTTTCCAAGGTTCTTCCTCCACCATTAATACTGGCTGTTATGTAAAGCCTATCTTGTGCTGAAAAATGGCATTAAACCCTGTAACAACAACTACCATACGCTTTAATCAAAAGAAGCTCATTGTGAACTGATATTTCATCTTTCACTAGTTTGGTTAAGTTTTTGCAGGTAGCCCATGATTGCACAAGTTTTTGGCATGTCAATATGTATACTATTCTACCTAGAGTCACAAAACATATTGGATACATCTCGATAAATTCTAAAAAAAAATTAAAAAATAGGTCACTGTGACAAAGTTTCAGTGACTTTGTCGAAATTTTGTATTAAAAGTTCATTGTTTGGGTGAAGTTTATGTTCCACTCACAAAGCATATTTGGATGTAACTATCAGAACAACATCATAAAAAGTCAATGTGAACTATATTTTATGATTTACTAACATGGGTTAATTATTGTATTTATCATCACACAGAACAAACAAAAATATGTTTGACCTATATTCATCCTAGCTTACTCAGAAGACCATTTCTGACCAATGCTGATGGAAGTTATAATGAATATGTTTATTTAGTTTTATGATTTTAATATTAATAACTGTACAGCAGGCTAATTGTGTATTGTACATATAAATGAGTATACCAATGGCCTGCATCCTTAAAGTGTGAGGCTAATCAAGGTAGTTATTGGTGCATGAACTATGTACTGCTGGCTGTCACTCCAGAGTTACTCAAAGCCTGTGATTTTCACTTACTAAAATCGGGCTTCTGGGTGTGGACAGTGATAACGAAATTATAATGCAAAAATGTTAATCTGGGGATTTTATTAACCCATTATAACACCTCTGCTTGGTATCAAAGAATTTTTGTCTTTTTTATTGTTTTATGTTTTTTATATCCTGTTTTTGTTGGTAGGTGGATAGGTGGTTTCATAGCATATCAACCCAATAAGTACTATATATTGCTAATTAAAAGCTTACATAAAATTTTACAAGATTAGAAGTACATTTAAAGATAAAATAATTGAAAAAAATTCATTTACAAATGGGGGCAGCATTTAAATGTCAGGATGACTTTTAGTCCAGATTTTTTTTCTGTGTAATAATGGCTTTTTGGAGACTTAGTAGAAGCTACATTCAGATGGCTGAGTAGTATAGAGCACTCAACTTTACTGATAAATGACATCTCACCTCTGTCCTTCATTGGTTCGAATCTCAAGCCTGGCAAATATGGGTATAAGAGAAAATTTGGCAGTAACTTCCCATGGGTTGAAGGTTCTTACTGATGATTTCTCAGGTTCCTCCTCCACCAGTTATACTGGCAGCCATGTGATGCTTATCTTGCACTGAGAAATGGCATTAAACCCAAACAACAAAATAAGCTACATAAAGGTGAGCTATATGAGCATTAGATATTGGGATTCCATTACATAATATAGTAGTAATACTCAGCATTATGTATTCCATTCATTATAAGGCAAACTCACTTGTAATACAATTCACAGACTTAGGATTTCTTGTGGTTAATCATCAGATGAGAACTTCTCTTGCTTTTTAAGTCAGAGAACAACATTTATTCTATAAAAAAGGGTTGGAAGACAATTATTTTTATGTTAAATTAAGATTAAAAATGGAAAAACTTCATGCCTGTTTCTGACATTAGTGGCCCCAGGTGACCAAGTGGACTAAGGTGCTCTTTATGGATCACTCACTAATCACCCCTACCCCCACCAGTCTTGGTTTGACCATTGCTCATGTGTGAGAAGCCTTGCCTGTAGCTACCCATGGGTCAGTGCTTCTTCCCTGTGTCTTTTTTTATTTTTCCTCCAAATTTACTTGCTGATTTGTTCAGCCAGTCATGTACTGAACAGTGGCATTAAACCTCACAAAGCAAGACCAAACCAGACTCATCCTACACTGAGAAATCAGTTATTTGTATTGTACTAATTTTCTATGGATTTGATTGTTTCTACTAGTTTTGCCACATGCTATTTATTATGTATCCATTGCTTTTCTAACCTAGGTAAGGAGATATTATTGACCCTGCTTCTCGGTGGTTCAGGTAACTACAATACAAACCATGAAGTCAAAGACATTGGGGTGGGGTGGGGGGACATGAAAATATATTATAAGAAAAATAGGTCCCACCACCACATCATACCAATTTCCATGTCAAATGCATAACCACAGATTTTGGTAATGACAAAATGCTATTTCATGCAAACCCCAAAAATATGGTATCACAAAAAAAATAAAGAAATTCAGTGTTTGTTGGCCAGATGGAGACACTGGCACTCACAAAGGATGCTGGTCTAAATCAGGTAGGATGGTGTATCTCTAGACAAGTTATTATTACACTCCCATTGCCATATGTTGCTGTAGCAAACAAATCCCAACTGGTCATTTGTCATGGAATCGTAATGTTTTTAAAGCTTTAAGACACCATGTTTGTAGAATATATACAAATTTGGAATGGTTTTCCGTATGTTTGTTATATGTTGTAAAAGAGTAGGTACAGCTTACTTTATATGAGCCAATATTGTAAGCAGCAGGAATATTTCTGTGTCACTGTCTTAACAAAAATGTCTAATAAAATAATTTATTGAAGTACTTCTTATTATCATTCAAATGATGCCAATATTGATGGATACCACCCCTGCCATGTTTTCATGCAAAATATCAGGATCTATAGAGATTCTCCTCTTTTTCTTTGACTACCTGCAGAATATTTATGGAGTTTAATGTTACTCTGCATGAAGAAGGCCAGTTTTCGATGTATACCAGCTGTCACCGTAGATTAATATCTCTCAAATGGGCAATTTTTTACTTATTATACATAATCTCTGAAAATAATCTTTTAAATGTATACATAATAAGTATTAAACAAAAATGCATCAGTTAATGAGATATATACCATATGACAATATTTGGTATGTGGTGTGAACAGGGTTTTAACCAGGTCGGTAATGGGGTTGTTTCTTTGTGCAAATGATGAAAGTATATGCTTTTATAAATTTGTATAATGTTTTAAAACTAACAAAACAAATTTACTAAATAGTAAGAAAATTATGATGGACATTGATGATCTTTGTTGAGATCATTTGTCTCACTTGGTTGTTGTTGTTGTTGATTGGGCTTAACGCCATTTTTCAGCACACAATAGGCTATTCATGGCGGCCAGTATTCTCACTTGGTGTATAGAATTAAATCATTAAAATTCTTTGCAAAGATATACTTTAATGTTTTCAATGGAAGTTTCAATTTTAAATAATCAAGTAAGGCTAGAAGTTTAGACAGGTTTCATGTTATCTTTTTAATATTATTTTTTTGGATATTCAACATACATGTTTGGACTTAGATTAAGGAATCAATTGACTACCTTACAATTTCGTTTTTATTCCCACATATGCATTTTCTTTATAAAGGTTTAAAGCTGCTAAGCTTTGGACTGTAAATAGGGAAAAAAGTTCATATTGAAAAGAGACAAAATATTTCAAACATCAGTGAGAGAGAAGTCAATATAGAGAGTGAAAATATAATTATATGATGCTGTTGCTGTATATATAACTAGTAAATCAATACATATACACACACACATAGATACATACATACTTGCATACATACATACAAATGCACACACATAAGTGGTTAGAGTGTTCATTTCAGATGCTGGAGTTCATGGGTTAATACCCTGGCTGAGTCATAGCAAAGAAACACAAAAATGGTACTAGCAGCTGCCTTGCCTTGGATGTGTAAAAAAAGAAAAATAGGTATTGACCAAAGAGAATCAGAAAAGTATTGCAAGTAAAAACATTAAAATAAAATAGATATGCATGTAAATCTTACTAAACTAGTTTACGATAATATGTGCAAGGTGTAAAAGAAAGTGACAAATTGAGATCATGGAGGTATCGTAAATATATCGAAGCAGTTTCGAACAACAAACAAAATGATATATGTGCAGTATTCCTATATTTATTTATGTGTGCATTAAGTTTCCAATCATTCTTTCTAGTTTATAGGGGGGTTTTCGGGCTAATTCTGTATCACAAGAGAGATGGAGGCTTTCTTTCATGGTGCATAATGTTACATCAAAATGCCTTTCCCAGTCTAGTTGGTTTGATAGATTAAGTTGCATTTAACATTTAGTTAGTGCTTATTAAAATATTCAAATAATTCTCACACGGCTTCGGTGGCCTAGTGTTTCGATTGTCTGCCTCAGAAATGGGAGGTGGTGGGCATGAACCCCGGCAGAGTCATACCAAAGACTTATTTAAAAAAAAGGTAACAGCTGCCTTACTAGGCACTAAGCATCAAGAGGTTAGTATTGGGACTGGTCCGCCTGGTGTCCAGATAATGTGACTGGATGGGACATAATGCTACATGTCTTCCACAGGATGTCCCAGTGCTAAACATCACTATAAATGACACACTGCAGACATCATAATGATATGAATGAAACATTTTTAAAGATACATTAAAAATCCAAGTCACACAGTCAGGAGAACTACTACTGCATTGCAAATCCAGCCCTCCCAGACCACACTTTTGGCTAAAAGAAGCTAAAAGTTATCTGCCAACCTAGGTTGCAGTCATGCAAAGTGATTTCCCTTTGGTATAGGGATTGGCACAAAATCTCTTGAATATCTCGGTTATTACTTCTAATCAGGCTAAGCAGCATGCTGTTGTCAAGAGGGACCTCACAAAATATTCTACCAAGTTTCGGGAAGCTCTACACTTATAACTTGGAGGAGGATTCACTTCAAAAGGGAAATATACTCCTTCCAGATTCTTTCTTTCTTTGATTACAATATTCTGTCTTTAAAATTATCATTTTGCCATCACATGATAGTATTACATACTTGCATCAGTAGTCTATGTGACTTCATAATAGTTCTAGTTATAATTACATATTCTTGCAAGTCTGTAGTGGCATGAGAAACTCTTAATTTGTGTTTAATTTCCACTATGACCAGATGCAGGCATGTAAGTTTTCTATATTGACGCAATCATAGTGTCTAAACACAAAGCTTTGCTGAAATTTTGGCCATCATTGAGCCTTCCTATAGGCAGTATTGTGAATTGATAATATATATTGATGCCTCAATGCCTTCATTAGGCCTTCCTCTAGCACTAATTTATAGTTGCATACGTGACATTTTATTGATTTTACCTGTATAACGTCATTGGTCCTTTTCCCTTAGGTAATATTGTCTCATAATGGTACTGTAGTTCCTTTATTATGTGCAGGTGTTTGTGTAATTTGGAAACATTGTTTATGTTACTTTATAGCTTCCACTCTGGTTTGATACATACAGGTAAGTTTTCTATACATGGATAACTCAGTTAACGCATGTTACCATAAGCAATGCTTGGTTGACTTTGGGCAGCGAGATGGAGAGCATCAGCAAGCATCAGTTTGCAGTCACGCAAATCAGAATTATGGACCATATACATGGACCAATATTTGATATCCCATCACAACCTCAGGAACTGGACAATGTTATGCCAGACAAATGGCCATATTCCTTCACAACTAGACTTGGCCATATAAGACTGGTCACCATGACCAAATCGATTACACTGTATCAGCCGCCAGAAAACGGGCATGTTCATTTTCATGACTTGCATATGATGTCCATTTTAGTGCCGTAATATTTAAGAAATACATTTCATGAAACCAGTTCTACATGGATCAGTCTAACTCGCATAGTGCTGATAGTCACTCCCTGCAGATGATGCCCAGTTTATATAGAAACCCATATGGATGAAACTTATATGTATAGTACTTTAAAATATATTGGGGGCCTCAGTTTTCAAGAGATGTCTCTTCACTCGCCTACAAGCCTCTACCGCCCTAGGGATTGTGCTTAGTGACATGTTAAAAGTAATGCATTCTCACTAGTCAGTGCTGCAAGTGGAGTGGGCCACTATCATCGATATTCTTCTCCAACTACTTTGCAGGTGGAGCAGAAGACGGGAGACGACTTCACTACCTTAATCTGTAAACGACAATACATGCATTCAAGTTTAGTCATTATTAGTTCCTACTTGGATGAGTGAATTCCACCCTGCAATCAAAAACTAAAGTTTCTTGCCAAATACCATCTGACTTGTTTCTTCTTATTTTCATATTACCTGCCAGGTCTACAGTTCTGACATCCGGTAACGGTATCCACAATCGGTATCTATATAGGTCACCATCACAAGACTCTTCATTATTGACAAGTTCTAGAGTCCTTGCCACCTCAGGGGGTTCTCTCTCTCTCTCTCTCTCTCTCTCTCTCTCTCTCTCTCTCTCTCTCTCTCTCTCTCTATATATATATATATATATATATATATATATATATATATATATATATATGTATATATATATATATATATATATATATATATATATATATATATATATATATATATATATATATATATATATATATATAAAGAATACAAATCATATGGCGAATAACAACCCTCTCAAACGTACTGGATCCACCAAGGGATCACGTCTGTCAGGGATTAATTAAAATAGATGCAATAAACTGACGACGAACAGTACGAAACTAGTAACTAACTAGCCTAAGCGCTTTCGACTCCCAATGAGTCTTTTTCAAAGGCAAATACAAAACATAGTTACGACAAACAAATAAACACAAAAACGTTGCGTTTGTAAACCTCTACATTTCTATCTTCACATGTGCTAAAACTATAAATACAACCAGCTTGTATAGACTAGTTGCGGAAACTGAAAACGTTGTATAATTCCCTAAAAGTCTACAAGCCAAAGCGACATCTATTTTTACTTTGTGTACATATGTAACGCAGATTATATCCCGGATATTTGGTTCTATACCGGTTATTCTTATAGTAAAAATTGAAGGATAAGAAGATTTAGAGAATGTTAAATTCTACTAGTGCATAGTTTTCATTTTCTAGTCTTCTTGGTTTAGACCGCTTGGTTTCAATGTTCTAAGGCGGCGTATCCAGTATGATTCCTTTTCCTTCCTGGTTTCGGAACTCCAGCTGTGGTTGTTGGCAATAGCGATAAGTATTATATCACTGAAAGTGTGGCCAGGGGAGGAGAAGTGTTCTGCGACCGGGCTTCTGTACAGCTTTTTTGTCATCCAATCAGATCTATGAAGGTTTATCCTTATGTGTAGCTTTTCAGTTTCTCCCACGTACTGAAGGCCACAGATCTTACATGTGATGAGATAAATCACATTCTCTGTTTTGCACGTTTTGTGTGGACCATGTATGTTTAGTTTTTCTTTAGTCACTGTGCTAGTGAATGTCTTGGTCTCTATCATATGTTGACAGGTTTTGCATCTTTTATCGCCACAGGGTCCAGATTGACTAGGTTGGTTTTGACTAGCGATCAGGGCCAAGCTAACAACAATCGCTAGTCAAAACCAACCTAGTCAATCTGGACCCTGTGGCGATAAAAGATGCAAAACCTGTCAACATATGATAGAGACCAAGACATTCACTAGCACAGTGACTAAAGAAAAACTAAACATACATGGTCCACACAAAACGTGCAAAACAGAGAATGTGATTTATCTCATCACATGTAAGATCTGTGGCCTTCAGTACGTGGGAGAAACTGAAAAGCTACACATAAGGATAAACCTTCATAGATCTGATTGGATGACAAAAAAGCTGTACAGAAGCCCGGTCGCAGAACACTTCTCCTCCCCTGGCCACACTTTCAGTGATATAATACTTATCGCTATTGCCAACAACCACAGCTGGAGTTCCGAAACCAGGAAGGAAAAGGAATCATGCTGGATACGCCGCCTTAGAACATTGAAACCAAGCGGTCTAAACCAAGAAGACTAGAAAATGAAAACTATGCACTAGTAGAATTTAACATTCTCTAAATCTTCTTATCCTTCAATTTTTACTATAAGAATAACCGGTATAGAACCAAATATCCGGGATATAATCTGCGTTACATATGTACACAAAGTAAAAATAGATGTCGCTTTGGCTTGTAGACTTTTAGGGAATTATACAACGTTTTCAGTTTCCGCAACTAGTCTATACAAGCTGGTTGTATTTATAGTTTTAGCACATGTGAAGATAGAAATGTAGAGGTTTACAAACGCAACGTTTTTGTGTTTATTTGTTTGTCGTAACTATGTTTTGTATTTGCCTTTGAAAAAGACTCATTGGGAGTCGAAAGCGCTTAGGCTAGTTAGTTACTAGTTTCGTACTGTTCGTCGTCAGTTTATTGCATCTATATATATATATATATATATATATATATATATATATATATATATATATATATATATATATATATATATATTGCTGAACAGCGAGCGAGGAGAAGAGCAAACCAATAGACATTATTATCTCGTACAGGATCTACAGTTAGGTGGACCCAGCGTCCTGTAACCAGACCCAACATAATGAACTGGATGAAGTTCTCCCCACATAGATGACCTACTTCTGTTATAACTGGACTAGACCATCTACAATATCAATTCAGAACGCTACACAACTTTAGTCCATGGACAAAGCTGGGGCATTCTCCATATTGTAGTCTTCTTCATAACAGAGACTCAATATAATATAGCCGTAATAGCAGCTATCAATTAACAACAGGTGCTCTACGTTATAGATCATTCATGGCCCAAGATATGCTGGCAACCTTCATCATATGTTCTCTTCTTTTGATCAGATTGACGGAATTTTCAACATGCCACCATTCCTCTCAGTCTCAGTGGAGGGATTTGCAAGTCATTCAGCAAGATCGTAGGGATTCCTTAAAATGCATACCACTGGGAATCAATCCTTCAGCTATGTTGAATAGTCAGAGGGGGATCGATCGTTTTCACCAGTGTTCTATCAGACCATCTCCATTTCAATGATATACATATAGGGCCCCGTCCCGTCTTTATCACAGATCCCGGTAGGTAGAAGGCTTCAATTTTCCATTACTGATTGGGGAAGATTTACCATGACATCATTAACAAGTTTCATGGAGACTCTGTATCACAGTTAACGCACCTAAGCCTTTGTCCAGAGTTGTACAACTTACTACAACGAAGCACTCGTCAATTAGTCCTCAGTCTAAGATCATTCAATCAACTGTTATGTAATTGGGTTTGCGATGGAGTGCAACGATGGGTTTTAATGCCATCGAGTATGGGAGACTGCGCAATCTCCTTGTGACCAAGAACATCTCCAACATCGTACTCTTTCAGGATTTGGTAGACTAGGTCTGGAATTAATTTCCAAGTATAAAGAATGTGTCCCCCAGAATCGAGAATTAAATTTATACAATGTTTGGTCTCATGCCTATTTGGAGCAATTTACCCGCTAGATAATTCTTTAACGCGCTGAGTTTTTCTCAATGCAGTAGTGGAAGTGTGTGGTCGCTTAATTGCGCTACTATAACAGTGATTGTGTGATCATAATTGAGACCGCCACCATGATCCATATCGCTCATGATGCTCCACACTTTCATTATCAATAACAGGCTTTCGTTCACGAGGAATTAGATATTGGTAATAATTCTCGTCTATTCTGGACACTTCATCTCAAGGACATCAGCAGGATTTAGGGCGTGAAACGGTAAAAATGAACTCATTGTCTTGGACCAGTAAGTATTGCTGTTGACTTTTTATGTAATCATCATCGATATTCACGGAGCATACGTCTAGAGACCACTTATGCAGATAAATAACTTTGATACACCCCTTTTTATAAAGCGAAACTCTTTTCTTCTGCGATAGTCCAAAAGTAGGTAATATCATAGGGTGTGGCAGAGTTCTTTTTTTTTTCTTCTATATTCATTGTTTCCCTAGCGAAACAGCGTATAAATTGTAGCGGACTTTACAGTAAACTTATTGCGCTGTTAAGAACTGAACACAGTAGAAGGGCGGCTCAGGTAATGAACCATGATTGGTTCCTCACATTGGGACGATCAAGTTAATAGCAGCAGCTAACGATTTGTTGGATGTGAAATGCTGAAGACTGGTTTTGTGCGAAATTGAGAAATGAGATTCAAGTGTATTTGATTCAAAATGAAATTCACATGTAATTCGATTCAGCTCGTAAAACGTTAGCAAGTTTTATCATCAAACCAAGGCATGCAATTGGCTTGTAAACATACAGGATCTTTAAAAGGGACTGCGGAAATTTATTTGTACATCGGCTCCATTTGCGAGTATTCCGAGAATGTTTAAGTGTAAATTGTATCCAGGTGAAGGAAATGGTTTCTTGCGAAACTTTTCGCAGCTGCATTGAAGATGTTGAAACGAGTGGTCATTTCAAGTTGAGAAAGATAATTTTACCCTGCAAAAGACAGTGTGCATGAAATTTATGTTTTGCTAAGCTATCAACTGGTTTAGTTTGGTTTGGTTTGGTTTTTGTTTTCATAGGTTTAACACCATTTTCAGAACACTCTAGTCTATACATTGCAGCCAGTATATCCGAGTCATCATCCGACGTTTGACTGATGCTTCACTTTATACCGATATTATCTTTGGAAACAGATTAAAACACGTTATGTAAAAAGTGTCTGTTGTTTATCGACATTATTGGCCAGAGATATCTACCCAACACCGACTTATGCATTATTCAGGTTCTAGTATTCACTGGGGTCCTCTTTCCTCCAGTTCTGGTCTCTCTAGACTTCTCAATGGCAGCACTATGTGGCTGAAGACAGACAATTTACTGTTTGTTAGCTAGCAATTTTTTATGTATGTTGCGTGTTTTGGATTTTTAACGTAGCATTAACAGGTTTTCAGTATTGTCGCTTAAATGTCTTCAGTGTGGCAGTTTATAGTATTGTCTAGCACTGGTGCATTATGCCATAGACATGTAGCATCATGTCCCACCCAATCACATTATCCTGACACCAGGCCAAGCACTAACACTAACTTCTTAATGCCGATCACCAAGCAAAGCAGCTGATAGTACCATTTTACGCGTCTTTGGAATGACTCGGCCGGGTTTCGAACTCGCGACCTCTCGCATCCGACGTGGTCACTCTAACCACTTAGGTAACATGAGCGGTGAATATTTTTTGTATTCGATGGAATTGCGAGGAAAATGCTAATGGAAGAGTTAGCAATCACATATGTTAGGTGGTTACTAAAAGTTTATAGTTTAGAGACCTTCGAACATTGCATGATTCACATTGGATACTGATAAGAAGACGAAGACGAAAATGACAATAATAATACAAATGTCCAATAAAGTTCTTAGAAACTGATTTGTCCTATATAAAAGAAAACAGTTTTTATTCTTATAATAATATTGTTCATCAGACGACTACGCCCCCCGCTTATAAGTAAAACATGGCTGGTTTTGCGCCTTTAAGAAAAGATTTTATCTGAGTTAAAGATTACTAGTTTCGTGTTGATACATTATATGACATGTGGCCTATATAACAGGCGTTCCGAGTGGCTAAAGTGCTCACCGTTACAGGTAATTGCCATCTCACCTCTGTCTGCGTGGGTTCGAGTCTCAGGTTCGGCCAATGTGGTTGTGTGAGAAAGTTTGCCAGTAGCTTCTCGTGGCTCGGTGGTTCTTTCCGGTGTTTTCCCGGGGTTCATCCTCTACCATTTATACTAACCGACATATATAGTCTACCTTGTTGCTAAAAAATGGTGTTAAACCATACAATAACAATAACAACCTAAACATTACATTATATGTAATATGACATAATAACAGCTTATATGTAATATGACATAAATAATAGTGTATATATAATATGACCTCAATAACATTTTATTTGTAATATGACCTAAATAACAGCTTGCCTAATGACATAAATGACAGTTTATATATAATTAAATATAAATAACTTATATATAATATGACATAAATAACAGCTTATAGTTAATATGACGTAAATAACAGAGTATACATATATGACATGCATAACAGCTTATAGGTAATGACATTAAAAAAAAGTGAGCATTGGCTCGCAAAAGCTCATAAATTTAATATTAAATCGTTACCCATTTGAGATTCTTTTTATCACATAGTTTTTATTTCAGTAGAAGTTATTTAGATAGATAAACAGAAGAACGAATAGTTTCATTCATTCTGAGAGACGGTGTACCTTTCATTTGTTGTGCATAAAATATAGTCCCAAACAAAGCTGAATAGGTAAAAGTAGATTGTACTGTTTTACAAACTATAAATCAAAGAAAAAGCTTCCATCCGAAAAAACACAACGTTTTATAACCACAAAGTCATTTTTCAAAACAGAATGATCAATGTGATGTGATGCTGCCACTTTGTTTGATACGGTACACACACAGTACAGAAGTAGAATACACGTTAAGAACTAACGGTAAACGTTTCATTGTTGCGATTTTCATGTGAAATAGGATTACCGGATGCAAAAAGTCCCACATTTACTGCAATGCATTTTTGACCTGATATTTGTAGTGTTTGATTTGAAAAATAGACTGTACAGAAGACGTCAAAAAATTTATTTTCGTGTTGGATATACATCCAATATATGCTATGTAAAGATGCTGTGGTTGGATAAAGATCTGTCAGTTAGTAGATCCATTCAAGTCCAGATTTTTCTCCGAACAGAGGTGAGTTTGTTTACTTCGTTAACATTTAAACTACGCTTGTATACGGTGGATTCTATATCTATGTTATTGATATACGCACCACACCCACCCACCCCGCTATCACTTAGTTTTATTCGTTATTGTCGTTCTTGTCTTGTAGTTTTATGCCATTTTTTATGATGATATTGTTAAACATGACATAATGAACCCCTGCGGGAGTAGCATATCCATATTGAGACAGCCGATATGATATTTTTTCAATTTACATTTGCGAATCGAGTTAAAAAATGGTCGCCGAAAAATGTTCATTCAGATCAAAACATTCCAGAAGGCGGGCTTCAAAAACGTTCTTCCACGTTCCCAGCCAATCAGTAAAGAAAATACCGCACAATAATTTCATGGGTTTATTTGGACCAATCAGAATCACATAAAGTGATATTTTACCGTGTGGTAATATCAGAAATATGAAACTGCACATACTATAGGAAAACCATACCTACTATGTGATAATACATAATATGACATCAATAACAGCTTACACACACACATGCATACATACATACATACATACATACATACATACATACATACTTACATACATACATACATACATACATACATACATACATACATACATACATACATACATACATACATACCTACATACATACCTACCTACCTACCTACCTACCTACATACCTACCTACCTACCTATATATATATATATATATATATATATATATATATATATATATATATATATATATATATATATATATATATATATATGATCTCAAATGGGTGATGATTTACTATTGAATTTATGAAACAAGTTGAATAATGTCCAACTTTTGCGAGCTCTGGCGGACATTATTTAACCCATTTGAGATTCTTTTTATCATATAGGTTTTGTTTCAGTGGAAATAGTTTAGATAGAAAGAAGAACGAATAATTTCTTAAATTCTGACAGAACGTGCACCTGTCATTTGTTGTGCAGAAAATATAGTCCCAAACAAAGCTGATCTGGTAAAAGTAGCTGGTTCTGTCTTACAATCTATATATCAAAGAAAAAGCTTCCATACGAATAAACAGAACATGTTATAACGGTAATATAATTTATCAAAACAGAATGATCAATGCGATATGATGCTTCCTCATTGTTTAATACGGTACACAGTACAGTAGGTATACAGTAAAGTACATGTTCACCCTAAAATGTCACTTTCAGAACTAAAAGTTACATTGGTACAATCTTTGTGTGAAATAAGATTACTGGATGCCAAAATTTCCCATATTTACTGCAATGCATATGTGACCAGATATGTTCAGCATTTGATTTGGAACAATGGACAGTGCAGAAGACGTCAACAAATTTCTTTTCGCGTCGGATTTACATCCCATATATACTACGCAAAGAGGCTGTTGTTGGAAAATTTTCTATCAGTTAGGAGACCCATTTATGTCCAGATTCTTCTGTGAACAGTGGTGAGTTTAGTTACGTCTTTAAGTTAACATTAAAAATACGCTTGTATATATGATGGATTCTATATCTATGTTACAGATATGCAGACACCACCACCCGCTATTAAATAAGCAATGTCCTTAGTTTTACTTCTTATTGTTGTACTTGTCTTGTAGTTTTACGCCATTTTTCTTATGATGATATTGACATTAAAAACCCGGAAGAGGGGGGTAACATGTCCGTATTCAGATAGCCGAGATAATTTTTCCTCAATGTCCTTTCGCGAGTCGAGTTAAGAAATGGCCGCCAAAAGTGTTCATTCAAAACAAAACATTCCAGTAGGCAGGGTTAAAAACGTTTTCCCACGACCCCTGCCAATCAGTAAAAACTATCGTGCACAATAATTTCATGGGCTTATTTGGACCAATTAGAATCACATATAGTGACATGTTCACACGTATAATATACAAAATATGAAACTGCACACACTGTAGGCGAAGTGTACCGATTAAGTGATTAAATAGGAATAACAGCTTGTATGATGTGACATAAGTAACAGCTTAAATATAATAAGACGTAAAAACAGCTGATATATTTTACATAAATATCAGCTCATTTATAATATGACATTTAAGTTTGTAAATAATATAATATAACGGTTTACATTATGACATAAATATCAGCTTATATATATATATATATATATATATATATATATATATATATATATATATATATATATATATATATATATATATAACAGCTGATATATAATATGACATAATAATAATTTATATATAATATGTCAAATAAAGTCGCTTTAATAAAGTTTGACATAAATGGCAGTTTATATATAATATTACACAGATAACAGTATATAGATAATATGATAAAATAACATTATATATGTTTGACTATCAAAACTAATCCGACACCCAAACCACGGAATTTGCAATAAATGTTAGCAAATTTCGAGATGTAAATACAATTATTACTGTTAGAACCAATAAAAATTGAAACTATCCCGGAATTCGCAATAACTGATTTTTCTTGTTACATTGCATATACTACACGATGTCTTGGTATTTAAAATGTGCGATGTGTTTATGTAAATGTTTCATTTACAGGCTTGGATAATTTACTCATAAATGACTGCAACTTTATCGCCATATATTGAAAACAAAAGAAACAACAACAACAACAACAACAACAATAATAATAATAATAATAATAATAATAATAATAATAATAATAATAATAATAATAATAATAATAATAATAATAATAATAATAATAATAAAGAACAAGAAAGCATATACAGGTAAAGAACAATCGATTGGTGGTTTGGGATTAGCTATTTGCCGTACAGTATTGGCAGATATCGCCTTTCAGACTCAATGTTAGTAATAGTAGATAACAACTAGTACAGAATTTCTGTAGAATTGACATCCGATGCCTTTGCGGACCATATGTTTTTATGGCTGTCAGAAGCTATCATACTTTAATAGCTCTCCCACAAGACCAGTGATTATTTCATTTAATAATGTAGGAGGCAAAATGCAAGATAATTATTTTGTCTGACCGGCAATGGTAGGTGGAGAATGGATCAATTTCTCTTACTGAGACTTGTGAATAATTTTTTTGGACAATGAAGCAGTATCGACCAACTGTAGAACAGTACCACGTGACAGAAATCACTCAGCCAATTAGGATAACGTCAACGATTTTACATAATGTCTAGCGTCTATCAAAAACAAAATACGTCGCACGTGAAAACTAGAGACTGCACTTCAACCTAAAATTTCAAATTGAATCATGCTATTTGTTGTATGTTGATAGGTTGATATATATATATATATATATATATATATATATATATATATATATATATATATATATATATATATATATATATATATATATATATATATATAATTCGCCAAATTTTAAACTTATCTAAACCGTATTCACCTTCAAGATTCGAGTATTGGCGAGGTGAAGCGTGGTTCTGGCCATAGTTGCTAAATTGTCCTGTGTCTGAGTGTTCACCACAAACATGAAACCTCAAGCAGGCAAAGCACGTGTGAGAAAATGAAATTGAAACAAAAAACTGCGAAGAGTTATCTTAATCTTATTTAGGTTACTGATTCGGGTCTTTGCTTTTGATGTTTTGGTTTGATTTATTTTTATTTTACAGATTTAAGACATTAAATGGGGACAATGTCTTAGTTGAAAAAATTCTCATGTAGTTGTAAGCCAAACCATGCGCCTTAAAACAATAGGTGTCATGTCAAATTTGAGACCATGCATTAAATATGATTCACATTTGCAATTTGTATACGCATTCTTACGGGATTTGCGCTTTCTTTTCAGCATATTTTAATTATGCAAAATGTCACAATCATAGGAGCATGGGGCCATAAAGGCAAATCCTATTTTTGGACAAGGTTTATAGACAAATATGGGCATAGAGTCACAAATGCATTGCAGGAACATGTTTATACTATTCTTTTCTTATATTTAATTTATGTATTATTTATACATTCGATTTTCCATTAAACGTAGGTAATATTATGTACAATCCAAGCTTTTACATTAGTGTAGTGAACCATGGACATCATAGTTGGGTTTTAGTGTAAAATTACACAAAATTCTATAAAGAATGATCGTGTCCTTGAAAAAGGGCAGTTATCATTAAAACATGGAAAACTTTATAAATTTTGTATTATAAGATAGAAAAATCGGATGTTGAGGTCCAAAGTTTTAAGAAACAACGTAGCTGTACATTCTGTCGGCGTCAGCGTGAAACTTAAACATTAAGTTTTATAAATGCCATAAGTTGCTGACTGCAAGGGATGCCCTGTTTTGGGCATTAATTGAATTTAAATTAGGTCTCGCTTGGCAAATGGTTAGAGCTAGATAAGAGTGCAATGTTAACGCAATGTCAAAAGTGGTATATGTCGAGAATTTGAGACTAAACGGGACAAAATTTAGGGTCTCGGGGGCCATTTGAAACAGGTGTCATACAGTGATATTTTCCATAATTATTGGTAATAAAGGCGTAATTGAGAGGATTATTCTGACTTCTATGTGAGTGATAAATATTTTGTGGTGATTAAAGTAGTAACCTTGATTGGCGACGGTAAACGAGGGTATATGTGTGTTCCCATAAATCCCCCACCGCGGTGAAATGATTCAGTCTAAGTTTCTGAGGTGAGTCTGACTTTAGATCTGGGAAATATAAGATTTATCGTTGGACGTGTGTCGAAAAGTAAGGAATCAGTCTAAGTGTCTGAGGTGAGTCTGACTTTAGATCTGGGAAATATAAGATTTATCGTTGGACGTGTGTCGGAAAGTGAGGAACACGGAAGCTGAGAGATTCGATTTCATAGGGAAGTATGAATCTGGAATAAAGCACATGATTAGCCTCAATTACTTACAATATGTTCACTGATGTAAGTTTGTAGTTAATTGTTGAATTCATTCGTTTCAAAATTCATACTTCATTAATTCCCTGAGTTCCGAAATAATCGTGTATGGTATATAATTCATGTTTGTAAGACTGTCATACACTATTTCGTTATATCAATGAGTTCGGGCTCAGTTGTTTTGTATTTAATATAAATCATGTAGTTTAAGATATCATTCATTTCTTTTATACAAACTATGTAAATATGTAAACTGTCTTACATAATTAGATTCATTTATGCTGAGGATTTATTTTGTTGTCTCTCTGTCTTGATATGAATGACATTGAATTGCTAATTAACAAAGTAAAGTAGCTAGGTCAATGAGACAAGTCCAATATTTCGTGTTTATTTAAGTTGCGAATTCTCTTCAATCGGGAATGGATGAATGTGTGCCGAGGTCTATTTATATCGTGGTTTATTAAGGAATGCGAGAGCAGCTACCACGACATATTCTCGTTAATAAAGCATGAGCGTGAATTAGATGCGAAATGACCATTGCTAGTTCTGTTGAATTTCGATAAACGATATCTGACACAGAAAAAGTGGGAATATTTTTTTTTATCCCAGAAGAAGAAAATACCTTACACGTATTTGTATTCAAAGAAAATAGCTGTATACCTGTCTTGCATAGAGGAAAAAAGTGCAGTCTGCAAACAACAAGCTGATGACCCGAAGCAATTAGAGAGATAGAAATACGGAAACGCCGATCTGGTACCAGCAGTGCTTTGGAAAGGACCCGAAGCACCATGTGATAACTGTCATGCAAGCAATCTGAGTTCCATCAGTCACTCGATCATGTGAAAAAATTTATTCTCTCAATATAACAGAACTGCAAATTGAATTTTGCATAGCATTCAGATAAATAAAAGTGTTATTTTTTTATCTCAAATGTAAAATAAATATGTCCTACAATGTTCAAGAAAAGATACATGTTTTCGATGCTGATAACACTGAAATAATCATCATCAATAGTTTCAACAAGATAATTTAAAAATGAACCATGAGGAAGAAATAAATCGAATATTGTATATGGATAAACAACATTTCAATCAGCCTAATTTATAGTACAATATCTCGTAAATATTTCAATCAGCCTAATTTATAGTACAATATCTCGTAAATATTTCAATCAGCCTAATTTATAGTACAATATCTCGTAAATATTTCAATCAGCCTAATTTATAGTACAATATCTCGTAAATATTTCAATCAGCCTAATTTATAGTACAATATCTCGTAAATATTTCAATCAGCCTAATTTATAGTACAATATCTCGTAAATATTTCAATCAGCCTAATTTATAGTACAATATCTCGAAAATTTGACAAGATTACTCATTTACAATAATCTGACGAAAAAGGATATAATTTTTAAAGGACAATGTTTATTTGAAACAGAACATGTTTGTTTGGAATATGAAGGGGCTGCAGCCGAATCAGTCACACATAATATTTAAGATAAATCGGAAACAATTCATATTTGGATTTCAACGGAAAATGTTTGAACTGTTGCATAACAAAAAGCACATAAATTGGTCTTCCTGTTGACTTGTTAACATATAATTTATCGGGGGTGAGTATTCTCTGGATATTTTTATACTTGGCCAGAAATAAAACAAAACAGAATTTAAGACGGCTATATTGTAATTTTCCAGTGACGCAACAGCACTGTGGGACACCCAGTATATGGAAGAGTTAAGGAGGATGCAAGATGTTTAATTGGCAATGAGTTTTGAAAATATGACATCTAGAGAAAAAGACGTATTAGAAAAAGTAGGTGCTAAAACTCGTTTGATACAAATAGGTGAATTGTTTTAAATCAAAAGACCAGAAGGAGAAAAACAAATATTATAGGTAAATAACGAGATCTACACGAAACACGTGATATAGTTTCTACAATGCAGAAAACCTCTTAGCTTGATAACAAAAGCCTACCAAAAGAAATAATTGAGATCAAATTCAAATGAAATAAAATTCAAAAACATAATGTTGTTTGCAAACACTTGTATAAAATCGCTGAAAAAGAAATGCAATGTAAAATTCTAAAATATGAGGTTTAAACAAAATAAATATAATTAAAAGGACAGTATCTGCATTGGAATTATTAAAACTCTCTAATGGTGCACACAAACTTCTGTGATATAGAATTACCAGAAAATTAACCAAACACAAATTGACATATAATGATTGTATACACTCTATAGATGAAAGCAAAATTTATTGCACCTTTCAGTGTGTCGATATACAGATCTGGGTGGGAAAAAAAACTGTTTTCGCAGAAATTGCATTGGACGCCAAGTAGCAATTGGAAACAAACTACACAAATAAAGACTGCAATAAATATTTGGGATGCAGCGACTTATGTTATAAATGTCCAGAATAAAATTTATGGACGATATGGATTCTTGAAGTGGCAAATCACAATGAAAAGTACCAGAGATATAGAGAATTCGTAAACCCAACACACTTGTAATGGTAGTACAGTGGATGAAGCATTCAGGGAGGAAAGTCATACAAATGTGAGAAACAGTAAATAGAAGCTCATTATATTTTAACAAGAAATAATGCCAATTTCACATGATTAAAAAATCTAAATAACATAAATTGGTTTCAAGGTTGCATGCAATAATGCTTCTGAGAAACATTTAAATGATTGAGTCCTAAAGTGATATAAAATGACCCTAAATTAATAAACACTTTTTATAACTCATATTGTTTCCTCAGAACACTTATCTTCATTCATTGATCTACGATTAAAACCAGACTAATACAGATTCTTACCTTTGTACTGCAGTTCAATTTATTACAGTGAATGGATTACGTCACCGTAACCAAGTTGTTGCTTGTCCTTCAAATTCGAAGATGACCATGAGATCACTAACTGTAATTGTTTCTGTATCACATGAATGCATTATAAAGCCAATATGTGATGAATTAACGGCTTTTGACTATTGACGACTACAGACCAAAGTTTTAATTGCATGGCATTTGTTTATACAGAGACATATAGAATTGTCTCGCGATATACATATTGCACAAAGTAAGATAGAGAGTGGAGCATTACAACCAACTGAAACATAAACAGTGAAATGTGTGCTTGAGGAGGATAAAGGTAATATGGAAGATTATGGAAAAAAATGTAAAAACTTCAAAGAGAAAACAATCAACATTTACTTATTTCCACCAAGTGAACTACGGATAAATATTTACTGTGATGCTCATAAGTTTTCTTAAAACGTAGTTAGTGTTCTCAATTAATAACAATTTAGTAAATTACGGTTAACCCTTTACTCCTCACAAGCAGCAAATACATAACATGGATGCAAATACCTAAGAAAAAAAATTTCTTGTATCACAAAATTCAAAGAAACCTTAAACCAGAACGACAAACATTACATCTAGCATTTCCAGCGCTAAATACAAAAATGTTGACTGTACGAAGCAGTTTATCATTCAAGAGTTGATACGAAAGAAAATGGACATGCTAATAATGTAGTAGAAAAAATTTGGAAAGAATGTTTTTGTAAGAATTCATCGAATACTATGGAAGTAATGCTTTTTTACGAGTTCAAAGACTGCTAAAAATCCATCTTTATAATATATAACAATATCTGATAACAGGAAAATGAATCAGACAAAATTATAAGGCAGAAAATGCACACAGGACATATGCCGTGTGCTGTGTACCGGATAAAGTTTAAAATAACACTTAAATTCTAGATTCCAACAGATCGCTGTCCACATCACCCTGGTGCTCTTTCTCGGGACGTCAGATATAATACGACTCGTGCAAAGGTTATCCGAAGTGATAGAAATAAGTAATCAAGACTACAAATTGAAAATTATTTGTCTGGAATACCATTGCGCAACGGGTAGGTAACAAATACAAAAATGGAGTTGTTTTGTTTATGACTAACTACAAGAGAGAGAGAGAGAGAGAGAGAGAGAGAGAGAGAGAGAGAGAGAGAGAGAGAGAGAGAGAGAGAGAGAGAGAGATTTTTTTAACAAATCTCGTACTTGATTCTTCTAGAATGAATATCAGTTTTGTTTAGATACTATGCTTAAGCATGGAGACATTGTTCAAAACGGTTGTCTGACATTGATTAAGAAATATTATAGTGACAAGAGGAGGTCTGCCACATATCTGTTTTATTCTTAGGATATTCAATTCAGAGAAATGTTTACAGAGTCCACACTACATAATTGTATGAACAACAAAAGTGCACAGAAAACAGAAACGCGAGTGTGAAAAATGTTACACCGACACTATATATGACTTAATCCGAAAAGTGGAGAAATGCTCCTGATAACATGTATTTTGTATCTACAAATTAGCTGACGTTCAACAAGATATTCACCTGCAAACCAAAAGGAAAGACAAGATTGAGAATTAGAAAATATATTTTTGTCTCAAACGTGCAGTTACATGCTCAAAATAATTTAGAGTAACACTTATGCTTTTGTCATGAATAATAACAAAACCAATTCAAAACACGATAAACCCAAAGGAACGATGCACAACCTTGTCCTAGAGTAATAACAGCAAAGCTATTGCTTACTTGCAGTGACTTCCTGTGGAAAGACTGTTTACACTGAATCTGATGGAGACGAAGTTCAGTCTTTTTTTATCACATAGTTACAATCTTCTCAACATTGTTGTTTAACAAAATTTGCCACTGAACGTGGATTAAAATTTATTAGGGTCGAAAAGTGTATTGTCCTGAAAATAGATGACAAATATGGTCAGAGTTACTGGTTGGTGATTACCAAGAAAAAATACTTTGTTTTTAATTGATGACTTTGAGAACAATGATGACGTTTAAAAAAATGAATACCATAACCAAACAGGCTTCGAATTGCAGACATTTATAAATAGCATTGCTGATATTCAAACGAAAGTAAAAATCCGATATAAAAGATTTTGGAGGCAATACACGCCGTTTATTAGTATTTTACAATAAAGACAAAGTTCCGATTCATCCTATCGTCAATGCAAAAATTTCATCAAAGAAGAGAGAGAGAGAGAGAGAGAGAGAGAGAGAGAGAGAGAGAGAGAGAGAGAGAGAGAGAGAGAGAGAGAGAGAGAGAGACTGTGAACTTTGGAAATAATTCAGAAGAACATTTTGAATTTCCTTTTTAAGGTGTTTGTTGCACCAGTTGCTGCTTACTGACATGTTCTTTAACTAATGCATTTTTGTTGACAATGCATAACGTTTGTCGGAAGCCAAACAATTTTAAATTTTAATCATTTTGCTACTGCAGACTTCACGATTGTTAAACCCGAGTAAATTCATCTGTCGATGATTCTCCATGTGGGTAAATATAAAACTTTATATTCTTTTTTTGTTGGCTTTTATTGACTTTTTTCTACAGACTTTGATGTCATCTTTGGTTCCTTTAAATGATTTAGGGTTTCATCTTAACCCACAAAATTCTCTAGCTTGACACCATTTAACTTTTCATTAAAAGTACAGAACTTTTTTGTATTCAGTTGGGATAATACAAATATGTTGCTTTTTTCGTAGCCACTGAAATCGTAACTTTCAATGTGGTCCACCATATCATCGTAGAAGTTTTCAATTTCTAAACAGATTTCATGATGAGGCTATATCAGTAATTAACTGTGTAATTTTATCACCGTATTTGTTTTTTCAATTCATTGTAGTAAAAATATACATTGGTCATTTTGATTGTTCTTGTACTGCAAATCGAAAATAAATTATTTGGTTGATTTTGTGTTTTCATTTTTAACGAAATTTAATCTTAGTCAGCAATCGTTCTGTTTGCAAATGACAATGTTTGCATCTGACATATTTAATTTCCATCTGCATATGCTTTAACTGTTATTGTTTTTCTGAGACAGCAAATATAGTAATTATCATAGAAAATAGTTGAATTGTTAAGTGATGCGAAAAGATTTTTCTGCTCGTGGTAAAGATCTTTTCATATTTTCTTTAAAAAAAAAATGTCCGTGTATTATTCATACGGATATATGTTTTTCCTCATATAATTAAGATTGCAGCTTAGCTGCGCTTCGCGAATCAACTTATAAAAACTGTTTCAGAGTTCCTGAACATATTTTGTCAATAAGGTTTTGTTGATATTTGTTTTGTCTTTAACTCTGTGCAATGGCTTTAAAGCTATATGCAAATCTGATTATTCCTTTGATTGGCATTTCTTGTTCTTATTATACCAATGTTTTCGCCATCATATGCTTGTCTTTTTAGGTATAATTTGGATATTTTTAGCTTTATCATATTTAATCACTGTCTTCTTGAATAATGAATAAGTGACTGTTATAAACGAGCAAGTTATGATTAAACAAGGATATAAATTTTATATATTTGTATTTCAAATTGCATTTTTTATGAGCAGGATATGTATACTCTCTTACTAATTGGTCATGGTCTACAATTTGTCATTTTTGTTTTCAGTTCTTGTACAGAACATTCCGACTCCATGTGCTAAGCACCTTTGGTGCATGTTACCTTGAACACCATGCCGATCTTACAATGGACGGTTGCTATTAGCTTATGTATTTATCTGCAATGTTGATTATTTATAATTATTTATCGTTTCAAACATTCTCAGCGTAATTTGACATGTAGTATAAACTGGTGTCAAAAATTCACCCTCCATAGCCCATACCATATGAAGAAGATCAAAAGAGTTGATTTCACCAAACAAAAAGTCCCATATGAATAGGACTTCTATTTACCTATATGTTAGACTGCGACAAAAACAAATTTTCTTTAAGACAAATTGGCGTGGAAGCACGTCTTTATTCTATTACTTCTAATAGAGCTATGATGAATATAAATTATTTGTAATTGTTAATTTAATTATTAACTTTATATTGCCTCTAAGTGCTAAATTACACCACTATATAGACAATTCAGATATTTTTTAACAATCCGGAATAGTTTGGTCTTACTTTTATTTACTTATTTTTATTACATTTTGTGGATTGGGGGGCTTTACAAATTATATATTAAAATATATTGCTTTTGATAAGGTTAGTTATCTAACTGTATTTATATTTTGAAAATTTAGATTGTTTTTTTCTACTGTCCGGATACCATCTTACCAATATCTTATTTTACCTCCTATTGAAGGAATATTGGGGGGGTAGATACATGATCAAATTTGTTGACTAAATATACTTCAATTGTGTCTTAGCCGGTGTAAACTAGTATCTTTTTTCAAGTTATATTTTTATGTCATCAGTAAGCATGTCTCTGAACCGTGGCATATACACATATTTGAGTAATAGAAGAGAAATATAGAATCACCCCTGGATCAACAATTATTGGCGGAAGCTAAACGCAACGCTAAGATAACGCAAGACTTAAAATGGGTAACATGACGCAAGCTAAGCGACAGCACATTTAAAGGTCCTAAACCCATTTGCAGCTTATGTCTGAGCGTTCTGTTTTCAATGCCTAGAGTGTATCCGTGGCTAATATTAATTTTGTTGTTGTTTTTAGTTTGCAATTAACTGGCGCCGCTACAGAGATGTATGATTGATTGACCACTTTTCACTGATATCGATCCTAGATAATCTGATTGCCTTAATTTGCTGAATTTTCTTTTTGGAGTGATGTTTAGTCAGATTTATTGAAGCATATATATATATATATATATATATATATATATATATATATATATATATATATATATATATATATATATATATATATATATATATATACACATTCTCATCTACCTTTCAGTTTTAGATGGTATACACATACATACATACATACGTACGTACGTACGTACGTACGTACATACATACATACATACATACATACATACATACATACATACATACATACATACATACATACATACATACATACACACACACACACACACACACACACACACACACATACATACATACATACATACATACATACATACATACATACATACATACATACATACATACATACATACATACATACATACATACATACATACATACATACATACACACCTGTCCAACCCTTAACTGTCAAATTGGGAGAATTAATATCATGATCTATATTACAGACAGCTCAGGAAAGATAAATCATTTTTCTAAATATATCAAGCGATGTCACTTTTGAATTTTGTTGTAAGACTACAGGTGTTGTGTGTTACACTGGTAACGGTTACAGGATATGAATTCCATTTGTCCATGCAAATATTTGAAAAGAAATATGCTTAACGTTTATTTTAGGATGGCATGGGAGAGTCATTTATACAATATGTACATCGAAATATTAGAGTAAAAACTACGCAGATAACCTAACCAAGAAAGAAAGTGGGAACAGTACACGTTGAACATGCGACATTTTTCCCATCTGTGCCATATAGAATTTCTCTATCTATACAGTCTATGAACATAAAAATGTTTGACAAAATGTACAAAGTGTAATAATAATAATAATAATAATAATAATAATAATAATAATAATAATAATAATAATAATAATAATAATAATAATAATAATAATAAGGTGTCATATAATATAAATAAAATTTTATGATTGGTTACATTCTGGTAGGTGTGTAATAAATTCAAGCGTTTTTGTTGTTGTTTTTTTTTTTGTTTTTTTTGTTTTTTTTTTTTTTTTTCGTTTTGCTGACAACTGGATTTATGAAGGTGCATTTCGGGGGTTCGTCAGTTGTGGAATATCACCAGTGTTTACGGTAGATTGGTGCTCTTTCAAGAAGTCAACGTTGGACTGGCCCACATGGCAATATTCTTGAGGTGATATGATCCTCAGGTTTTTATGTAATATTATAATGAACGGACCGCCATTCGCCAGGGTAGCCTGATCAAAAGGCTGGTCCAAATTTGTGGCCCAGTCAGACACTTTTTCCAGAAATTAATAACCAGTATAAAAACTAATTCTATTATTCAGTTTTCTTTAAAATAGTATTTACCTTCTGCAGTAATTTATTTATATGTCTATTTGTCAATTACCACTGTCTTTCAAGGCAGGAAAATGTGTAGATTTTTCTTTCAACAACAGAAAAAGTTGTTCTCTTTTTCTGAAGTATGAAAATTTCTTAAATGTTCTGAGCTGTGGATGAAAAATAAGTATCCGTATTCGTCTCTAAGAAATATTTGCAACAGGCAGAATCTATGAAATTTCATCAGTTTCAAACAAAATAAATTACCACTCCAACGATCAAGCACAAGATCGCATACACGCCTTTTGATTATTTTAAATCATCGACGGGAAATTTTAAAATAATGAGTTGCATTTTCAGAATCTTCCAGTGTCATTTACATTTTTAATATTTTGGCTTAATAATTGAAACTGCCCTTTGCTTTCTAAGCTACATGGTAAATTTGCTTATCCAGTGCATACAATTATTTTTTTTTAAATATTTAATTACCAAATTAAATGTATAGCTAGGAAAGTTCATTAAATACTTAATAGGCCGAAACGACAAAGTTTAGAAATATACTGATCGCAAGTCTCCAGTAAAAACCCAAGCCTAAATTACATGACGGGTAGAAGCGTTCAATTTACCCATAATTATATCCAGATTATTCCCCCAAGGCAAAACGTGATTCTGTTTCTGGATTCTGTCAGATGAAAGCTAAAAGAGCTATATGAATGATTATAGATTAAATTAAATCTTCTGATAAACAAATGTGGACTTTTGTTTTGAATAACATCGATTGGTTGTGGTCCAGAACTAAGCGTCTGAATGACATCGATGGTTATGGTCCAGGTCTAAGCGTCTGAGACTAAAAACCCTTTAAGAGCAAAAAAGTTAGTTCAATGTTTATATTTATCATTCTTGATTTGATAAGTAAGCAAATATTTCTAACTGCGGTGAAAATTTGTGTGTATGATGAGTGTACAAAATGTACCGTCCCGAGTTAGTTGACTAAGGCAAGAACATTTTTTTTTCTCAGCCGAGGGAGCTGACTTCCATGCTATATGAAGGTTCGTGAATCAACGAGCTGCTACCATTTTTAAATTAAATGGTGGTCGGGTCTTTTGTCTTTATCCAAGACGAGCAATTTTTAAAAATAAATCTAATAATACACCTCATCATTTGTACATGTATTATACCTATTCACGTAAATATTGAATAGTCATTCATTTGATCAACAAATCAATAAATCTATCATTTAATAAATCATCAGATCGGTGGATATATCGATTAATCAAATAAATAGAGATGAATAAATCTATCGATGAATCAAATAATCGATCAATCAATGGATCAGTCGATCTGCCTGGCAGGTTTACTCATGGTCTATAAATAATGAAACGATGACTGTCAAAAATTTCTCTTACTGTCAAAACATTTCAATCTCAATTAAGCAATGCAAGTGGTGTGCGCAGGGTATTTTCTATTTATTCGACTTAATGTTGATTTATGTTCGATATATTTCCTGGCATGAAAAATAGTTGAAGGGAGTCTTATTAAGGCACTAATTGGGCGACGATTACTTTGCTGGCGTTAGAGCCAGCCCAAACGCATTATCAGAATGGGCTTTTAGCTGTTGCCCTGACAACGGCAGGCACTTTGAGCCATGGGAAAGGAAATAGCATATTCGGTTTATTTTTTTGTCCTAACAATCGAATAGAGAGTGTTGGTTTTTTCACAGATAAAGAGATTGCATCGATAAAAGTGCAAATTGGAAAGGCTTCGGCTGTTAATATCTTGAAAATCTGGATGTTTGGAGACTAATGCTAGCAATGCATTATGATTATTTATGTGTATTTTTGCGTGGTCAACATCCTAATCATTTCTAAGAGGGATTGTTACATCGGTCCCATGCTATATGTTGTTGTTTTGCCCCTAAATGTATACGACCAATGCAAGCAGCATTTATATGCGATTTAGCACCAGTCATATTTTTGTGTTTATATATATACCGTATAATGGATAAGAAAACATTACAATTAAAAATTACTATTTAACAGACCAGAAAGTTGTGGAGGTATTTTAAAAATAAAAATTAAAACTCATTTGACGAGTCATATTTGTGTATTGCCATCTTATACAGGGTACGATAATTTTAAATAATATTTTAAAAAGCACTGGACCAGCATGACTCTAGACTATTAACTTTAAACAAAACTATTTGACCAGTCAGGCTAAAAAGACAATCCCGTTCACACATTGATTGCCAGAGCAGTCAGAATTCAGAATTTATGAGACTTTATTGCTTCAATAAATTCAATTTATTGAATACTACAAAAGCGTAAAGTGTGCGATCAAATTTTATGCTTCTTCTCAATTTATGTTTACACGCTGCCATGGACTGCATTGTGTAAATCAATATGACTAAAATGGTCTAAATAGTGATTCATTCTAGCATGCTCTCGTATAATTACATTGCATCAGACAGATTAAATAAAAAAGGCAGTCAAGTTACACACACACACATACACATACACATACACTTACACACACACACACACACACACACATATATATATATATATATATATATATATATATATATATATATATATATATATATATATATATATATATATAATTTAATTTTCAACAAAACAAGATTGTATTGGTCTACAACTGTTTCGATTTCAAGCAAAGATATTTTGAACCGTCGAGCCTAATTTGTATTATAACATTAAATATTGATGACTCGGTGGAAGTTTCTGATTGGATAGTGACGTGACCACAGCAGAAAACAATCGGAACATACCAAGCAAAGCCTGTCTACTGAAAAATGAGCCATTCATCAACATACCAATAGTGTGAAACTTTAATTTGTAACAAAATTGGTTTGTTAGAGAACAGGATTAAAACGTTACACATCTTTTCCCTTGGCAAACAAAAATTAATCAAAATGCTAAAAAGTGTGATTTTTTTAGACAATATAAATCCAAGAGGAATTCTCTTTTTTTTTTCAGGAGTCATTATCATCTAGATCTATGCCTTCAGAAACCTGTTCAGAAATATCCCTTGTTCAGACTTGACATATGCCCGTATTGGAAGCCATACTTAATAAACAAATGAAGACATGATGATATGGATGTCGTAGTCTAATGGGCACATGCTTACAACGGATACATGCTTAGAATGGACACATGTTTGCAACGGACACATTCTTACAACGGACACATTCTTACAACGGGCACATGCTTAGAGTTATCATTTGATCATATTGAACACAAGTTTAAAATGTACACATGCTCATATAGCGACAAATCGATTCTGAATCCAAATAAATTAAATAATTACTTTATTGATTGTGTTAGTATTGTTTATTAGTCCACTGATATCGTTTAATTTCCTTCTTGTTGCCTTTGCACACTAATGCAAAGACCATTAATCTAATTTTCTACTTGGCCCATCCAACAAATTAGTTAAATAAATCAAAGTGAACACTTCAGAATTTTATATTTCAATGTAAAAGCAAGTTGAGCAAAATTATAACCAACTTTAATTCGTAATAAAACAGGACAATGATTGAAACTTCTAAATAGGCAAATTATAAACATAATTATCCATAGAGCCCTCGTAAATTCATTTAAAACAAATATTAATGAATACAGCTTTTACAGTTGTAACAATCACGATTTTTATGAATTTTTAATGGTATTAAGTGATACTAAAATAATATCATCATTAGGAAAACTTGACATTTTGGTTTAGTGAAAAACTATGTTAGACTGAATGATTGGACTTTATACTGAGACCCTTTCATGAAGGTGTTCCAGTTCAGTATATACACATGCATTACAGATCAAGGTCCCTCAATATATTTAACAGAGGCGAAACAGATAATGTAATCCAACGTTTGTTCAACATTTTATGTTCCAAATTTGTACAGAGATTAAGCAAAAGCACAAAATGGCTGCTTGGACAATATTGGATACGTAACATTGCACAACCGTAGGCATTAACCGCTAATATATAAACTTAGATACATTTGCTTTGATGAGTTAAGAACAAAACGTTAGCTAAATTAATACTTCCGTTGTTTTGAATGATGTGCGGGAAAAAAGAATCAGTATTAAATATTGAAGGGAGGGAAACATTGGGATTGAGAAAATTTGTATTAAGTACGTAATAGTAATTAAAATAGATGGAATAGACAGGTTTGCACGTTAATTATGATTACATTTCGAGACTGTGGATCTAATGGCTATAAAAAAATTTAAAAATTAATATACGTTTAACTAAAATATTGTTCAAATCTTGTGTCATCACAGATACATGAAGATGAAATTAAAGATGAGGTAAATAAGAGACGGGTCAAAAAAGAGTAATATATATCAATAACGTGTATTTCATAGATGATAGATTCATGAAAGAAGGAAAAGAACACAGTTAAAAGGTCAGTACGGTTTGTAAATAGTTATAGATGCCTCGACATATCTATAAAATAAGAAACAATGAAGCATGTTACTCGATTTGATGAATGACTTTTACTAATATGAACACTTGGATAGTCTCTATCACAATAGAAAAGCCATATTCATCATCGATAGCTTCAAGCAAATTAAACGACGTATTATATAATGTAATGGAACTATCTAAACATCAGACATGGAAATATCTTAATCACTATTATGGAATAAATGAAAATTTAATGTTGAGTGTCAGTTTTGGGACGGTTTCGTAATGTCTGTGTGAAATATTACAAACTAGATCCTAGTAAATAGCATAATATATAAGGACCGTTATATGATACGTGTTTAAAGATATGTGTAGAACATGAAACCTTCACAGACTTTGACATTATTTGGATTCTTAAGAGTGAATAATACGGGAATTAGCATGAACCCGATCTTTACGCAGAAGCAAATCATGAATACTACTTGCCAAAAACCCTATGAGAAGTAAGGAAGGTCAAGGTCGTGTCTTGTGTACCTATTTACTAACAATTGAAATAAAAGACCACGAACCAATAATGCCATCAAAAGTTTTAGATGGCAAGCGATAAATAAATTAGATAGGTATAAAGAATGTGGTAACGGTCATTCACTATGTACCTCGACAGCAATAACTTTTTGGAATTTATTTGAAATACCCGATTTTTTATTTTCAAGAAGTTGATAAATAATTTCAAGGATGAAAATAAAACTGTATGATAGAGTGAATTTTGCATATGTCATTGCAAAATATGGCAATTTTGAAGTGATAAATGTGACATAAAACCGGGTCATATACGTGGCATAAGGGGACTAGTATGTTAATGCATCCGGTGGGTCTTGACTGATAATTAATGAGGTTAAGTTTGAAAACAACGTCAGGAGAAACTGGACAGGTGTGAATATTGGGTTTGTTTATCGAAAAGGCCAATAGTTACAATGATGCATAAACAGCGTTTGTACTTTTTGCAAATTTTGTCATAAGTTTAAAATGCTGAATTTTTCAAACATTTTTCAAACATTTGCTAATAATTGCAGTTAGATAAACCGAGATCTGTTTATTTAAACTCAACTGTGTCTTAATTTCAAACAATATTTTTCTATTACAAGTCTTAAGATATGTGCTTGAATTGAATTGTTAAGAAATATCTCAGCGAACTTGATACTAAGAAAGTTACAGGACTTGATCAGATTGGTCCACGACTCATTAAATCTTCTGCCTCTGCTATTGTAGATAGCTTAACATTCATAATCAATTTAAGTATTGCATCCTCATCTGTTCCCAAAATATGGAAAACTGCAAAAGTAACTCCTATTCACAAATCTGGCCCTAAGGATGATGCTGATAACTACCGGCCAATCTCAATACTACCAAACTTGTCAAAATTGATTGAAAAGCATGTCCATGATTCATTCATGTCATATTTAACCAAACATTTTCTGTTACACCCTAATCAATCAGGCTTTAGACAAAAACACTCATGTGAGACTACCTTGATCTCCCTAACTGCACTTGATCAAGGTAGAATAATAGGTTCTGTATTTGTAGATTTCAGGAAAGCTTTTGACATGGTAGATCATGAAATCCTTTTGAAGAAACTGAAAATCTACCAATGTGATGAAAGCACAGTTAGATGGTTTACTTCATACTTAAGTGAGAGAACACAACATGTTTATATTAATAATGTTCTGTCTGAACCTGAAACAATTAGATGTGGAGTACCACAAGGCTCAATTCTGGGTCCATTACTGTCTAGTTTATTTATTAATGACCTACCACTTGTATTAAAGGACTCAGTATTGTCTACAGATCTCTATGCAGATGACACAACATTGTCAGACATCCAAAACACAAAACAAGAACTCGAAATTTCTTTACAGAATGCCCTAAACAAACTAGAATACTGGTGCACATGCAATGGCATGGTTGTTAATACTGGTAAAACTAAAATATTACTTTTCTCAACACGGAAAAAAAGAACAAAACTTGATAGCGATGAACTATGTCTGACATGGAAGGATAAAAGGTTGCAAATGGTCTGTTACGATAGTCTACTTGGTGTTTTGGTAGATAATAACCTATCATGGACTGAACATATCAAACATATCAGTAAAAACGTCAATTCAAGTTTCTGACTTCTCAGGAGGATAAGACACTTTCTCCCGGAAAAGCACAGAAAACTATTTTATAACAGTTACATACAACCCTATTTAGACTACTGTAATACATTATGTGGTAATTCAAATGATAAAAACTTAGCAAAGCTGGCACATCTTCAAAAAAGATCTTTTGAGTTAATATCAATCCAGAAAGAAAGCAAGAAAAATTTAGCTGGTAAGTTAAAAATACTACCTATTAAAGACCGAATCTGTTTAAGAAAAGCCAAATTAATGTACAGGATAGTCAATAATAGTGCTCCTGAATATTTACAATCACTATTCAAGTATAGGCTACCTGGAAATACTCCCCCACCTGCGATCAATGTCTACTAAACATTACAAAATTCCCAAACCAAATAAGGAATTATTTAAAAAAAAGTTTCCAATACTCTGGAACTTTGCTATGCAATAATATTCCAGCTGAGATTAGAAATGCCCACTCTATTTCCTATTTCCAAACCCAGTATATACAATGGCTTCAGAGATGCAGCAAAAATAAATAAATTCCTTTGAATGAGGGCTTCAAGGTAGATTAGTTCTTAACTAATTGAGTTACCCTCTTTAAATAAAGTCATAATAATAAATAATAATGTATTTTCTAGCTGGCAAAGTTGCCATTATCGACGATAAGAAGCGGGCTCAATATGCTGGTCGTGGCTAGACTCGTGAGTTGTCTTTCACCAGTTACGTGCCTAGGCTCGTACGAAAATAGCAAAGAAAATAATAAAGCCAACAAGCTTTATAAAATTGAACAATGTAATTTATTTCCCAAGAAAAACAAGGTAAAACTATGAAAAAGTTCTTAGAGTTTATGAATCAAATCCAAAAATTAATCCAATAACTAAAAATGTAAGTCATATCACTAAAAAGTTCTTATTGAATCAACGTTCGAATCCCGATGAAGTTCCAAGATGGAAAACAATGACGTCTTCTATAACCTGTTTTGTGTCATCGTGTCAACAGTTTCTAGTTGAATCACTAAAAATAATATTCCGGCTTTTGAATTCCGAACAATTTTCCAATAAAAATCTTTATCCAAGAATTCTGATGAGCACTGAATAAAGTCTCCATGGAAAATAAATTGTTAATTCCGAAAAGTAAACCAATTTAAATCAAACTGGCAACAACTAAATACCTTTAGAGTCTGTAGGTATGAAAAATGACTGACTAGAAACAAAGCTATGATACGTCACTTTTACTCCAACTGACACCTAAAACGAACCACGTGATAGGGTCACGTGATCACTTCTTTTCGTGAAACGTAGTAACGTCATATGTCAATTATCACGTAAGCCATGTACGGATTTAACTGTACTGAACAAGGCTTACTGTAAAATTCAATAAGAAAAATAATTTTTAAAACAAGTTGTTTCTAACAGAGCTGAAACTGGCCCTGAAATCTAGGTCACCAAAAGACACAATGTTTCTTTTAACTGCGTATATTTATGAGGTTTAACAGAACTGAACTGAATTTTCTGGAAAAATGTGAAATCCAGTTAACAAAGTTAATATTACAATAACATGTAATGAAATAAAATAAAATGAAAATGGAAATGTAAAACTGACAATCAAGTAATTAAATTACATATACGTAACATGTACCACAGATATTCTGAAGTTAAAGTCACTACTTGTAGGATAACAGTTGCATACGGACATTTCAATTTATTTTTCTTTTCTAAATGGCGTTGACTAAACCATTTTGTGACCATATGTTAAACTCGGTTGATACAATCTTCCCAAATCAAACGTCAAGACTAAGTTGATTCCGAAAGTTTTTGTTGTTGTTTTTGTTTGTTTTGTTTTGGGAGGAATGAAGGGTGAACGCCATTTTCTGCACATGATAGGCGCTTTATACGGCGGTTAATAAATTTCATGGAGAAAGAACCCTGGAAGACCAAAAATGTGGAAAGCTACTGGCAAGCGTTATCACATTCCCACTTGGGTCAGGTGGAGACTCGAATCCAAGACGACTAAGGTGAGATATGCGAGCGCTCTGTAAAAGCGAGTCCTTCAGACCTTTGGACCACCCATGACCCCGATTACTAATGACGGCCGTACTAGATAATTAGACAGGCAGACACATGCAAGCGGACATGCATATATACATGAATAAACACATGCATAAATACATACATGGAGTGAATAGATAAGCCCGCCTATGTGTTCACGCGTGTGCAACTTTGATAGCTATCTATAGAAGACATTGGGTAGAAACGTTAGGAAACTTTGTTATTTCTTATGCGTCGTGTCCGTTTTTTAGTTTTGTTATTGTGTTTGTACAACAATGAAACCTCTCAAAACCGAAATATCTCGACAACACATTTTACCTTCGTGTTAGATGTGACCAGGTCCTATAAAATGCAAGTATATGCTGATATGTTGTGACAAAACATCACTTGCCAGCCAATACAAGAAATAAAACTCCGTGATAATACAAATTTAATTGCATTGTTATGTGTTTCTATGTTGGGTTTTATTTTATGTTACATGTCCTTTAACTGATTAAAGACAATTCGCTGGCCAAATGCCCGGATTAAGCTGCTGTTTTATGTGGTTCATTTTTGTGCAAAAGTTAGATTTAGGGCGAAAAATTTTAAATTAATTTACAGAGCAGAGGTATTTTCTGATAACAAAGTTAAAGATTATTGAAAAGAAAGAGTTAAACATTAGCAAGGTGATTCGATTTGAAAGAAATGTCTGTTTATTATGGTTACGATCTCAAGCGGTTTAACTCTCTCTCTCTCTCTATGTATATATATATATATATATATATATATATATATATATATATATATATATATATATATATATATATATATATATATATATATGCTGTCAATATAGAATGTCACTGCCAATAGCTATGATACAGACTATTATATCTTTGTTGCAAATTTTCATTATATATGCAAATTTAACATCTTTTGCATTATTTGCATACGTATTTACGTAAGTTTCATGAACATGTGATGCTGCAAGTTTAACACGGTCTTTGTATACTATCCATCAATTCAATTAGAAAATAAACCATTTAATTCATGTATGTTACGTAAATGGAATGTTGAAACAATTTACTTTAAGCAATTAATGAACGGTCTTCTGCGCCGGGAATAATGGAGAATATTTACATGCAGTAAATAATACTTGTGGTGTTTTCAAATGAAATAGAATAAAATCACTGACAGGCAGACTTTGCGGGCACCGGCTTTCTGTTGAGCATACATTCGACTCTTAGCTAAAAGTGCCTAAATCAATAAAGAACAGGCGGCAAAACGTTCGCGCGCTACTTCCGTTGATTTCATATACAGAATCGAGACGCCCAAACCAGCATTATTTAATGTACTTACAATGTTTGGGAGGTACCGATGATAGAATCAACGTCTAAAAATGGGTTTTCAGTGATTTCAATGCATAATGTCGTATTCATCGTTTATCATTGTCAGAGAGTCTTGAAAACACAGATGGATCAAAGCACAGCGTCTAAATATTGGTACAGCACAACATTAAGCCAGTTAACTGAGAGGCATCTATTCGTTCCATGCGAAACGTACATGTAACTTTGAATAATTACCAATATTTCTAGTCATATGCATTTTCAATCTTAAATAAAAGAGGGAATATATTGCCAGAAAAATATCAGGAATTTAAAATATCTTATTTCTAGAAGATGATTCCTTTCTTGCCCTTCTGGACAAGGATCGATAATATATTGAAAGCCGAGCTGGGAAATGATCGCTCCAGACTTTGAGATTGACAAGGAGGTTCGAGAGATCTGTGTTTTCTGAGAATTCCAGGCTGGAATGTATTTGCAGAACGGGACGCAACGTACAACATGTATGGACTAGGAATCAATATGTAATTGAATTAGGCTCCTTCATGCGATCGTATTTAAACAAGCTGCATTGTTGGATAGGCATAGTAATGACGGAAACTTTCTCCTTTTACTCTGAGAGGTAAATTGTCGTATTGTGACGACTTGTCCTGTGTCACTGTGACCGCTACTTCTCGATGTCTTTCAACGTACTGTGCCTTTAATCAAGGTAGGTTGTTTTACCAAAGTATTGTAATTTTCTCACGCATTTCATCTTCTTTGAAACTAATATTGTTATACTTAATTTAGTAGAATTCAAGTCGGGATTATCCGGACGGATGGGGTCAGTTTTTAATGATAGCGTCGTCATTCATATTGTCCAAAAGACCGCTTTCTCTGTTAATTATGGTTCAGGACATGTTTTTCCTTATTTAAACACATATATCTAGGGTTATTAGGAATCTCAGAATTTTCAAACCACTCTTAGAGGTCGAATTTTCCAGAATTTTATAATTTCCAAAGCACATGATAGTAGTTGTCCTTAAACTAAAATACCTTCAATTTTCACTAACATGACCCTCGTACCCCATCTTATATCTTTTTGTATGTATGTATACCTGCCTGCAGGGCTGCGGACAGGATTTGTTGGTCATCGAAAAAAGTCTCTAGTAGACCCCTATCATTTACGAAATTATGATGGCGTTTACCATTGTGGGCCCACGAAATTCTGTCATAGTTGTCTTACCCTGTCCGCGGCGCTGCCTGCTGTCTGTTGTTTGTTATGATGTGTATATATGCATGTGGAGAGGTAAGTAGGCACGCAGATAAATTAATCTCAGAAGAAGTCTATTTCTGCAATGCAACATACCTGATATGAGTAATGATTGTTCGAGCTTCAGCAACGAACGCTTCAATACTTTCAACGTTTCGTAATAGAATGAAACTATTTAGTTTTTCGATTTAGCACCCCTTGTTAATCAATTCTTTTTATTGTGTACTGGTCTGCACCCATTCTAATAAATCATAAAGTAGACAGCGTTTCAAAACGGCACAAACATTCGCAAACCCACCAAAACGTCACTTTTAAATAATGTCTGCTCTAATAATGTTATCTGGTGAAATAAATGAAATAGATATTGCGACATGACTGCTAGTAGCATCATTGATATGTATGTTTTCATAAAATAATACAATTGAACAGTTTCATCTACATGGCCGGTTGTTGTTTTGTTGTTGTTTTCTGAGGGTTTTACGCCAGTTTTCAGCACATGATGAGTCATACATGGCGGCCAGTGTGTTTGGTTGATTAACAACCAAAAAAAAAAAAAAACCGGGAAGAACCACCTACCCCCGAGTAACTCCTACTGGCAAGATTTCTCACATAACTACACTGGACGAGCATAGACTCGAACCCATGCGAAGATAGGAGAGAGGTGAGTGATCACTTGGGGACCCTCATCTTCGTCTCGGGGACCCTCATCCCCTTGGGGCCTATTTCGGATAAGAGTGGTCATTTGACTTTCAATGTAATAAGAGCAAAAGAAAAAAAATAAACATTAAAAGGAAAATGAACTTAATTATCATGCTCTCTATTTCTCAACAAAGTTTTAGCAACTTGTAATTTGCAGTTTAATTAACAACAAAAAATAGTAGCGTCAGTACATAGGTAAACGTGGTTCTCCGAGAATTGAAGGAATCTACATTACGGAAATAGAAACATCATGGATTTTCATATGTACACTAATAAAGCATATCCAAGTTAGGATGCTAAAGTCAAAGAGCCAAAGTCTGATGTAGAGGCGTATATCTCACTAGCTTTGTAGGAAAACTCCACTATAGGCAGAGATCGCACAAGCTTTGTAGAAAAATTCCATTACAGGCAGAGATCTCACTAGCTTTGAAAAAGAGATCCATTACAGGCAGAGATCTCACTAGCTTTGTAGAAAACTTCCATTACGGGCACATATATCACTAGCTTTGTGGGAAAACTCGATTACAGACAGAGATCTCACTAGTTTATTGGAAAAGTTCGATTACAGACAGAGAACTCACTAGTTTTATGGAAAAATTCGATTACTGGAAGAGATCTTACTAGTTTTGTGGGAACATTAAATTACAGTTTTAATATGTAGCAAACCGTGAATTACATTTTAAAACACGTTTTACGAGTCTAAATTGCACGGTTTTCGCAGAGCCTGTCTTCCTGAATAAACTGAACTTAAAATCTGGTTCATAGCCATTGCAATGTAAAACTAAGGTGAAGAATTTTCATACAAAATATACTATTTATTTGTAAACTAAACGTCCGTCACAAACAACCAGTCACCCTAACTACATACTTTACATTGTTACATTACATACAGTATGATTCTCTAACGAATCTGTACAAGCTCTTTGTATTCAACAAGAAGTCTATGAGCCATAGCGACATCTATGACTTTGTGTACATTTATATAACGCAATTTATATCCCGGATATTTGATTCTATTTCGGATATTTTATTCTTATAGCTCATTAAAGAATACTAAGAAGATTTAGAAATGTTTGCAAAGAAAATGTGTCGGATTTTTAGGGATAATTCTACTAGTGCATAGCTTTCGTTTTCTAGTCTTCTTGGTTTAGACCGCTTGCTTTCAATGTTCTAAGGCGGCGTATCCAGTAAGATTCCTTTTCCTTACTGGTTTCGGAACTTAAGTTGGGGTTGTTAACAATGGCGATAAGTGTTCTATTACTGAATGTGTGGCCAGGGGAGGAGCAGTATTCTGCGACCGGTCTTCTGAACAGCTTCTTTGTCATCCAACATATCTATGAAGGTTTATCCTTTTGTGTAGCTTTTCAGTTTCTCCGACATACTGAAGGCTACAGATCTTACATGAGATGAGATAAATTACATTCTCTGTTTTGAACGTTTTGTCTGCACCGTGTATGCTTAGTTTTTCTCTAGTCATTGTGCTAGTGAACGTGCTGGTCTCTATCATATGTTGACAGCTTTTGCATTTTTATATCCACATCTTTATTGCTGCCAGATACATTACATGTTTCCTTTGATGTCACATCTTGTATACTAACATACCGCACAACGAAAGCATACAGGCATGTAGAAAAGCATGGGAAACAAGAACTGTAAACAATACACCAACACACTTCCTTGTTTAACTCCCGGAGCGTGTCCTAAAGCTCAATAACTTTGAATTTAATGAAGAAAACTACCTCCAAATTAATTGAACTTCAATTTCTACTAGAATGGCCCATTCGTATGCTAACATTTTTATGCGAAAACTGGATAGTCAGCTCTTAGCATAGGTTGAGCGTACACATGCCATTGGGTATATTTTATCGATGATATATAAATGAAGTGGCACCATGGAAGAGAAAGTATGGATGACTTCATATCGGATGCAAACAACTTCCATACTTCAATAAAATTCACGGCAGAAATCTCCAACTCAAACCACGTTTCCCTGGATACAACAACCAGACTGGTCGAAAACAAACTACATACAGACATATATTCGAAACCAACCGACAAACATCAGTATCTCCTCCCAACCAGCTGTCATTCAAAACACTGCATTAGGAACATTCCATATACCCAGTCACTGAGGATACGCAGAATTTGCTCCGACGATGAAACATTCTTAGAAGGGTCTGAAGAGCTGTCGAAATATTTAATTTACCGAAGCTACGACAAAGACCTGATTGCAAACCAAAGGGCCAAACAAACAAACCGCGATGACCTACTTATCTATTTAAAAAAGGAAAAGGCTGACACGATACCATTTATCCTGACCTACCATCCAGACAACCACAAAGTAGGTAAAATCAAGGCGAAACACTGGCCCATCGTGGAATCGTCTGACGTAATAAAGCTGATCTTTCCGAACAAGCCTGTCGTAGCCTACCAGAGACCAAAAAACCTCAAGGACATGCTTGTCGGGGCAAAGCTAACGCCAGTCACTAGTCAAGACAACCCTAAGTCAATCTGACCCCTATGGAGATAAAAGATGCAAAACCTGTCAACATATGATAGAGACCAGGATATTCATTAGCACATTGACTAGAGACAAACTAAACATTCACGGTCCAAACAAAACGTGAAAACACTCCAGCCTGATTCCGTAATAACTCCAGCTATGGCATTACAATACAGCCTGATTATGTAACATGTCAAGCAATGCCATTATGTAACTTTATCTAACAATCTAGCTACGCCATTAAATTACAGCTCGAGTTTCGAACACATCCAGCTACTTTATTACAATAAAGCTAGATTATATACATATGCCATTACACTACAACTTGATTATCTATTATCTATGTATGCCATTACAATACAGCTCGATTATCTACATATTCCATTACAATACAGCTTGATTATCTACATATGCCATTACAATACAGCTTGGTTATCTATTATATACATATGCCATTATAATACAGCTTGATTATCTATTATCTACGTATGCCATTACACTACAGTTTGATTATCTATTATCTACGTATGTCATTGCAATACAGCTTGATTATCTATTTTCTACGTATGCCATTACAATACACCATGATTATTTATTATCTACGTATGCCATTACAATACAGCTTGATTATCTATTATCTACATATGCCATTACAATACAGCTTGATTATCTACATATGCCATTACAATACAGCTTGATTATATATTATCTACATATGCCATTACAATACAGCTCGATTATCTACATATGCCATTACAATACAGCTCGATTATCTACATATGCCATTACAATACAGCTTGATTATATATTATCTACATATGCCATTACAATACTGCTCGATTATCTACATATGCCATTACAATACAGCTCGATTATCTACATATGCCATTACAATACAGCTCGATTATCTACATATGCCATTGCAATACAGCTCGATTATCTACATATGCCATTACAATACAGCTTGATTATCTATTATCTACGTATGCCATTACAATACAGCTTGATTATCTATTATCTACATATGCCATTACAATACATCTTGATTATATATTATCTACATATGCCATTACAATACAGCTTGATTATCTACATATGCCATTACAATACAGCTTGATTATCTATTATCTACGTATGTCATTACAATACAGCTCGATTATCTATTATCTACGTATGTCATTACAATACAGATTGATTATCTGTTATCTACGTATGTCAGTACAATACAGCTCGATTATCTAGCATATGTACATATGCCATTATAATACAACCTGATTAAGTAAGGTTCGCATCTACATTTCTCACCTAAAGCTCAGTTCTTTAACACGTCTAGCGAGGTCATTATAATAAAGCTCGATTCTCCAGCATTGATGGTTATGGCATTACGGTACAACTAGAGCACACTAGCATTTATTTCGACGTAATACAGCTGATTCTGTAATATTTCTGACTATGGCATTTCTAGCCGTCGCATTACATCACAAGATATTATGATTTTCAAATATTTATGGGTATGTCTTTACAATAGAACTCGATTTTCTAATATTTTAGGATACAAAATTACACTGCAGTTCGTCCTATATCATTACTTTACAGCTCAATTCTCAAATATCTATGGCAACGTCATTAGCATACAGCTTCATTTTTCTAAATCTCTGGTTTTGTCCTTTTGATTCAGCTCGAACCTCTTACACCTTTATTTGCATCATTGCAATGTGACTCAATTGTCAAATATATCTGTCATTATTCGAATACCCTTATATCATTATAATACAGCTCGATGTTCGAATACCTCTATGCTATTACAGTGCAGATCGATTCTCGAATACCCCTATGTCATTACAATGTATCTCCATTCTCGAATATCATAACAATGCAGTTCGATTCTCGAATATCACTATGTAATTGCAATGCAGTTTGATTCTCGAATATCTCTAGGTCATTTCAATGCAGTTCGATTCGAGAATGTCCTTATGTCATTACAATACATCTCCATTATCGAATACCCCATATGTCATTACAATGACTATGTTATGTTATTATAATGGTAAATATATCGTATCTCTAGTTATATTATTACAATGGCAGATATCTCATATCTCTGGCATTGGTATTGCAATGACAAATATATCAAATATCTCTGGTTATGTCATTACAATGGCAAAAAATCTCAGACATCTCTGGTTTTTTTTGTTGTTACAAGAGAGGTCGATTCTCTGACCTTCTGCCTACGTTATTACAAGCTGTAGTCGAGTCTTATTCCTAGAAAGGTAACGTCAGATAGTTCGCATTTGACGAACACGATTTCTGGAGCGAATTGCATGGGACATTCATATGTTTCGTGTATGTATGTGTGAATGTGTTTCATTTACTGCATATCGTGCTTGACAACCACCCTATATTTACCAATTTCAGTAAGGACAATCATAGGGATTGAGATGGTAACAAAATATTGTGACAACGATAGTGATTGATTGGGTTACAAAGTATCTTTTGTACATATTTCCCATAAGATAAGTGTGTAAATATTACAATCTGAAAGCGATAATGAAGAGGCCGATACAACATTTTGATTTTGAAAAATAACATGATTTGCACTAATGTGTTTATTGATATTTATATAACATTCAAAGCGTGGTGTTATCTGATTTAATGCTGTTTTAGTCTCAAGAGAGCTAATTCTAATTGTGCCCTATATAATTCATTAGTTATAACTCCAGCTTTAGTAATGCAGCGTCTCAAAACCAGTTGATTTTTACTGATTCCTCTCTGCAGTTGAAATTGTCTGTGATTGTTTTTTTGACAAATGCAACCTGACCTATCCAAATATTATTTATCCTAAGAAATTAAAATTGGTTCATTTATTTTGTAAATTGCAAAGATGATAAACACTAAATACGATTTGGATACATTAATTAATGTGCTATCAAGTAAATTTGTTTAAATCATGTTTGGATGTCGTAGCATCTAGGCACAAGTCTGGGAACATCAGGAAGCATTAGACACACTTTAACACGCCAAGGTTCAGAAAGCATATGGGTCAATGTCACATCAAGACCGCACGAACAAGACAACATAGTATAAACTGCATTCCGTCCGTCGTCATATAATGCACCAACAGATCTGGGCCTGTGCAATTTATTAGGAGTAATCAGTAGAACCAACAGTTCAGACCCTGATCTGCAAGTGAGTTATGCTATGAGAGCAGGATCTTTGTTGTTTGCGGTTTAACTCAACTTATAAGTAAGTGTATATATATATATATATATATATATATATATATATATATATATATATATATATATATATATATATATATATATATATATATATATATATATATATATATATGGTATGTTTGGCAGAAGGTCTTTTTTCATCTGTTTCCAAGAACTATATATATATATATATATATATATATATATATATATATATATATATATATATATATATATATATATATATATATATATATATATATATATATATATATATATTATGTTTGGTAGAAGGTCTTTTTCATCTGTTTCCAAGAACTTTGAAAAAAAATATAAAAAATTTAAAAACTAGTCAAAACAAGGATTCGTAAAGGCACAAATAACGCAACATTTGTTTCTTTAATCAAACTAAGAACAAACATCATGGGCTTTAATTTAACACCTGTGTGATTGGAGAATCGTTGTGATTGTCTTTTTACAATATGATTTATTAGTACCGAGTTCAAAGAAGTAGATTTGCATTTTCTGCCATGTGATATCATACATGACCAAGACATAATAAGCAAGGATATTTGTGTCTCAAATTGCGAAGCGTTTATGCGAGAGAACATACCAATAATTCCTTATATTGTGAATGGCACGGACATTTTATAAAACTAATGTACGCTACAACAAAGTCTTGGCAATAAAGTTCAGAACTCTAAACCTAGCAATTGGCTGATTACTTTGTTCGAGCAACATCTTCCAAACTTTGACACCCCATAATCCAACAGCCAATCAATAAAATCAAAACGAGGCAATAATGGGGATGTAGTATACAAACAAAAATCGTATTGCTCTGAACGAGTTAGAATATGCTATTATAAACTTTGACGTACGTTTTCATCTATGTGAAGTACGTATTCATCTCTGTGAAGTACGTATTCGTCTATGTGATCTTCAGAAACCTTGGTACGAAAATAGACATATTTCATCGTCGGGGCAAGGGTTGGAGTAATTCCGGTCCCTTCTTAAATCGAAATAAATATTTTATCTGATCTTCTCACTCTGTCAGCTCATATACTGGCAAATAGTTCCTTGTGTTTGATAGTTAAAAAATAAAATATCCTGGACCTAACTTAAGGTCTGCAAAATACGGTGTCACAAATTTTCGCAAATTCAGCGAAGAAAGTTTTTTTTTTCATAAGGACCTTGATACAAGCATGCATATAGCCGATAATCTATATATCACTGTTGTCCCTCATTAGCAAATTCTTCCGAATTTATCAATGCAGAACTATTATGTACCAGATTGTCATTACTTTAGTAACTTATATAAAAATTTGAACAGGGACCTTGAAGTGTATTGTAAAGAAAAACGCAAGCAATTTTGGTCAAATATCGATTTTGTAAGGCGTCCAGTTTCTCAGCGACTATTTCAAACAAACGTTTCAAATTAAAAACTGAATTAGTCTGCAACTTTTGCTGCATTTTCCCAACTACTCCGAATGTAATTTTGCCAGACATCAGTCCGTTCTATCCGCCGACTACAAAAGCCCTTAATCACAACATTGGAAATAGACGGTGTAGGTTGTATGTGAACGTATTTAAATCTCAGGAAGTTTGATTAAATACGTCAAAAAGCCAAGATATATAGGTTGCTAAAATTGACAATTGTAAAGTCCTAAAATAAAGTACCCAATCCCTATAACTACAATGCATGTGTAAGCCATTCCGTTGCAGAAGATAAATATGATTTAAGCATGATACGGAACTGAGAGTTTGGTATGGTTTGTTTATATTTGTCGACCTACTGATTGGTTTGTAAAACAAAATAAAGTAGATTTATTGTGTTCCAACAGACGGATTGTGCGCCAACAACCCTCCCATTTAAAGATGACAAAATGGATGCATCTTAAGTTTGCATTGACATACGCTTTGAGTTTTCATATATTTTGCTTAATGTGTGCATGACAATGTGTGCTTATGCATATGCATATATATATATATATATATATATATATATATATATATATATATATATATATATATATATATATATATATATATATATATATAGAAAGAGAGAGAGAGAAAGGGAGGGAGGGAGGGAGGAAGATAGATAGATAGATAGATAGATAGATAGATAGATAGATAGATAGATAGATAGATAGATAGATAGATAGATAGATAGATAGATAGATAGAGTAACCATACTTCGTGGTCGGGACACTAATACCCAGCGCTTTTTTTAGCTGACTATATTGAATGTTGAACACATTTCTTGCGTGTACTGAAAAATATTAAATAGCCCTCTTAGTTAATATAAGAATTGTTGTGTATCATTGTAGAAATACTTGCAATATATCGTTTACCTTCTTTATCCGATATTTTTTTTTTGGATTGTCCACAATGTTAGTTCAACTACTTTTTCCATTTTCAGACTCGTTTATCATGTGCCAAACAAATCGTAGTAAATATGGTATATCGTAGAATATAGCAAGGATTATTTGAAAAACGAATTACCGCTAGAATCTCGTGTTATCTGTCATGGTAGATAAAGCACGATTAGAATAAAAATACCAATGTTAATTTCTCTGATTTAATAACTTTATCCATAGCCAAATGTCCTGAAAAACAGAGCTCTAGGCAGTAGATTTTAACTAGTGTGTGCAGGTGTGTTTTCCTTGAGATGTTTCGGTTTATTGTATAAAGTAATTACCTAAAACAATAGTAACACCCTAATATGTGCAGTACTACAGCAACCGCAGACAGACTGGTTGTTGATATTATTTGTTGCTGTTTTCTTTTATAAATACTGTGCTCCGCCAGATAACCGATCATACGTTGATTAAATGAAGCCCAGTGGTGACCTGAGCATGAAATTCGTGTTACTGAGCACAAAATGTTCTACATATTTGAAGTGTCCAAATCATTCGACTTTTTAAGTTGCAATCACTTTTTGAAAAGAAATCCATTTCTTTAAGGCAAGGGTGCACAATACGTCGATCGCGATCGATCGGTCGGTCGCGAAGGTAGTAAGAGTAGATCGCGTAGCATAAAAAAAAATAGACTTCCGCCTATATATGTTATTCACTTTTGTGGTTGGTAGATCATTTTTTGCTTGGTCATTTTATAAGGAGCTCGCATGCTGAAAAGTGTGTTCACCCCTACTCTAAGGCTTCAGACACGCGCCATTTCTGTTTCTGTTTCAACAAATCGTTGCTCCCATGTTTCATCTTTGCTTTCACTTTCTAACAAAACTAACAGACTATTAGAGAATAAAAACGTGTATTATATTTAAAGAATTTTGCTTAAGTTTTTGTTAAGTTTTTGTGGGTCTTGCGCCTTATTTTAATTTATTCCTTGTTATTTTACATGTTTTACGCTTTTGAAACTATATACAGTAAAACAAAAATTAGAAATACCTGTGGTTCATGCTGTGTCTGGGGTAATAAATTAAGGCAGTTAAACAAATTTGATAACTCAGAGATAAAAGAGATAAGCCACTTTTTAAAATGACTTATGATGACATTTTCATATTTGTATTGTTACATAAAGATCGAACAGCATCTAGAATTAAATGCGTCCATACGCCAGGAAAACACGAGATCGGCAAATTCATAATCTTCTTTTGAATATTATGTAAAGGGCAGTGAAAATAGAAAACCAGTCTCTGTAGCCTACACGTAAATCTGGAAAGTACATACTGAAGTATACTGTTACTGTGTCGTATCCTTGCTTTTGTTCTTCCAGGAAGTCTAGTGCTAATGGTGTGAAACCTTTATTTTCTTAGATCTGGACAGCTTCAAAAGGAGCAGTGCCATTCCACATCGTCTTATTTGCCCAGAGACTACCAGGGGCTAATTCTAATCATATTGCACGGTTCTGGACACCAGAACAAACCCAATGTCAAATATGTCCTACTACTATCATCAATACACTGTACATTGATCAACATTCAGCATATTGCTTGTTTATACAATATACAAAAATATCGATTACAGTCGCTGATAAGTGGGCCCAACTGCAAACATCATAGACCTTTGTCAGTCGTTGCATAATGCGGTGGCAAATCCTGGTCAATGTATTTTTGCCCTGATTAGTTTGAAATAACCCCATAGACCTAAATCAGCAGGAGCATTATACGACGGCACCAATAGGTCTATACGGTTTTGCATTTGGATCCGAGTCATAAGCGAGAACATAACAATATTATTGCCAGTGAGTTCATAGAACTTTATGGCAATACTTGTCGTATTTGTTTTCCTTTCTTCTGCTTGAATTACTTTTGTGGGGATGGTAATATTTTTATAGGACGATAATACATTTTCTGCTGTAACCATTCAGTATAGTCATGTTTCTTTTCAGTAAATGTTATAAAATATAAAAATGTATATTCAAATTTCTACACACATTCATTGAATGTTGTCAAGCAGTGTATACTCAAATTTCTAGACATTTAGTTATTGTTGTCAAACAGTGTATACTCCAATTTCTATTAATATTCATTGAATGTTGTCAAATAGTGTATTTTTAAATTTCTAGACATATTCATTGAATGTTGTCAAACAATGTATATTTAAATTTCTGGACCTGTTCATCGAATGTTGTCAAACAATATATATTTAAATTTCTAGACAGATTCGTTGAATGTTGTCAAACAGTGTATATTTAAATTTCTATACATATTCATTGAATGTTGTCAAACAGTGTATATTTAAATTTCTAGACATATTCATTGAATGTTGTCAAACAGTGTATATTTAAATTTCTAGACATATTCATTGAATGTTGTCAAACAGTGTATATTTAAATTTCTAGACATATTCATTGAATGTTGTCAAACAGTGTATATTTAAATTTCTAGACATATTCATTGAATGTTGTCAAACAATTTATATTTAAATTTCTAGACATATTCATTGAATGATGTCAAACAGTGTATATTTAAATTTCTAGACATATTCATTGAATGTTGTCAAACAATATATATTTAAATTTCTAGACAGATTCGTTGAATGTTGTCAAACAGTGTATATTTAAATTTCTAGACATATTCATTGAATGTTGTCAAACAGTGTATATTTAAATTTCTAGATCTATTTAGATGTACATTCATTGGGATGTACGTGTTAAGGCCACTTACCAGCTTAGAGATAGCCATATCAATTTTCTCGTCATGGAAGGTTACTGCTGCAAACGCCAAATGGCACGAACCATCCTTCATTACTTAAATGCTGGAACGGTGCAAGCCAAAAGGTGCCAGAATATAAGTACGTAGCGAATTGAAACGAAGTGTATGTATGTATATGTATGTATGTATGCGTGTATGTATGTATGTATGTATGTATGTATGTATGTATGTATGTATGTATGTATGTATATATATATATATATATATATATATATATATATATATATATATATATATATATATATATATATATATGGAGTGAAGAAAGAACGGGTACACCATCCCCTTTTGGTCACGCCATGCCAATACACATTGCTGCAATATAAAATAAATTCAGAATGTGTGTACTAAATGTAAAATTAACTTTACAAAGTGATCAATCGGACCATGTCATTTCTATGCTCAGTAATATAGAAACTTGACAACTAAGTTTTCTTTTCTTTGGGTTTTTAATGGGGGGTTGGGGGTAACACCACTTTTGTCAGAACATGGTAGGCTTTAGATGGCGGACTGTATATGTTGGTGAAGGTAGAGCACGGAAAGACTCAGGAAAGACCCACTAACCCACGGGAAGCTGCTGACAAGTTTTCATAAACGACCATGTTAGTCGAGCCGCGACTGGAACTGGACAGTAATGAGAACGGGGAGTGACATCTACTGGCGTCCTCCTTTGACCACTCGATCTCCTCTCCGAGATCTCTGCCTTATTAAAACGGTACTATTTTGGAATTGTAACTCTTTGGAAAACAAAATGATAAAAAAAGGCAGAGAAATAATGACGGGCCATCTAAAGATAAGACAACAACTAATGTCGAATCTTACGCCGAATCGACGCTTTTGAAGATAAGAGTATCGATCCGGAAACTTCCAACTGCCATTGACATGATAAAATAGCGGCAAAGAAGATCGCCTCGAAATGAGGAGAGGGGTGAGGGATAGAGGCCGACATTGATCGAGTGATGGAAGCATGGTTTAATTGAATGAGCACCATCCCGAAAATCAGTCCACTTATATCAATAATAGTAGACATTAGGAACCATCGCCTAAAGCTTGGACGACTAATTTGGGATAAAATCAGACCTAGCAAGTAAACATAATGCATAGCCCATGAGTCTCTGTCGAAGAATTTTAAGAGTAATTAAGCTATACTATTTAAAAAATATTCCCAGTTTTGAAATCTTATTGTTTCAATATCGTTGGTCATAAATGAATCGCCAACACGATACCGATATTCAGTACGACAATTATCCAAATTCTTCATCTCTTGTATATGGACTGTAATAAATTAAAACACCCATTTATTAAGTAAAATCAATGACTCAAGTGATCACGCTTTATAACAAGTATAACTGTATCCTGATCGGTTGGGATAATTCGCGTTAATTGTTTGTTCTGTATAGAGCTCAGACTCTGCTATTTGCCAGCAGAGTTCTAAGTCATCCTTAAGTAATCAACGAGCTACACACCAAATAGTCGATTATAGTATAGTCATCCTTAAGTAATCATCAAACTACTCATCAAATAGTCGATAATAGTCATTTTTAAGTAATCAGCAAGCTACACATCAAAAAGTCGATTAAAGTTTTAAGTAATCAGTAAGCTACACATCAAATAGTAGATTATAGTCATCCTTAAGTAATCAGCAAACTACTCATCAAATACTCGATTATAGTCATTTTTTAAGTAATTAGCAAACGACACATCGAATAGTCGATTATAGTCATTCTTAAGTAATCAGCAAGCTACACATCAAAAAGTCGATTAAAGTCTTTCTTAAGTAATCAGTAAGCTACACATCAAATAGTAGATTATAGTCATCCTTAAGTAATCAGCAAACTACTCATCAAATACTCGATTATAGTCATTTTTTAAGTAATTAGCAAACGACACATCGAATAGTCGATTATAGTCATTCTTAAGTAATCAGCAAGCTACACATCAAAAAGTCGATTAAAGTCTTTCTTAATTAATCAGTAAGCTACACATCAAATAGTAGATTATAGTCATCCTTAAGTAATCAGCAAACTACTCATCAAATACCAAATACTCGATTATAGTCATTTTTTAAGTAATTAGCAAACGACACATCGAATAGTCGATTATAGTCATTCTTAAGTAATCAGCAAACTACACATCAATTAGTTGATAATAGTCATTCTTAACTAATCAGCAAACTACACAACAACATAGTCTATCAACCTTATATTTACATGATCATTTACTAGGTAGATAAATTGAATGCCAAGTAACTACAAAAGGAAACTTTTATAATTACAAAAACAAAATAAAACAAGACATAAAAATCAGAATTTGTTTCAGTACGCCTTTGGATCCACAATTGTACCCAAAAAACAAGTAAATCCGACCTTTTCTGCAGACAATACCATGCGACATTTGGTTGAAGTGGTGGAAACCCTCATACGTGATAGTCTTACACTCTGGAGTGTCTAAGGGTCACGTCTCGGACAAGACTAGATAAGACAAGGTTTTATTTACTTTCGCTAACCTAATTAGTTCTAATCATGATAAATAAATTAATCTAATCTGACTCCGAGGATGCAAATTCGGTCCATAATTAGAAAATAAGTGTAATACAAGGGCATGGTTGCAACAATGAACGTTTTAAGAACTTGCATATTCAAATGCCAAAAAAAAAATGAAACTGTAGCGAAAAGGTGACATTGATATAGTAGTATTAGTACTTGTTTTCACAAATACACATACGTGCGTACGCGCGTTCACACGCACGTTTATCCACACCATTTTCTTTTGTTACAAATCATTGAGAATAACAATTTTTATCTGAAAAAACCAAAGGACTGATTTGTTTATTCTTGTACTGTAAATACATATTAGAAATAAGTTTCGGTAATATCAACAATAATAATAATAATAACAACAACACCAATAATAATAATAGTAATAGTAGTTGTTGGGCTTAACGCCATTTTCAGCACACGATAGGCTATTCATGGCGGCCAGTATTAAAGGTGGAGGAAGAAACCGGGAAATCACCGGAAAGAACCACCGACCCACGAGAAGCTTTCTCACATATCCACAATCGCCGAATCCTAGACTCGAACCCACGCAGACAGAGGTGAGATGGCAGTGATCCGTAACGGACAGCGCTTTAGACCACTCGGCCACTCGGGGCCCCAGTAATAGTAGTAGTAGCAGTAGTAGTGATAGTATTATTAGTAATAGTAGTAGAGTATTAGTAGTGATACTACTAATACTACTACTACTAATAATAGTAATAATAATAATAATGATAACATCAACAACACCAATAATAATAAAAATTAACAAAATTAATAATAATAATAATAATAATAATAATAATAATAATAATAATAATAAGAAGAAGAAGAAGAAGAAGAAGAAGAAGAAGAAGAAGAAGACTATATATGATATTCATCCTTCAGTGTACTACATACAATACTCATCCTTTTTTGTGTGCTACATACGATACATATCTCTCTGTGCACTAGATATGATTTTCATCTGTCCTCCATTCTACTGCATATGGTACTCATTTTCCATTGTACTGCAAAAGATAGCCATCATAAAATGTACTGGATATGATAATCATCCTTCAGTGTACTACATATAATACTCAACCTTCAGTGTTCTACATATGATACTCATCCTTCAGTGTACTACATATGATACTCAACCTTCAGTGTACTACATATGAATCTCATCCTTCAGTGTTCTACATGTGATACTCATCCTTCAGTGTTCTACATATGATACTCATCCTTCAGTGTACTACATATGATACTCATCCTTCAGTGTTCTACATATGATACTCATCCTTCAGTGTTCTACATATGATACTCATCCTTCAGTGTACTACATGTGATACTCAACCTTCAGTGTACTACATATGATACTCAACCTTCAGTGTACTACATATGATACTCATCCTCGAGTGAACTACATATGATACTCAACCTTCAGTGTACTACATATGATACTCATCCTTCACTGTACTACATATGATACTCATCCTCGAGTGAACTACATATGATACTCAACCTTCAGTGTACTACATATGATACTCATCCTTCACTGTACTACATATGATACTCATCCTCGAGTGTACTACATATGATACTCATCCTTCAGTGTACTACATATGATACTCATCCTTCACTGTACTACATATGATTGTCACGGAATTGTATAAATGTGTGGGGTTTTTTTATTAAGTAAACGTACTCGGGTTTCGCTTTTAGTGTACAATGATACCCGAGGGTGATCAATGTATATTATACATTTCGAAAAATAGTGAATTCGGTTCTTCCTTGCTCGGCACGTGCGAAGTGCTTCGGGCTCGAAAAACCGAATACATGGATTACACGGACGATGTTGAGCTACATTGCCTGTGTATATATGATTCAAACTGTAACGAAAACATTACATTACTGACCGTTCTGTCAATCGGACGTCTGTTTACTGAGACCCAAACCTCCAGCTATAGAGGTACCTAAATTTATTCGTTCATATGGCTTGAAAGTTGTCTATTGTATTATCAGTTTAATTCCGCAGTTATGTCGCTTCGACAAGTTTAGTAAATACCGCTTAGTAAATGATAATGTTTTATTCGTATATGTGAGAATTCTACGAAATTCCGTTTAATGCAGCACGAATCCTATAACCCGCCAACTTAACCTGTTTATTGAAGTTTTAAAGTCAAGACTGAGAATGTATATGACTTACCGTATCTACCGTCGTTGTGTACTACCGTATATACTAGTCATGTGTAGTACACGATATCGGGTATATTTTCAGCTGTCTGTCTGTGTTTGTGTTGGTGCAGTGTGCAGCCGTTTGTGCCGGGTGCAGCAGTTTGTGCCGTATGCAGCTGTCTGTACTGTGAGGGCGTATGCTGTTTTGTGCTGCTGTGACGTGTCGTACAGCAGTGTAGAGCTACGTGTGCAGTGCTGAGGGGTGCTGTGCTTGTGTATTCGAGTGCTTCGAATATTTCAACGTTGCTAGTCGGGTTGAGGTTGATCAAGCGTGGCGGACCAATGTGGTGGACGCTGATAGTCTAACCCAGGAATCAATGGTGGTCGGTGACTACAAATCTTTGCTTGGAATCAGGGAGTGTCTACATTGCTCCAGATACATAGTATTTTAGCAGTGGCTAATGCAGGGTTTTTTGTAATATCCAGTGTTTTGCTATCGTGAGTAAAAACTAACACTTCGCTAGTTTGAGCGAAATCTCATTTGTTTGTAGAACTATCAAGTCGTTATTATGAACGAACCATTATTCGTTTTACTAGTATGAGTAAAACTTGCAATTCGTTGTTTTTGAACGAACAATCATACTTTAGCCATTATATCAATTCGTCATTTTGAACATAACATTATTCGTATTTTACGATCATATTTCTGTTTGTGATATACCGTGGATCGTTTTTTCATTTGTCTCGGTAACATATTTGTTGCATTTAAAGATCGTGCTTATTATGTTAATTAGTCTCATATTGGGACCCTGTGCAAGCACGTGTCTATAATATTTCGTTTCATACCACCATATAACATTATAAACATCGTATTGCATTCCCATCAATGGTGTTTTGTTATTAATCCGAAAATCCCAAACTCGGTTATCTTGTTACAATGATACTCATCCTCGAGTGTTCTACATATAATACTCATGCTTCAGTGTTCTACATATGATACTCGTCCTTCAGTGTTCTACATATGATACTCATCCTTCAGTGTTCTACATATGATACTCATCCTTCAGTGTTCTACATATGATAATCGTCCTTCAGTGTTCTACATATGATAATCGTCCTTCAGTGTTCTACATATGATAATCGTCCTTCAGTGTTCTACATATGATAATCGTCCTTCAGTGTTCTACATATGATAATCGTCCTTCAGTGTACTACATATGATAATCGTCCTACAGTGTACTACATATGATAATCGTCCTACAGTGTACTACATATGATAATCGTCCTACAGTGTACTACATATGATAATCGTCCTACAGTGTACTACATATGATAATCGTCCTACAGTGTTCTACATATGATAATCATCCTACAGTGTACTACATATGATAATCATCCTACAGTGTACTACATATGATACTCGTCCTTCAGTGTACGTCCTTCAGTGTACGAATATATTTTTTTCTCAATTGCTTCATATAATCGTATCCACCTCCTAGCATATATTTTCAGTCTGTCAGATGTTACTCGCAATGTGGGTTATAGTCCTTCTAACTTTTCACATTATCAAGGTACACTTGAGACTGAAAATATTCAATATTCACATGATATAAAGCTCTTTGAAAGCTATATATCTCTTTATTCCAGTTCTGAATAAAATTATCAATCTTTTTAAAAAGTGCACAAAACTATATAAATATTACCCACCACTTGATGGGTGTCAAATTTTGAAGAATTCTGGTCAAGACAGGAAGTCTTTAACATTATGTGGTGACCTAGTTAAGCCATCTAGCATTATATAATTATTATATCTTATATACTTTGCATCGTGATAAGTTAAACCAGTCTTTGACAATACTGGTAATTTGACTTTATTTTACTTTTAAAGTCTTCAAATTTCATCATGATAAAATCGTTTTTGTCCGTCGCTAAACTTCTTGTAGCTTTAGGAGGAAAACATCGTAAATTATACTTTCGATTTTATTAGTATGTTTCGCAACAGTACTTTAAAACTCATCATATTTGCTTGTAACAAAGACTAGCACTAAACGACTTGTGTTCAATTAGTTAATTTATGCTTGCAAATATATATTTCCAATACATATAGTGCTTTACGAGCTTGCCAACTTACAGAATCTGTTATCAAACAATCTCTCAAATATAATAACACCAATGTATGTAAATTTGTTTACCATTTCTAGTTTTTTTGCTATCGATATACACCATATTTCTTGGTAATATACCACTCTTACAAAAGCAACTTATTTTTCGAAAATTTCATTTTTAATTAATTTTTTAAATAAGATTGTATCCATTCAAGAAATAATACAATTGAGTCATGTAAACCTCGTTGAACACATGTATTAAGTCTCATATACATAAAGTAAATATAAGATGTTATCAAATGACTGCTATGTTATATATAACCATATCACATTACTGTCATCATATGGTCAGAAAACGTTACATATAGTATTTGCAATTTCATAGTTTTGATATGACAAAATGCTAAATACCACTTTTTTTAATTCTAACTGGTCAAAATATTCCGATGAAATTATTGCACTGTATTATCTTTATTGATTGGCTGAGATCGTGGGAAAATTATCACACACACACAAACACACACACACACACACACACACACACACATCTTAAACGTTTTGTTTTGCTATTACTAACTTTCCGGCGGCCAATTTTTCGATCGACTTACCAAAGGGAACTGTAGAGATAAGGCCACGTGTGTCTGAATATGGCCCATTTATCCCCACATGAGCTCGTTATGCCATGTATACATTATTATACACTGAAAAATTGAGTTTAACCCCAAAACAATAACATCAACAACAAATTACAACTAATGGAATTGGTCAATAGATAGCGTGCGTATAAAAAAGGAGTGGGGGTATACCCGACACATGGAATCAATCCTATATACAAGAGTGATTTAAATGTTAGCTGATAGGAAACACGGTACTAATTCAGTTCTCATAGTAAACCTATGCAAACTCCATATTAAAAATTCTACAACTTAAAATTTTTGAGTGATCGTGATGAAACCTATATTTGTCAGAATAGATGAAATCTTGGATGTCAGTCTCTGTGTAGAGGAAAGGATATGAGCCGCGACGATTCCTGGAACTGTGTGTGTTTAAATAACACGTGCTTTCAATTCCGCACCAGTCAGATGCTAATTTTAGTAATGAGTGTTCCAAACTGACTGTTAATGGACTGAAATTCCATTAATAAAACAATGTATTTTTTTCACTTACAACTAGGATTAGCTCTAAAAAATTTTTTTTACATAAAACATGACTTATATTATTAACCAATCCTGATCACCCAAACCCATATATAACATATTTAATATTCACCCATTTCCAGACTGGTTCCCATTTTTCCACACCATTAGTACCGTGTATTCTATAGGAGAAAATAAACTCACCTCTCTTTTCAGAAAAGTTTGAACATTAACAGGTCTCCAAATTAAAAGAACGTTATCCAGCCACAGCACGTTTAAGTCGTAAAATAGTTCTTATCATGTGATAGATAATCTATTAATTCGGTAGAACAAATGCTCTTTGAATTTTAATTCTTAAAGCATAAAATTAATAAATTTTAATAGTTGTGGAACAACAATTTGAATAATTCCAGGAGCTATTCTATTTACACGCAATAAATGAAAAGTGCATCATCTGTCAAAATCAATGAAATAATTTATTCATCTTTCACTCCTATTTCCATTATAATAAAAAACTGTGATATCCAGAATCTGAAGGTAATTATTTAATACTAAATTTACGAAACTTGCCAAGGCTCGCAAACAGCTGGACATTCTTTAACTCGTTTCATAAATTTAGCATTAAATCATTGTTCATTACACAGTAATAAGTCTCGAATGACGTCAAAACAAAGTTAAAAAGGCCTTACAACCTAGGTATATAAAAGTTTTTCAAAGTCGTTTGAACACAAACCTCAGCACATTCAAACGACTAAAATGTATGTATGGATGTATGGATGTATGTATGGATGGATGTAATGTATGGATGATGCATGGATGGATGTAATGTATGGATGGATGTAATGTATGGATGGATGTAATGTATGGATGGATGTAATGTATGGATGGATGTAATGTATGTATGTATGTATGGTATGGATGGTATGTATGTATGTATGTATGGTATGGATGGTATGTATGTATGTATGGATGGTATGGATGGTATGTATGTATGTATGGATGGTATGGATGGTATGTATGTATGTATGGATGGTATGGATGGTATGTATGGTATGGAATGTATGTATGGTATGTATGTATGGTATGTATGGTATGGATGGTATGGATGGTATGTATGTATGTATGGTATGGATGGTATGGATGGTATGTATGTATGTATGGATGGAAGGTAGGTATGGATGGTATGGATGGTATGGATGGTATGTATGGTATGGAATGTATGTATGGTATGTATGTATGGTATGTATGGTATGGATGGTATGTATGTATGGTTTAAAATGCAATAATCTAACACTTTGCAAAAGAAAATGTAATAGAGACATAGGTAATTTATTACAAATATATTGTTCCTTTCTGATATGTGGATAGGAGTGCCATTTGTCTGTGTCTAGCCTTTGAAAACGTCTGCATTTTTAGTGTCTGTTTAGGAACTTGTATTAAATATTGAGCTAAAATAGGAATACATTCCTTTGGACTGCTAGGATTACTTTGAACGGGACTTACTGCTGTGCCAATGTCTAGATTTATGACTGCATCTTCTACATATTTTGTATTAGTATAGATTTTGCTAAGGGCAAAACCAGAAAGACGGTTAGAGGGCAAATTCCCTCAAAGAATAGTTCAGAGAAATATTCATGGAATAAGATTCCATCAATGAACGTTTGTATTGTCTTTTTTCTAATTAAATATTAAATATTCAGAAGTTGTATTCTGCTTTAAACCTTTCTTTGATATATTCCACCATAATTAGTACCAACATTTCTTTTTTTGGAGGGGATCTAATTAATGAATCTAAGATCTCTCCACAACACGTACAGTTAATTTCATTAAAACTTAAATGAATAGGATTGATCCTTTGTTCTTTTAACCAATTTGTTTAATCTTTTGACTTTTCGAAATTAACTTGTTTTTAAACAAAATATAATTATGTATCAAGAAAAAGTATTTCGTTTTTGGAATTAACTCTTTTCCTGAGAATATGCAGCCTATTGCCTACATGATGATTTGTAGATCATCAATGGGCAGATTCGTAATGTAGCTCTCAGCTCTCATGAAAATATTTTAAATTAGGGGCCCCGAGTGGCCGAGTGGTCTAAAGAGCTGACCGTTACGGATCACTGCCATCTCACCTCTGCGTGAGTTCGAGTCTAGACTCGGTTAACGTGGGTATGTGATAAAGCCTGACAGTAGCTTCTCGTGGGTCATTGGTTCTTCTCTGGGTTTTCCAGGGTTCTTCCTCTACCATTAATACTGGCCGCCATGTATAGCCTATCTTGTGCTGAAAAATGGCGTTGAACCCTACAACAACAACAACAACAGATTCGTAATGTAGCTCTCAGCTCTCATGACAATATTTTAAACATGTCTGATTTGAAATTCCAAGTTTTGCACTTAAAATTATGTTGCTGAATATTTTAGAAGTCTGCAGAGCACGAAATAGGGTTACGATCGATATAAAACGAGTCGAAGACCCATTTTCAGAGCGATTAACTTCCTAACATGTAAATGTCAAATTGACCAAGGTGGAACTGTATGGTGTAACCCCAGTTTGAGGATCAGAGTTAAAGATTGAGAAATGATTTCTTTTAATAATGGAATTGTCGTTTTGAAATGTATGGCAATGCCTTTTCTGTTTGTTTGTATTTAGAATTTTCATCATCTGAGGGACCCCCTAGTTTTGAAAGTTTAAAGATTTTTATATGTCATTTTTGTTTTTTAGGCGTGTGTGCTATTTGTATTATTTTTAAGAAATTTCATTTCTTATTTTATTTTTTAAATTTTGAATTAGGGTTTCTACACCATTCCTATTCTATTCTAGTTTGAAAAAGACTCCTTACCCCATGCTGGATCCAGAGTTTACTTAAATTATGTGATCCTTGCCAAGGATCTATGTTGCCCAGTGTTTGCTATATGCTTCTGCTTTTTGTTATGTACGCTGTTTTGTGTTTTTGTAGGGCTGGCTGCATGGATCAAATTTGTAAAAGTTGTTCCTTAATTTTATTAGGTTTTTTTTTTATCCAGGAAACCGGTTGTAATATAAGATCGATACCGGTTTCCCAATCTTTGGAACCTCTTTGTATTTAGTGTGTGTTAGGAGAAGATAGTTAGATAGTATGTGTATCAAAGACAATGTGAATGTTTAGTGCTACTTTAAGATTAAGAAAACCTGTACGGTCCGTGTTACCCCACGTGAGTCACGTAGCTTTGGTTCCGCACCTTGTTCTCCCTTGTATATTCTAATTCTTTTTATATGTAGTTGTGGTCTATAAATTATTAGAAAGATCCCACAGGCATAGTGTATCTATGAACGTATTGTATAATTAAATTCTTCTTATCTGTAAATTTGATAAAATATCTATTTATATTCTCATAGTTTTTTCATAATTTTGTTAATAAAACCTATTAATTCGTTATATATTTTGCTATCAATTATACCATTCGTATATAAAAGTTGTGAAGTTTCATTATTCCCATATTTTGTATGAATTCGAGTTTTAATACTTGATCTTTCTAATTCATTTTTAGGGCATTCTAATATTAAGTGTTTTTTTAATCTACGCATTTTCCACAAGTCTACATTTTGGTAATTTTACAGTTAAATGTCTGTTAAAAGCTGTTTCACCTGTAAGCCATTTATCGTGGATATAAACAGAAAGGCGGAACTTGGTAATCATATTTTCCTTGTTTGAGGAATAACAATGTCTCATGAAATTAAATAATATAAAAATTATTCAGCTTTAAATCGGTGTGGTTAATTTTGTAGTAATGATCTAAGTACTTAAAATACAAAAAAGATACATATTCATCAGGAAAAACACTTAAACAACTTAGATATCTTTGTTATACGTACAATCGTTTACTTATAACGTATAGAATTAAATGGAAAGCTTACAGGCATATATATATATATATATATATATATATATATATATATATATATATATATATATATATATATATATATATATATATATATATATATATATAGAGAGAGAGAGAGAGAGAGAGAGAGAGAGAGAGAGAGAGAGAGAGAGAGAGAGAGAGAGAGAGAGAGAGAGAGAGAGAGAGAGAGAGATACAAATCATGCATGACCAAAGTGAGGACTGTATATCAGTAAGCATAAACTCGCACTTATAGGTCGCTTAAGAACATAATAATTAAGAAAATCGATGAACCATAATGACCTCAGATCTCTGGAAAATATATTGTACAAAGTCGTCATTAAGCTATTTTACAATGTTTTCTGTATGAAATCTTTACCAAAATATGCGAGGTCATTGATAAATAAATCTGGGCATTTGAGTTGAATACTTTCTTTTTTACGAAACGCCAGTAAATTAACTGAATTTTGATTTAAATTAAATTTAAAGTAAAATTTATTTGGCGTTTTATAGCCATAAAGTATAGCTCAGATTTTTCCATATTAATATTAGGTGCCTGAAGATTAACAGAGTATTTCTGTGGATTTATAGCAGGCTTTGCTTTTTGAAATATCACTGCTTAAAAAGTGAACTGTTTTTTTTTTCGTAAACGTATGTAGCTTTTCTGGAACGAAATTTAATTCGACCATACCTTTATCACAGCAATCTTTAATTAAATAATTTATGTTTTTCTATAAATATTTTGGTTCTTTTCATTAAATGTTTTCACTTTTCTTTACATATTTTACTAAACCGTGAATATTACCGTCTAATGTCTTGTCTTGTCCTCTATTACATGAAATAAATCAATAAATAGCTGAAATGTGTACCAGACTGGAACATCAGTTATGAGAGATTCAAGAGTCGGTTAAGCGCTTAAATTGTGTTTAACCGGTTAAAGTTTAAGCCCTTGTCAGGTATTAGGTTTTTATTTTTGTATCATGTGACATATATATATATATATATATATATATATATATATATATATATATATATATATATATATATATATATATATATATATATATATATATATATATATATCTAACAGGCTTGTACTAGCCTTGGAATGCAGCCACAAAATCTAATGGCCAAATGTAACAGAAGTATGTTGAAAAGTTAAAATGAAAATATGTATATAAAAAAGAAATTCATAAGTAAATATTTTTTAAAATTATTTAATCTTTCATTCAAAGAATAGTAAGTTTCACGGATGTTACTCAAAATAGTATGTTTTATCAATCTAAATCAATCTGCGATCAAAATACACCACTCCACAAACCCTTTAACTGAATCCAAATAGAACTTGTTATAAAAAATTATACCAACAGAAAGTTTTGTGTAAATAGCTTTTTGGTTTTTCAAGTTTACGAAGCTGCAAATGAGATACGTTAGGTGGAGATCCATCAAGCCAATATTGGTACCAAACATTTGTGAAAAAGGTTAAAGTTACCCGGAGTTTTTTTCTGTATTCATCTGATATAGTTAGTGGGAATGCAATTGTTCATCACGATAAATCCGTATTTGGTTGTGGTAATAAATCATAATTGTAAATACTAGTGATCGAAATGAAAAAAAAATTGCACCGATGAATCTAGACGCCATGGTCCTTTCTCGGTTTTAATTAAGACTTGGTCTTTCTCGGTTTTAATCTAGACGTGGTCTTTCTCGGTTTTAATCTAGACGTTATCTCTGATCGGTCTGAATTTAGACGTGGTCTTTTTTATCTGAATCTAGAATTGGTATTTTCTTAGTGTGAATGAACGTTAAATGTTAAAGACTGACGGGTGAATAAAATTGTGTCTTATTTCTGCATAATTAAAATTCTATAAATTGTGTTTACGTTTAGCGCTTAAAATAATTTTCTGTTCATAAGATGGTAAATTTTCTGAATTTATATTTCGATTGGAATGAAAGTGCAAACACTCTTTGTAATAAATGTTAATACTTTCTTTCTTTCTTTCTTTCTTTCTTTCTTTCTTTCTTTCTTTCTTTCTTTCTTTCTTTCTTTCTTTCTTTCTGAAAAAAAAATGTTGGAATGTAGCAATTGTTGAGTTGGGGTTTGTTTTGGTTAATTTGTCACACTTTTTTCTACTTTCAGAGACTACCCTTGGCTGCATCAATAGAGAATAGTTGAATTTATATTGAACTCCTTTGCGATTCAAAAGCAGCATATACATCATCAGCAACAACAATAGCAACAGCAAAAACAATTGCATCAATATCATCGTCGCCATCAATCTTTACCCCGACCATGTATAAATATAGAACCCAGTCTAACACATGGAAATGATCATGAAAACGGCAGATAAATGTTTATCCAATGAGAAAAGTAATGCTTCATAGTTTGTTTTATTATATGCAAAATACAAAACAATTAATACACAAGCATATATTTTATACGCCATCGGCATATATTTAGAAGTGTTTTAATTCCTACGAGGAAGGAATATTTCGTATATTTGTATCACGAATTCGTAAACTCGAAAACTCGAGAGTTAAAAGTAGGAATCGTTTTGAACTGAACAGTTTTCTTGAAATAATGCCATTGAGCACAACTGTTCTCGTGATATTTTTACGAGTACACTAGTTCCCATGACATATCCACAATGAGTACAACAGTTCTTATGAAATATTCACTAGGAGCTGAGCGGTTTCCCAGACATATCCTCAATGATGTGCAACAGTTCTTATGAAATATTCATGAAAAAAGCAATTGCTGCGAAATATATTCACTCGGTACAGTAGTTACTGCAAAATATATTCAGTGCGTTCAGTAGTTACTGCGAAATGTACACAGTATCTACAGTAGTTACTGCGAAATGTACATAGTATGTACAGTAGTTTTCTCATGAAATACACTCCAGACAGATACAGATATGTAATGTATTTAAGCATAATAATTTTAGAAATAATAACAGTTCAAGTCAGAAATAATTCAAAATGTCTCTATCACCATGGGATTTGAGTGGGTTGGGAATGAGTTTTGGTTTGTACCGCCCCAGACGGCCCAGTTACACGTATGCCACCCAACAACGTCAACGAACTGAGAGCTATCGTTACGCCGTACGAAAAAGTGCGTCAGAACCCGATGAACCCCCAGATTTTATAGAAGGAATTATTCAACAAAAAAATCGCAAGGAAAGTTATGTTCGAGCTACTCGCCAAGATGAGCCGTACATTTTAAACCTACCCGACAATGATTCAGACCAAATGGACAATACGAAATGTGATTCAACAGGGTACGGCAATCACACACAGTTCGCTGGACCATCGAGCGTGGCGATTGACCCGGCGACATCATTTGTAAAATATCGTAGCGATAATCTAGATAATCACATTCAGGAACTGAAATCTGTCGTGGCCAAAAAAAGAGTTCCAAGTCCCAGATTGCCAACAAAAATGGAGCAGAGTGACAGTTCTTTCATTAACAGTTGTTCATACCCACCTTCATCTAACAACCATAGCAACATGAAATTAGCTTTCACAGATTTAGATGAGGGTGGAAAAGATGACAATGTCTTCACGCCCAGCACACAACGCACATTTCAGGGGGGAGAGGACGTGGTAAGGACACCATGCTCAGAAGATAGTGTTACGGGGAGAGCACTCCATATTTTTACATACAAGAAAAATCTCATACTACTGTGTGCAAGTTTTATTTTGATGTTCTCCGCGTTTCGTGCCATTCAAAACCTTCAGTCGTCTATAAACAACCAAGATAACTTAGGTATTATCACCATGAGTTGCGTACACGGAACGATGTTCTTTACTTGTGTATTGGCACCTGTTATTATTAACAAACTCACAGCAAAGTGGGCTCTTGTAAGCGGGATGACCAGCTTTCTCTGTTGGATCGCTGCCAATTTCTATTCTCGCTTTTACACACTAATTCCTTTCGGAATTTTGGCTGGACTCGGACAGGGAATATTGTGGACAGCTGAATCCTCCTATATTTTGAAGCTAGCATTTGATACTTCCCGCGTCAGCAAGGAAGGTCTCGAGAAAGAAGCCTTCCGATTCCATGGGATATTTTTAGCTTGTTTCCAGACGACACATATATGGGGAAACTTGATCTCCTCTTTGATTTTTCATAGTGCAAGAAAGGTGGCGATGGCGGCCGCGTCTGCAACAGTTGACGACTATGACAACAATACTTATCACCAAGAAGACGGTCCTGTTTCGTGTGGTGGATATTATATTCCACAGACAATAAAACCCTTTGCACCGCCAGGTAAGTTAACATTGTCAGTATAAAAAAAAAAAAAAGTTTAAGAGGAAAACCAATAAAATCTTACATGCAGATTCATATTGAAAAGATCAACATTGCTCCTTTACGAAGTCAATATATATTATGCAAAAGGATGGAAAGTTAATATTGCTTTTCGTAAGAAAAAGATATTTTGTATGTTTCATTGATCAGTTATCGAGTTGAATCGAAAAAAAATTCTGAATGAAAAGATGAGTAATTCTTTGATACATAGATGGCTAAGTATAAAGTTACATGCAGTAATTTAAGATAACCAGTTTAAAATTCCAAACACTTATACAGTAATTGTCAGTAATTTAAGAGAACCGGTCTAAAATTCCACACCCAATATAACTGGCACTAATTTAAGATAACCGGCCTAAACTTTCAAATCTATATAATCAGATATAATTTAAGAAAACCGGTCTAAACTTCCAAACCCCATATAAACAGCATAATTTTATTATATCCGGTCTAATTTTTCCAACGCCTATATTATTAGCTAAAATTTAAGATAACCCGTTTAACCTTCCAAACCCTTATATATAGCAGTAATTTAAGATAACCCGTCTAAAATGCCAAACGCTCTATAAACAGCAGGCAAGGCGAAGTTGATGATTTCATATCAGGCCATTAAAGGGGTTCAGAGCGTTTGTCACAGATTTGATTTGATTTTAGCACCTAATAGGATTAGATTCCTATATATTTTTGGCGGTATTCCACATTAGAAAGCACGCTTAGTTAATGATTAAGTACATTTTATGGAGGAAAGGCATAGTTTTTAATTGAAACGTTAGACTTTAAAAGCTGCTTTTAAAACGAGATTTGGGGGGGGGTATTCAGGTGAGTTATCTCAAGTAACATCAGAACAAAATTGAACGAAAACAGTTGACCCATCGGATCAAGTGGTTTAGGTATAAGTTAAAAGTTAGAGGGGTGTTTCAAATTAGATTTGAGTCTACGTTTATCAATTGCCTTGACGTATTTACATTAGTTTTCAAAGCATGGATCGTCCTCATCTTCAACAGCCAAGATTCCCGTATGTTAACCCCACCTACACCTTGACGGATCGAGCAGATATTTTAGTGCTTTGTTCTAGCGACATATATTGGAATTTGTTAGTTGCCTCTCCTAGTATATAATGGCAACTAACCAATAGCAGGTAACAACGGTGCATTGTACATTGGTCGAAAATGGTGGAGGTAATTAACTTCAAAAGGATACTTTGTAAATTTAACATCGATAGCATGACTGCGTACCAGGGAGAAGCCATTACAGCTGGATTTGAGTGAAAGGTATTTGAACAAACACTGACCTTTTGAATTTGTCCATTCAAGTTGTGTTCTCCCCTTGTTTCTATCAAGTACGAATAATGATCACATTTGAAATACTTAATTTTGATTGGAAACACAGAAATATATGCTCGATTTGCCATGGTGTAGTTATTGTTTATATATCGGAACATCGGCTAGCGAAGATGGTATTGCCCTTTGTATAGACTTTTGCCGGGAATTAGAATAAAACCCAACAATATCGAAAAAGAATTTGGAACCCTGTATTCTAGACTATTACATGTCCAAAATTCAAGTCTGAAATGTTATTTACATTATGTAATTTTAATTAAAATCTTTCAATAAGTATGGAATCGCATAGTTGTCTTTATTATTCTAATAATTCACCAAGTTACATTAACGTAGGTGAACTCGATGTATTGAATCTGGCTTTCGGTTTTAAACTGTCATAATGTACAAGTTTCGAGAATATTATTCAAGATCCATTTCAACGACACGTTTACACTTTGGCATTGTTGAACCTCAGTACAAAACATGTTTCGTGCTGATTCGGTTAATCAAAGAACTCTAAATGGTTTACTACACAAATAGTTATATAAGGACATGATTAAAGCCTGTATAACAGGCAAGAAGTTGCACGTGCGATATTGGACGTGAGAAAATCTGGGCGTTACACTTGTCAAAGATTGCTGGTAACTCCTGCATCATGTAATGAATCGGAGTTTATGGGTGAAATGCCTCAAACGCATTTATTGATTGGTGCATCGAATAGCGTACATTTTCGTTGTCTGATTCCAATATTTTTGTAAGCAGTTTTCTGCTCTGCAATGTCTGTTAACTTTTTTTGGAATAGTGATTTTGTTTAGAAAAGACATGTTGCCAAAAGCCTTTCACTCAGAAGAAAGTCACATATCGACATTATATTCAAGCCGAATGCGAGCTGCTTCCTCGCGGCCTTGATCATAGGTAAATGGAGTAATGACTATAAATACACGACGTTTGTTAGGAAAACGATGTATGCACCAAAGACTTGAATATTTGGTCTATCCTTACAGAAAACACTAACACTAACACACACACACACACACACACACACACACACACATCGTCGAAGATTTAAATTTTAGCCCAACAATTCTGGTTGCCAAGTTGTTCAGGATACAAAAGACATTCACAGATACTATATTTTATGAGAGAGGAACAATATTTGTATTATGCTATTATAATAAAAACTACCATGCGAAATGAATGTTACTGTGAGGAAGATATGAAGATAAAAATAGGAAATCAAAATCATCTTTGCGAGATAGGTTATTAAAGATCAAAAGGTTCTTCCAAGAATTAAAAAAAAATTAGAAAGGTAAACACAACTCAAAGTTTGGGAATAACAAATAAAATTTCACATTTTAAACTTAGGGATCGATGCTGTGGATAATGGTAACAACAAAACTGGCTTAGTTATTGGATCTTGAACTTCTGGCACTGACTTAGTTATTTGATCATGGACTTCTGGCACTGGCTTAGTTACAGGATAATGGACTTAATGGCACTGGCTTAGTTATTCGATCATGGACATCTAGCACCGGCTTAGTTATTCGATCATGGACTTCTGGCACTGGCTTAGTTATTGGATCATGGACTTCTGGCACTGGCTTAGTTATTCGATCATGGACTTCTGGCACTGGCTTAGTTACAGGATCATGGACTTAATTGCACTGGCTTAGTTATTCGATTATGGATTTCTGGCACTGGCTTAGTTATTCGATCATGGACTTCTGGCACTGGCTTAGTTATAGGATCACTGATTTCTGTCTAGTTAAAATGACATCAAGAGCTACAATATTTTTATTTTATGTGACATTGAATGGAAATATAAGTATCTGTTTAGATAGAATTACCTTGGATAATGCCAAAATTGTACTTTAGAAATGGAAATTGCAGGATCTAGCTTTTGCTACGTCTACTACTACTGCTGCTACTACTACTGCTACTACTACTACTTCTACTACTACTATTGCTACTGTTACTGCTAATACTGCTCCCACTACTGCTATTTATTATTATTATTATTATTATTATTATTATTATTATTATTATTATTATTATTATTATTATTTATTGTTGTTGTTATTATTAATTATTATTATTGTTGTTGTTGCTATTATTATTATTATTATTATTAATATTATTATTATTATTATTATTTATTGTTGTTGTTATTATTAATTATTATTATTGTTGTTGTTGCTATTATTATTATTAATAATATTATTATTATTATTATTATTATTATTAATACAATTACTACTACTTAAACTACTTGAAATAATAATAATAATAATAATAATAATAATAATAATAATAATAATAATAATAATAATAATAATAATAGCAACAACAACAATAATAATAATACTGAAGAAATAAGTTCTGAACTATTCTGTTGTAAGATTAAAAATCAAATTATTATAGAAAGCGGCGTTTGATATTGTGCCGCTATAGAGACTACAATGAAAAGGCTGGACTCTCTCTCTCTCTCTCTCTCTCTCTCTCTCTCTCTCTCTCTCTCTATATATATATATATATATATATATATATATATATATATATATATATATATATATATATATATATATATATATATATATATATATATATATATATATATATATTTCTCACTGAACACTTGTCCGTCGAGTGACAGATTGCAAGCATTTGGGAATATGGTGATGTGGTTAATATCCTTGAGTGGAAAGATGCACAAAAAATCTCGCTCAAGACATTCACAACTTCTCTAGCATTTTACTCACCAACACTACTCCTCAAAGGTATGAAAGAGGACAGGAATGAAAAACAAAAATATCGGCAGACTGAAGGCTCCCACCTTCTTTATCACCCTAACTATTTAATTTTTTAAGATAAGCTTAAGGGGTCCGGAATGGCCGAGTGGTCTACAGCACTCACCGTTACGGGTCACCCGTTACGGGTCACTGCCGTCTCACCTCTGTCTGCGTGGGTTCGAGTCTCGGGCTTGGCCAATGCGGGTATGTGAGAAAGCTTGCCGATTGCTTCTCGTGGGTCGGAGGTTCTTTCCGTTGTTTTCCCAGGTTCTTCCTCCACCATTTATACTGGCCGCCATGTATAGCCTAGCTTGTGCTGAAAAATGGCGTTAAACCCTATAACAACAGGAACAAGATAAGCTTAAAAGAAGAACTAGGAAATGCGAGTGTTTTCCGGTTGCATTTGTGTAGTGATATATAGTAAAATCTGTAAATACCACACTGAGTAGCTTATTTTCGTGCTGCGATAATGGCCTTGGTAGTGACCAAAACGTACCCAAATCATGATTTTCTTGTGTCTAAACAGAATAATCCTGTCGTTTTCAAAAATGTAGATCACCAAATCCATGGAAAAATCACAAAATGAAGCATATTACTCCACACTCGCCAGAATGCAACTTCCGCTACAAAATATATTATTTTCCCCCTTCTTTTACCATGATTGGGAAGTGGCAAAGCTGACTGCGGTTGTATATATCTGTAACATTAGGTTCATCATTGTCGATGTTATTCACCCTACATAACATTAGGTCCATACTGGTGGATATTATTTCCTTCCTGTAACATTAGGTCCATGAGCGTGGATGTCATTCCTTGACTGTAACTTTAAGCCCATAATTGTGAATGTTTTCCCTTACTGAAACATTAGTTCAATCACTGCGGCTGTTATTCATTAGGTCCATCAACGCGGCTGTTATTCATTTACTGTAGTATTAGGTCCATCAACGCGGCTGTTATTCATTTACTGTAACATTAGGTCCATCAACGCGGATATTATTCATTTACTGTAGTATTAGGTTCATCAACGCGGATATTATTCATTTGCTGTCAAATAAAGTCTGCCAAGGAGGATGAAATTTCTTTACTACAAGCGTAGGTCAATAATTGCGGATATCATTCCCATACTGCAGCATTAGGTCATTTATTGCAAATGTTATACCTTTATTATAACTTTAGGTCCATTATTTTTTCCTTCCGGTAGTTTAGGTCCGTCATAGCGGATGTCTTTCCTTTGCTATAACTTTAGGTCGATCATTGTGGATGCTTTCTCTTCCTGAAACATTAGGTCCATCACTGGGGATAATATTCCTTTGCAGTAACATTAGGTCCGTCATTGCGGATATTATTCCTTTGCAGTAACATTAGGTCCGTCATTGCGGATGTTATTCCTTTTCCAAGCATAATAAAGTGATATTTTTTTTTCTGAACAAATTTCAACATTATAGGATACTCAGAAACAAATTTCAAGGAGGTAGAAATTCCTCTTATAAAAGATTTAGATAAATATCTTGAACAACCCCATCTTAAAGTGTTTGAGTGTGAAATGGATCTTTAACGTAGATTTAACACTTTCTCAGTCATATCGCTACGATGTCTGAAGTGTGGCAATTTATAGTTTATAATTATGTCTAGTACTGGGACAAACATGTAACATCGTGACCCACCCGTCATATTATCTTGACACCAGGCCGGCCAGGCCACAAATCTCTTAGCGCTAGGCGCCTAGCGAGGCAGCTGTTAGCCCAGTACAATTTTTATAAGTCTGTGGCATGATCGGCCGGGATCGAACCCGTGACCTCGGGCATCCAGACTGGACGCTATAAACATTTAAGCCACTGGAGCGGTCCACTCAGGTTAATACATACTTTTCTAGACAATTATTTATCCATTGTACTTTCTCGTGGCCATCGAGTCCAGTTCCCTAAGTCACACATCTATCTATCTATCTATCTATCTATCTATCTATCTATCTATCTATCTATCTATCTATCTATCTATCTATCTATCTATCTATCTATCTCTCTCTCTCTCTCTCTCTCTCTCTCTATATATATATATATATATATATATATATATATATATATATATATATATATATATATATGAGAGACAGACAGACAGCCATCTTTCTTTCTTTCTTTCTTTCTTTCTTTCTTTCTTTCTTTCTTTCTTTCTTTCTTTCTTTCTTTCTTTCTTTTGCCAATCGCTTTCAAATTATTCTTTGAGCTAATATCCAGACCGTTCAGATAATTTTATTTCACAGAGCTGTCGACCCTTAAATTTGTTAAAAACTGTAAATTCATTTTTATTTCTTTTGCAATCCGTGAAAGCTGATTCTACACTCTAGCCAGTCTGCTTGTCGAATATACTCAACTATTTGTTTCTGTGCTTTAAGTTGGATTGATTGATTTAAACGGTTTCCATGACAATGCACACCCATCTGCAGAGCCCGGCTCTTTTAGCGCCTCCGGTGAGGGAAGGGAGCTATAACATTGTTAAAATGTCTTTATTGTATTGTAGGAAATGCGACTCCCACCGGTCTTATTCAGCAAATGATGGTCGGCGGATTGTTGTTTACATGCTGAAGTCTCATTGATTTTTGCATAACAGTCATTACGAATATCTCATATGTTGTTTTAATGTCGGATTTGGCATTGAAACCATGCAGTCGCAGCGATATTGGTGTAATCAATTACAGGGCAGATTTCGATACTTTAGAAACATTTTGTTGGCTGGTATAACCATTTTTATTTTTATTTTTATTTCTTTCCTTTTTTCTGACTTTTGCAAGAACGGTTATAGACATTAAGCAAATTTCTGGACAAGGAATGATGAATTGAGGAGCAATAGGCGAAACATGCTCGTCTGGAATCTTAAGGGTGTACATCTTGCCGTCGATCACATTATTAGCCGTATATAATTATGTTCCCTGGCTTGCGCGCAAGGTGGTGCACTCAGCGAGTAAGGCAAATGGCTTACACTGTTTGCTGGCATATAATGACAATACTGATATGATGTCAATCAAAATTCAGATTTGTAAAGTTCTGGAAATTGAAGAAATATTCTCAAATGAAAAGGAGAAAGTTTCAATCAATTTTAATATTTATGCATGATCTGTTTTAATGATCTAATTTATTACATCCGGATATTTTTAGATGATAACTCATTCGGCTTATGCAGGAACTTGGTATTCATCCTTAAATTCACCATGAAGTATGCGACCTAATTTTACGGTTATGGCTACGAAATAAAAGAAAGAAAAATAAGAAAAAGAAAGAAGGGGGGGAAACACGTTTTAGGGAATTACAATTTTCAGCACCGACATTTTATTTTATTAGTTATATGTAATGACTTGTTTTTTTTTTTCAATCAAAACACAAATTAAATTCATTTCACAGCACCAGTATGGTGTTCTTCTGTAATAGGTTTTTGAAATAGTTTCTATATTTTTCTGTTCCTCGGAATAAGTATTGCTCAATTAACAGTACCGACATCTTCTTTAACCTCACTTTTTCTTTCTGGATTATTGTGAGTATTTAATTTAAATTAAAACCACAAAAAACAGCAACAACCAAAAACAAAAACCCCACCTCCAATTAACGGCTGGCCTTTTACTGCCTTGTCTTCTTTAGCAGATGAGACAAAAACTGTTTTCCACAAGTTGAAGAGTAGCTGTCTGCAAAATTGCGTACGAAAAGTTCATCATGAAAACAACTACGTTAATAAAAAAAAAAACAACCGCGCAACTGTTAATTGTGATCACAGTATCGTGTATTTTTCACTGTGTCTAAGTCTGGAACCATTTTTTCCAAATTTGTATTCATAAATGTTAGGTCTGCTATTCGGTCAAAATCTGTTCGCAGTTAATAAAAAAAATAGTTTCTCAATTTAAACTGACTTATACGTCTTGGGCTGTTATGTTGAAACAGCACGTATGCTATATTCTGTTTATAGTATTAAATTTAGAACATTGTTGTGTCCTTTTTATAACACTGTTTCTATAAAACAAGTTTATTGCACTGCTGAGATTTGATTTAAGTTTTGTAACAGATCTGCAACGAACATGACATTACACCCAGTTGGTGATCAACATTGCATTGTGGTTGCATTCTATTGGTTTGTATTAGCCAATCAGATATATTTTCAAAGTATGTTTGATGGCCTCAAAGTGGTGAGACTAAAATTTATTTTCATGCGTTTTATGGAATGTCTCAATTTATTCATAGCTAAATTGTTTTATCGTTGGTGTTTCATTTAAAGTGAAAAGAAAGCGAAGCACTTTAGATCAATAAAACCGTGATGTATCAAATGGATCACTAGGTGACGCCATAAACAACGCCACTGCAGGATTTCACAGATGACAACGTACACGTTTTGCATAATCATTTTAGTCTTAACGTATGTTGTATTTTGGAGAAAACGGATAATAAATTAGAAATATAGGTGCCAAGTCTGTTAGTTCAAGGCTTAACATTCAAGGCTTAACATTTGCATATTTTCCGTTAGTTTGTTCATATTCCTTGAACAACGAGATAAAAAAGAGCAGACGTGTCTTCTAGAGCGTCTCAGATATCAACATGAACGACTCAGTCCTTTGAGTTCAAACCTGCTCTCAAGTGACGTATGTAAATGACGCTGCTCTCCATAAAGAAACATCTGGCCCAGAATTAGCATCGTTTTGGGGTTCAATGGACATTTTATATACACAAGTATAATGCTGCTTCCGCCTGTCTAAAATATAAAAAAAAAACATTAAAATAATAAAATAAAATACTCAAACGATGCTAAAACGATCCTATTTTTGATAGCTATAATAAAACAAAGCAAAAGAATATTGTTCACTTGATCTAACAAGTGAATGGCATTTAATAGCAAAAAAAGTTTTGCACCCCAACCCAAATTTCTATACACATTTTTCTTACGTCCGATGGTCATTTTTGACTTCAAGCTATGCTCACAGTGCAAACACAAGCCCTTTCCTTGGCGATACATGTGAAAAACATCGTGTAAACAGCTTGAAATGGGTGCCATCCAGGCCGTTTTTTGAGATATTCTAATTGCCCTATAGCCACTCGTCTACTAGTTCTTTCTCCTAGACCACTATTGGTATTTCCCTGTCTAAATACTGAGAAGTAAGATTGGACGTGTACAGGCTTCTGATCTTTTTTTTTTAAAGAACAACACAAGCCTGAAACACCAAATTTATAAATATATCCTTATGTTTAATTATTAAACATCTATTGCTGAAAGTCATATCCTTAAAGGCAAGAAATTAGAAAGGGGTCAATTCAAGATGAGGTTACGATATATATATATATATATATATATATATATATATATATATATATATATATATATATATATATATATATATATATATATATATATATATATATATATATGACTCCTATACTAATGATATAGAAGAATAGGAACCAGTCGAAAAATGGGTGAAAATAAACGAGATTATCTATTGGTTTGGCTGGCCAGAATTGGTTGATAATGAAAGTCAGATATTACTAAAAAAAATACTATTTTGAGAGCTTATCCTAGTTGTAAATGAGAAACAGAAAAGAAAACATTGTTTTATTTGTGAAATTTCAATTCTTTCACAGATTTTAATTTGGAAAATTCATCACTGAAATTGGCATCTGACCTTTTGGTGCAAAACTGACCACACGTTTCAAACACATGATGATCTAAACATTGCCGCGGCTATTGGTTTATTTATACAGATGCTTGCATCAAGGACATGTCTGTCCTTCTAAATATAGGTTTGACCATCAGCATTCAAAAAATGTAAAAGTTATTGAAATTTTAATATCGTGATATTTTTTTATAGGTTTATTACGGGATCTGAATTAGTAAAGTGTATCACCCATAGTTATATTGATTGCATGTACTGTATAGCTAGGGTCAAAGGCTTAGAAATTTTAAGTAGATCTGCCAGCTCCCTGCGATCTGAAACTATGAACCAGTTCAATGTATCTTTATCGATTTTACCCATATAAAATACAAAACTGTAGTATACAACCATTTTTCGACTTGTTTCGTTCAATGTTTGTTTAACAGGGCAAAAAGTACCAATTTAAGTGTGTTATTTTCAATTACCGTCCACTATTGAGCAGATTATTTACGGTCACTTGGAATGGCGTGCTGAAAATAACATGTTAAAAATGGTAGAGTTCTGTCTCTGTTACAACTGAAAACACCCCAAAAAAAGTAGGGAAGTGGCAATTCAGCTGAAAATATGTATGCATTTGAACTTGTCTCTAAAGTCCCCATCATTTGTATTGATATGGAATTGTAATGCAATTGTAGCCGCAGCTACCTCGTTGTAAGTTGTCATTTCCATCATTTATGTGTTCATTTTGAACAACAAAATATATTAAATGTTAGTACTAACTGTGCTAGAGTTACCGACTAAAAGCTTACGAAATCTGAATTTTCCGCTAATTTAGTTGTAAATTCTCTTGGCAATTGCTGTAAAAGCAAGATCGTATCGTTTTTGCAAATATCAATATGTGGTGTCACTGTCACTTTCGATGCGAAAGCGCCACACGAGCACCAGTTTGATGCGAACTGAATAATAGCTTGTATGAAAATTCTAGAATGGTCCGGTTTGTTTCGAGAAAATTGAGAGCGCCGCCTGTGTAACAGTTTGGCAATTATTTTTCATTGCGATTCTTCACTTTTTATTTCAGAAGAGTACCCGGGAGCACTATGGAAGCTAATGACTGTGTACTTGGTGCTAGGCGGCATCAGCTTCTGTCTTATTTTATTTTGTCTGGATAAAATTGGCGCCAAAGTAGAACCCGAGAAAACTGGTTATCAGGTACAGAAAAAAAAAATTCCAGTAATTCCCATTGTTGTCTGTGTCTGTAGAATAAAATGGGCCACAAGAGTGCTTATAAGATGTATATATGTACGTATGTTGGTTTTAATGAAAACGACAGGAATTAAATGGCATTTCAATTAAACTTAACACATAGTTTTCACCTATCTCCTTTTGAACATTTTATCGACAATATCACACCAATGTCCCTTCAGCCCAACAAAATGACTGCTTAACAAAGATTTCCAATAGCATTTAATTGACATTGCAGGTTATTTGATGTCATTATTCTGCAAATATCTATCTATCTATCTATCTATCTATCTATCTATCTATCTATCTATCTATCTATCTATCTATCTATCTATCTATCTATCTATCTATCTATCTATCTGTCTGTCTGTCTGTCTATATATATATATATATATATATATATATATATATATATATATATATATATATATATATATATATATATATATATATATATATATATAAGGGTCTGTTGAGTTTCGGAATAGTCAATGTTATAATTTTCGTAATAACCTATAGTAAATGCGAATACTGCGGGATAACTATAACATGATATGATTTTGCTTTTAATAGAAAAAACATCCCGTTTTTGCAATTATAGTCCATGCGTCTCTAGCAAGAATGTAGGCAGATAAGAAAAGAAATCTTAACAGCTTTTCTGTGTAACTCCGTGTTAATAAATCGAATGATTACGATCATGGCTATTAAAATGGATTGGTATTCAGTCTCATTTCTTAATGTCCCTCTGGTAATCCTGAAATCTTATTTATGATGTGACATGGTTCATATAACGAAAAGCTAGTTACAACAAAAAGTATTGTAATTTTTATTGCATTTTTAGGGGAGGGGGCTGGCTGGCATATGTTTCACAAACACGGATGATCATGTGTTCAAATACTCTCTAGAAATAAAATAACAATTTAATTAAAAAATATTTATACGTTAATATTTGTATATTCCTTGTGTCAAATTTTAGATAAAGCTAATTTCCTTATCACTCATATATATATATATATATATATATATATATATATATATATATATATATATATATATATATATATATATATATATATATATATATGTGTGTGTGTGTGTGTGTGTGTGTGTGTGTGTGTTGAATTGTCATAAAATTCTGTATTGTCGCTGGGTATGTTCAAATTAATATTTCGTAGCGTTATGCATACTCATATAGTGAATTGTATAGGCAATATTGCAAAATTGTACATTTATGTTTCGCATGTTCCTTCTGACATTTTAGGAAACTAAGGGAAACTAATGGAAAGTCGGTTTCAATTTTACTTGTTTTTGAGTAAGAATTGTCCATAACAATATACCCAAAAGATACAATCAACTGAACTTTCGAATACCCACTTTTCTTAAGAGACATTTTGGATTTTTTAATCGTACTGAATACATTTTTATTGCTAAGTGTTCCTAATGTAGACTGACGACTCGGCTGAATGCAACTGTATAAAGCCTTGATAGTGCAGCAGTAAATGATTCGATTTACAACTCAGGTACCGCTTCGGATGCAGGTGGTCGTGGGTTTTACCCAGGCCGAGTCATACCAAAGTTTTTAAAATATGGCACTAACAGCTGCCTCACTTGGCGCTCAGCATTAAGAGATTAGTGGTAGGACTGATTGGCCTGGGGTCAGGATAATGTGACTGGGTGGGACATCATGCCACAGGCCTATGGCATGATGTCCCAGTGCTTGACATCACTATAAACTGTCACACTGCAGATATCGTAGCTATATGACTTGTTTTTTTAAAAAAGCTACGTTAAAAATCTAAATCACACACACACACACACACACACACACACACATATCCGACAACTCAGGTAGACCCGTGTTCAAATACTATGGAACAGCTCATAACACTCTTGTATATAAAGAATATCCATATATAACGAAGTCCTTACATGAATTCGTCATACGTTATTTATTTTGCAATGAAAATACGGTTGTAACAACAAAAAAATTAATGACCTGTTTCGTAGACATTTTTGATAGAAGGCTTCAGTTTCATATAAAGACTGCAGATTAGAATTCCTAGATTTTTCCGTATTGCGTAAGTTCCCTTTTAAAGTAGGTGCCTTTTGAGGCCCGTTTCGTTATTCTATAAATAATGTTGTATTCCTTTTCTATTGTAGATAGTGATTGACCACGTGACCATGCTGCTCTCGAACAAGAGCTTTCGCCTGCTTATCCCGCTGTTGATTTTCAATGGACTGCAGCAAGGTTTTGTTTTCGCAGATTTTAACCAGGTGTCGTTTTTCATTCCCTTAATACGTGAAGAAGATTATTTATGATAGACACAAATTATAGTTGATAATAGGCGAAAGAACGGTAGTATCGGATAAAAGCTCATCACATTTGAAATTATATGAAAGTGTATCTGTCCAACAAAAAGCAATAGGGAAATTTGAACATGTCAGTTACAGTAGTTTAAACTGTTTTTATAAAACTTATTCTATATATTCGAATAGTAATAAATATTTGTTTTGTGATAAAATTACCAAAATTCACAATGCAACCAGTCAGAGAATCTGTCCAAACACGGATCCTTTTAGAAGTGGTTGAGAAAAACATAACAATTGCAAGCAAACACACCTAAACACACTATTTATTTACTATGATGAAACCAACAAATTATATCATTTGAAAGTTTTACACAACAATTGTTTTAATCGAAAATAAAAAAAAAACACTCGGAATTATGCGGAAAAATTCGAATGTGTCATCAGACTTTTTTTCTAATAAAAAAACTATTTAAATTTTTACTCAACCTGTTATCTAAACTTCACGACGTCAAAGACGGACAAACCAGACTTATAATAAGCTGAAATCAACTTTCAATAGTCATTTATCGCTAAACTTACGTATTCGGGTGATTTGTATAAACTTAACTTTGTACTAGCCTAACTTGACAGGAGATTTTTAGGGGGGGGTCATGAAAATCGCCATTTCTCATAATAACAAATCTTTGTAAGAACAGTACGTAGGTGTCAGACCAGAGCGACTAATTTATCATATATTTTCTCTAAGCTATAGTTCCTAAGACACAGAAAAGCCCTACTGTCTAGTATATGAGTAAACAAGATTTTGCTGCCTGTTTGAAACAGAAATTTCATGTATATCCACGTATTCCGTTGATAACATTATTATTATGATTCAATAAATAGCTAGACAACAACATATAAAGATACTCTTGCATATTTCGTAATAAGAGATAACATCCTAAAATTGCGACCTCATTATCATTATATTGATAATTTGTGTTCATCTGAGTTGACAAGAGCTGTATGTACTTTTTGCTGACCTGTTGCTTTCTGAATATACGTTTCTTTTTTTTTTTTTTTTCAGGCCTATGTGACATGCGCAATGAGGAGCGTGGAATACATTGGTTACGCCATGATAATCCTGGGTCTGGCCAACGTCATTAGCGCCATTTTTGTTGCTGTATGTGCGCGCCTGATACCACGTGAGGTAGTTTTTGGAGTGGGCGGAGTCTTGCATATGGGACTTATGATTGGCTTTCTAATTTGGATGCCAGAGAAAAATTTGAGCGTATTTTTCATATTAGCGGCTGCCTGGGGTGTGTGTGATGCCGTCTGGCAAACGCAGTGCAATAGTAAGTAAGATTAAGGCGCTTAGCTGCATTGTTGACAGACAAAATGGGGAATATATATATATATATATATATATATATATATATATATATATATATATATATATATATATATATATATATATATATATATATAGTGAACGTGAAAAGACCTATTTTTAATCATGTAGGTCTATCAAAATTAGAAAACAGGTCATATGATATCCCTTAGAAATATAAAAGTGAACATGTCCAAAATTATCGTTCAGTTTACAGGGTAAGGTGAATTTACATGTGTATTATATTAATTTAGATATTACAGAAAAATTTGTAAAAATACTTTTAGAAAGGCAACTTCACGATTTCGAACAATTTGCATGACTTCAAGTACCAAAAGTCCTAGAAGAAGCATGTTGCCGCTTCTCCGCTCAAAATAATTTCATGCCGGTGTTATTGTTGCTGTTGTTAATGCTGCTGCTAATGATGATAATGATGATGGTGATGATGATGACGTAGGAGGAGGAGGAGATTATTAGTATTATTAGTATTAGTATTATCATTATTATTATTATTATTATTATTATTATTATTATTATTATTATTATTATTATTATTATTATTATTATTATTATTATTATTATTATTATTATTATTATTCCACAGCTCTAATCTGCATAACATGTGTGGAGGATACAGACATTGCATTCGCCAACTACCGCTTGTTGCAAAGTTTTGGCCTCACCGTGGCATTTGTCAATGGCCTCTTTCTGTCCGTGTCTTTCAAATTGTATATTCTGATGATCTTATTAGTCGTCGCCATCATGTTCTATGTGCTAGCCGAGTATCGGGTCAGGCAAGAAGAAAGCGGGACACTTGGCAGTGTGGACACTTGATACTGTGGAAAAGTAATGTCAGGGTGCATAGTATGTTTGTATGGAGTTAGCGAATGGGTTGAAGTGTGTATTATAATTAGGAACTGCTAAAAATATAACGTGATGCAGTAAGCTGTAAAATCCAGTTATGTACATACGACATATTTGGACAAAGTTATAATAATACACACCAAAATATGTGTTAGGAAAATATTACCATTCTAAAATTCTTTTAGAGAGGAAAGGGTAGATCCGTGTACGTTAGTGTATTTCTTAAAAACAGCGCGCTGCTGAAAAATAATTTTAATGTACTGTTTGTATTCACTTATAAGTCGAGCTCAACTGCAAATTGTACAGTATCCGATCTGCCTTTGCATGATTCGCTGACAGATCAGGGTCAAAAGCAATTTGTTAGGAGTACTCACTAGAACAAGCAATACAGACATGGATCTTCCGGTTGATCAGGATCTTATATGTAGTTTGCTGTTGGATGGGGGTTATAAGTGAGAAGATTCAGTCCATACGCTCACTTTTATCATAAGAATTATTCACAAGGTCACATCAGTAGAAGATTTGTAATGTATGGTTTATAGAGACCGAATTACGCTGCACTGAATACTTTTCAAAATAATTCTTTTTTGGATATTATATGGCGTACTATGAAATTTTACGTGATGACAATGCATGAACCGAACAGATCACCTGAAAGCTTGCATGTGGCGTGTTTAAGTGACAAACAACTGTTTCATGAATGCTTCCTTTTGACACAGACTCTTTATGCCTCTTACATTCCAAAAAATCTCTTTTCTTCATTCAGACATAAAGGATTGAAATTTGTGTTCTCATTACAATAAAGTTTTTCCTTTTTACTAAAAACAAAGAAAAGGCCAGATTAGTATGCAGTACTTCGTCATATAGATTCAATTACTGACACTTCGCACCTGCATCTGCAAATTCGAAGACTTTGTAACCGGTGTAAGCTTGATATATTTAAACGCTTTACAAGCACCATCAGTATACAGTTTTTTGTTACAAGTACAATTATAAACGTGATTCCATATGTGAAACAGCTACTTAAGGAGGAGACAATTCCAACTATCCCTTAATTGTAGTCATCATTCATGCCTTAGTTTCACACACACACACACAAACACACACACACACATGTGAGCGCATACTTATTTTTAAATTTGGAGATAACATGTGTGATCTTCTATCATACTTTTATACATATTTCGATGCACACACTTCAAGTTCTGCATTCCTCAATATTCGTTTCTAATTTAAAACTGCTATTCTGTTACAAATTCTTTTATATTAAGATCATAAAACTATTTGGGTGCATTTTTAAAACTAACCAAATCAAAAACTGCTCAGGTCTTTGCTTATGCGTTTCATAAATTACTTGATCTGTACGATCTATGCGCAGAAGACATGAACTTTTCGTGTGAAATTGTTGTTGTGTCTTACAGAAATAATAACTTTTCGTTGGTGCAGTTTACTAGTTGTGTCAATGACGTCACTATTGCTTAGGCAGAGATAGTACTGTTATCTCACTGTATAATTTATCTTGTCATCCCAAGATCAACACGTTTTCAAGCAAGACATGCTCAGAAAACATTTTCATGGGCTGTCTTTTAAATATTATAACAGGTTTTTTTGTTGTTTTTTTTTTTTAGGTAAAATACTTTGATTCAATTTTTCACCAAATATTTTGCACAGACCCATCTTTAATTGCAACTTATATTTTATCGTGAGCAAGTATTTTAAAAAGGCATGTCCAAGACTTCTTTATGAGAGTCTGTCCCAGTGTTTCGAAGACGCTAATTGAAGATGTAAACGAGTTCTTCAGCCATTTGATGCATTGCACTTTTAAACTTTTAGCGGTAAATTCGAATATATATAATTGATATATCGACTTCTTTTAACCAAACGCTTTTTTGAGGATATAAAAAAGCAAAATTGCAAGATCTGCACAATTATTAAAAATGAATTGATATTTAACATCCATTCTGACAAAAAAATCAAATTATAGTAGTTTGTATCTTTCGTATCCCCCTAACCGATATAGGTTGAACCACGCCTCGGAGAAAACCCATTTTCCTGCGTTCATTCCCAAATAATGGTCGGGAATTACCAATATTGTTCATATCATTCAATAACCACATCAATAGCAGCATATTTATCATCATTTATACCTCAAATAGCAACATATGTAATTCATATTCGAGCATATATACCAATTTTTTGTAATTTTTGTGAGCATTATTACTTTTGCAGTGAAACGGGTCTACCACGTGACTAGAAAATGATGACGTGGTTGTAGATCAGGTGAAAGAGTCCATTTTGTTGATAGAGGTATATGCAATTGTTCATATTACCAGGATTACACGAACGTGTGAACATTAAGCTTATAAAGTCGAATAGTTATGTATGTGAACGTGCGTTTCTTGCCTATCCTAAAAAAGACTTATGCACGCGCCTTAGTTTACGCACCTTAGTGCACCTAATAGACTCAGACTCTTACGCTTGCCTTCAAAATCGTGTGTGTGTGTGTGTGTGTGTGTGTGTGTGTGTGTGAGTTTGTTCAAAATAAACTGGAAAAGAGAAAATATATAAAATTCTCCAATTTTGTTCACTTTGTTAGTTCTGCTGTTAGAGAATTAACTATAATTAGAATGATTTATAAGTATTGTCACAGCACTTGAATAGATGTGAATTAACCAGCAGTCTCACATGAAATGTGGACGACAGCAAGATAACAATTATCTTCGAGGGGTTACCCCCCCCCTGAAATGCTTCGTACGATACCTGGCCGGAGAATGAATCCACAAAATGTACAGGATTTAGTTAATTTTCTAAAACATCTGCATATATTTTACAACTAGCGATATGTTGAATATTTTAAAAATGTATGTACAAATACCGATTAATAATTTTAATAGATTGATAAATCTGTCACAATAACGGCTTTATTTTTTATCATGACGGTCGTTATTACCTGTAGCGACCATCAGCAAAAAATTCGTTCTTGATTTATTAGTTTACATATTCGGTACACAGCCTGCCTTCATTGTGTAGTTAAATACATTTATTGTTATTTACCCCGTGCTTCCATCTATCATATAGGACACTGTTAGTGTACCAATGCCAGTCACAAAGGAAAAATTAAATGTTTCTAACAAATCTGTTCAGTGTTGTTTTATTTATTTGTGTGTGTGTGTGAAATAGAGAGAGAGAGGATTTGTAAGCTATTTAGTAAATTTTTAACACCCCCTCTCCCCCATCAAACAACAAAAAACAGCGAAAACCCAAAACAAAAAAAAAACAAGAACACAAAAAGAAGAAAAGAATAATATAAGTGTCTCCATCTGTCAGGGATGTCAGCGCCAAGTTGAAATAATAAATTAAGCCTTGATATCAATATATTTATAAATGATAAACATACATTCGTTCTGAGATAATCTGGTGTTCGACCAAGCATATACGAGCACTTGTTCCTTAGCTCTTTAGACGATTTTCTGGGACCCTTCTACCACGTGACTATCTAGAAAAAAAACAACAAATCGAGTACGTAAAGCCAGAATAAATCATTCATCTTGCAAATCTCATCTACATCAAAACAAGTGTTCCGTGTCGATAACGATAAATAACAAAACAATCTAACAAAAGGGTAAAATCTAAATAAAGACGAATGGTCTGTGAACGAAAGTTCAATCTAGTTAACTATGAACAGTATATAAACAACAAGGTTTTTCCTGATAAGGATGAATGTGTTCTGATCAACATAGTATCACCAGATAAAGATAAATGGATTGTGAACGAAAGAGTCCCGTTCAGTTAACAACTCTTAACAACTTGTGAACAAGAGTCCCATCCACTTAACTATGAAGGGCGGAGTTATTCTGCGCAAGGATCTTGTACAGCCCAGTTTTATAGGGCATGACCTCCCTGACCTTGCCTCATTACTGGAGTCGTCAACATTTTCCCTAGCAATAACAAATGCAACATTTAATGAAAAGCAAATTAGTGTACAGGTAGACAAAGCATATTTTGTTTTGTACTTCAATCTGTGTGTATTTTGTGTACAAATTATCATTAAATTCATATAACGTTACTGCAGAAACTTTCAAACTTACCGTGCAGAAAAAAAGGATTTCAAATTAAATTAATTGATTGATTAAACTGCTTATGATTTAGAGATTTATTTTGTTAGCTTGATTGGGTTTGAAACACCAATAGCCAAGTCAATAAAGATTTTCAAGAAAGTTTTGACTAGGTGGACAAGGATATTGCAATGTTTAAATTTCTCAAGCTGGAGACATACATACATGTATCCAAAGTCCAGCTCGTCAGCAAGAAAATTCGTATTACTAGAGGAGGGAAATGTTTTGTCCCCCTTAAGTATCACGTTCATATCGTTACAAAGGGTAACGATATGGAGAAGTTTTTGTTTTCTTACATACTTCGCGATGTTTCTAGGCTGGTAGCTTGGAGTCACAGCCGTGTAGTCAGTAAGTCAATAGGGCGACGTAACTATTTAAACTGGAACTGACGTCATTACGGGAGTTCTGATTGTTATTGTGTGATTTGCGTCTTTCTCAATAGTTGTTAGCTTTTTAGGGAACAAGAACAGAGCTTGTTCTTTGAAAGTTGTTTTGTACTTCAGTCTGTGTGTACTTTGGGAAAACTGTCTGACCGTTGGCACCTGTTGAAAGAAAGGAGCGTCAGGCAATTTAATCATTTGTGTTAAAATATGAGGCTCTGCAAGATGAGCAATATTGATCCCTAAGGTGTCAGAAGCAAATGCACTTAGTCTAAAATTTTATGTATATTTTTATTCCATACCTGACTTGTTACCGGTCTTCTTATAGGCTTCATACTTAATTCGGCCACTTCAACCTAGAATTAAGCCTTGTTCAATGGAAGTCCAAAAATATACTGTTAATATAAAGGATTGGACACTGCATAGAATCATTATGTCAATAATCTACGCCAGAAGAAACCGGAACAATAAACGACTTTTCCTCCTCACAAAAAAAAAAGAAATCTTCGTCAATGCATCACAGCTGAAAGGTCAGGACATTGTCGTGTTTCGACAGCCTAGCAGGTTCATTTTTGAAGCATATTATATATACATTTAAGCACATCAATTAAAACAAAGAAACACCAAATGTTCCCTTCAATTCCAACAAAACAAAACATGAAAAGATGCTAAAGAAATGTGTAGTGTGTGATATGTATTCGATTCACATGTAGCTTGGCAGCAGCTATAGCATCTGTTGTTATTACTGGAGACTATTATAAATGCAAGTCTTTTATGCCAATAAGAGTAGAGATAACGTAGACTGAAACGCTTTTTTTTCCCTTCAAAATATCTTCAAAATAAAGTTGGTAGTTTTGTATTCTTCGACTTTATTGTATTCTATATTGCATTTAAATTTTGGGGGCATGTAGAATAAATTTTAACTCTTTTTTTTATTTCTCCTGTATATCTTGTAGTTGCCAAATAAAGAGAAGAAATCGAAAGAGGAATACATATCTCTAATGGTTTTGTGACGGTTGTAGTTGACATTTGTTTTATTTCAATGCATGTAAAATTCTAATGTCTTGATGAAATATTTTGTTTCGGAAATATGTTTCATTTTTATATCCTTCTTTCCTGTAAGCTTTCTTCTGTAACCACTACATTACTCTATGGTTACAAAAGCCCTTTTTTCTTTATTGAATTTGTTATGTACTGCTTTATACTGGAGTTTCTTCGTCACATTTTTATTGTCTCCTAATATCCATCATTTAATTTTGTCCCCATCAATTTGAATGAAGGTTTTATTACATAAATTTGACTATTGTTTAATTCGACTAAAAGATAAATTAAAACACACTGAGACAAATTTGCAGTTGTCCAAGACATCACGTTTGCTTTCACCTTCTAGTTGTGTTGAAAATGAATGAAAGAGTACAAAAACAGGCTGACAAATTTCCAGGGAAAGCAGCATTAAAACATGATCCATGTGGAGTTGAACTTGGAAACGTTAAAAGAATTCGAATGATAAAAGAGCAGAGATTTTAAAAAAGACGAGGAAGGAAGGAAGATTGTACCATCTCAAGATGAAGATGAAAATATTATACTAGTTCAGGACGGTGAAACAAAATATGATGCTGTATCGGTGGGTTTTTTCTCTTTGGTAATCTGTTGATGCATTGAAAAAGCATAATTTATCACATAATTCAAACCTGTGATGTCTTATATTACTTATGGTATCAAAAGAAAACTGAAATTCATGTTCATAACCATTACACAATTTGAAGTAAACCAGTATCATGAACACTGTTTGCAGCGCAGCTTTAAGATTTCGCTCTTACAGAATGCGTTTGAACAAATGCTTAAGTTTATATTAGATTAACCAAGAATACGTATCTCGAAGAAATTAATGCTGATTAATGACTTAAAACCTCTAAATAGAATTGTTGATGACTTAAAACTTCTCAATAAAATAATAATCCTTCATAGAGATTCAGTCTTAAATTATGAGTTATAACTTTGTAATTCCAGAGAATAATGTAAATAAATAAATCATCTCAAATATTAGCTAAAACACAATTAAAATTGATTCCTTTAAAGACCGATGCTATGATATTGAGAAAGAATTTACAATTAATTCACCCTTATATAAAACTAAAACACAATGATAGAAAAGGGATGAGGGTCACTCTCAAAACGAATTAATAAACAAGATCCCTTATAGAAACTTACAATGTCAAACATCGACATAAACATGTTTACCTACAAGTAATAATTATCTTAAAATATAATCTACATCATAGACAAATATTAGTTATGTAATACGTTGTTTATAAAAATAGATATTATTCAGGTAGGCCTAAACACCTATCCTTAATTATGGACAACGAGTAATTACACAGTACAAATTAAAAATAGATAACAATATCGCTACGATTCTCATTCTGTCACTCTATTTCGTTTTATGAGTATATCATCTATTTTGTAAAAATCCTGCTACATCTAACAGTGCCTTAGTTCGCTTATATTTGTTACTGTTTACTTGGATGTTATTGTCACTCCCTATAATCAAGAGACCAAACATGCCATTTAGAGGTTTTAAGTCATCAATTATTCTCATGAGAGGTTTTAAGTCATCAACTATTCTATTTAGAGGTTTTTAGTCATCAATTATTATATTTAGAAGTTTTAAATCGTTAGCTATTCTATTTAGAGGTTTTAAGTCATTAACTATTCTATTTAGAGGTTTTAGTCATCAGCTATCATCTTGGGAAGTTTTAAGTCATCAACTATTCAATTTGGAGGTTTTAAGTCATCAACTATCCTAATCGGAGGTTTCAAGTCATGGACTATCTTGCTAAGAGGTTTGAAGTCATGGACTATTCTATTCAGAGGCTTTAATTCACCAACTATTCTATTTATTTTGGTACGTGCAGACTCGTTAAAGAAATAAGCTGAGATGATACTGAACCCAATTCCTTCGGAAATATATATATATATATATATATATATATATATATATATATATATATATATATATATATATATAACTTTTTTTCAAGCCTATTATTATTTACTTTAAGCAGAAATACATATGCTTTCAGTTATTATTAATTATTGATAGTTTGTTTCTAAAAGTCTTAAGCAAGCATGTACATATTGTTTTAAAGGAATAATTTCATTGTACAAAGCATGAAAATATTGGTTCCTCAATACGATTAGTGTAATTTTATTCCCGTGTAGTACACTGTGATTTGCAGAAACCGATATATGTCTTCCAGTTCTTTTAGGGATACAATGTTTTAAACTGGTCCTCTATTGATAAATGAAGCACACATTTTCCATTTCACTAGCATATGTATTTTGTTGAAAATGTCATTCTACTGGTCTTTAAAACGTTTCAAACTTGTACGGCCATTTTTTAGAACTAGTAGTCTCATGTAAGGTGGTTTCGGGCTCAAAACCCTATTTTGTATTGAACGACAACTTGATTTTCCCACCTCCATAGCAACTCAAGTTAGTCTAAAAAACTACTAAAACAATCTTTGGTGAGACAACAAAATTTATTTCATAATGGTTTACCCGTTGAGGACATGTTTTTGGATCGTCGCTGTCGTCAAACAAAATAGGGGATGATCCCGAAACAACCCTTACATTAGACTACTAATATATTTCACACAAACTGGTAGAGATTGTTATAGATATTTCACACAACACTGCTAGAGATTGTTATATGATAATTCACACAACACTGCTAGAGATTCTAGGTATATTTGTAACGTTTCAGCGTTTGCAATAATATGACTCTAGTCATCATGACAGAACACGTAAAAATCAATGTAACCGCTGATAAGAAAATCAGGTTCTAATATTTTGATAAAGTTTCCACGAGAAAATATTGTCTTATTAGCGAAACATTTTTAGGTCATCATCTACTGTAATTTGTGCGTAATTTTGTTTTGAGCTAGTTTGATTATAAAGATGATCACTAATTTTTAGGAGCTATCTTGTGATCATAGCAAAATATACCGAATCATCATTGCAAACCAGAGACAACTTTACCTAGTTCTATTTTGAAGTACGTGCTATACTTTTCCTTGTTAAGCACAATCGTCATATGCTTACCCTGGAAGAGAATTCTCTTTAACCTGGTATCTTCCATCATAATATCTTATATTTTATAAAAATTTACCAAATATCAACAATAAAATCATCTTTGACTCGTAGTTCCTGTATCAGATCAAGCTTAATAAACTTTTCACCTCTAAGATAATTTGGAAGTTGATTAAATATTTTATTATAAGTCGCTATTGTTATCTTACAAGATGCATTTTTGTTCTCATATTTTGGTTCTATGTTTTTCTTGATCGCTTATAAAGCAATACCTGCTCCTGACACTATCAGCAATAATGGATTTGCTCTTTCCCTTGCTGATGCTATTCACGTTATTGTTAACACAATCGAGATATAGTTTAACACGCTTATGATTCTTCAGTAACATTTTCTGACACGTCTGATACAATAGATGTTTTTTATGATAGTACCCGTAATACTTGATCAGCTCGTAACTTTCTTTGTCTGAGAAAGTGAAAGAAATATGGTTTAAGTCGATTATTTCCTTTTTTGTCATTATGAAATTGTTTCGGTAATTACTTCAATTACTGTAGTAAAAATATTTTCAGATGAAGCATTATCGATCAGAAAACTAATTTATTTTATTGACAGAATCGGCAAGAAACTCTCTGTACTTACACACTTCAGATAAGAAATCATCATATCTGATATCTGTTAAAATTGAGGATGAAAATATTGGGCCAAAATGTGTTGGTATTTTACTGTTATGGACTCTATCACGATAAATATCTTCTGTTTCGTCGATATAACTAACAACGTAACATAACTGTTCCAGCTTAAAGTTTGTTAGTACCAGATGCTGCATGTGAATCGCATATGCTACTGTTGCAAAGCTAAAAAAACCGCGAATATCTGCTTGCCATATATCTATGGCGGGTGGGTTTAGGAACCCGCCAATCAGCTCTTTAATATTTCTGTACTAGGCTTCTGTCAGTAACTTTCTAGCTTCTTTTTTTATAGTTTCTTAGTGCATTTTTTAAATAAAAAATCTATTATGTATTTCATAATTTTTATCAACAATAGGTTTAAGAATTGTAATATCGTCAAGTTATAAAACATATTTCGTTCGACATCATCATATAACTCAATTTTAGTCTTTTAGTCTCAATTTCGGATACTGTGTCTAGTGCAGCATTAATGTGATATACGTTATACTTTCTTTATTTACGCTGAGAGTCTATCAAACTGGATATGCTGTTGTTACCATGTTAATACCAGTACTGTTATCTACTATTTCTAACAGCATCTTTTTATAATAATAGTCCATACAAAGTACATTATATACTTGACGTTTAGCAAACGTGTCCTTGAGCTTCCGATTTTTAAGAAATTTGTGTTTCCTTGTTTCAGTTAGTTTCTCAAGATCATAATGAATCTGCTCTGGTTTCTTATCACCATTAAATTGTTTTTATAAAGTTAGATTTATCAGTCGTCAAAATATTTCCTTTGTTTAGCTCAAGCAGTGTATTTATAAAATATTTTTCAAACTTTAATCCGCCTTTCCTCGCACTCGCTTATAGGACATTTTTTTGCTAATTATATCGAAGTCTCTGATAGAGTATCTCAGTTGAAGGCCTTTTTTTTCCCAGAAACACTGTCAAAGTTATCGCTATTCTCAGTTATACCGGGCAAACGCAGTTATATTTTTCATTTGAGCAATAATATTTATCGCTTTTGCTTCCTCAATAATCTCTGGGTCTAGCGAATAAACATCAGCTATTTCAATCTCCGTTCATGGGCTTAGTATAAAATTATAACATTCTTTTGCGACTCAGATCGATGGAGGATCAATATAAAATTATATTTTAGAATCACATTAAATCGTCCAGTGTATATATCTGAAACATTGACAAACCTTGGAAATGACCTATAACGCTGATAACATAAATCATTAAATAAGAGCACTTGTTTGTTGTTACTTCAGGATCAATAGTGTAAATTGTTGAGTAGTAGTAGTAACAAGATCACCCAAAAATGCCACATACAGCTCATCCCATGTTGTATTATTGTTAGACCCTTTTAATCGCCAATCATAAATGTACCCGATATTAGCATTTATTTTACCTAGTAATTAAAATTTCCATACTGCTACTGCAGCTGGACACTGTATTTTAATCCAAAAGTTTGATATTTCGCTTCTGTTATCCATTCTAACCCGCCAGATATAGAGCAAGATGTGGAATGTGATCGACACTATTTTCTTTTGGCTTTTTTTTTGTACTGCCACCAACAGCAAGCGATTGTGTAACACTATTCACGAACGGTTTATTGGTAAGATCGGATCTAGATTTAGGCACATACGTAGAATCTCGGAAAACATCAAACAGTGCAAACGTTTCCATGTTCTATAATCCTATTTGCAACTGTCTGGTACTCTATGGCAAAAGTTAAAACTAACATCAATGACGATTTTACGTTTTGGGTGAAAAACGAGTGGAAATCTGTTAAGATACCACAAAGCGCCTACAACGTAACGGATATCAACAAAACAATAACATATTTTATAAATGCTGGACGTAGTAGTATACCATCTGATAATTTGGAGATAATTTCGAACTACAACACGTTACGAGCAAGAATAACACTAAAATAGTTTTTATCGATCTAGTAGCTAATACACAATCGCACCATTGCTCGGACTCAATAAACAACAATACATATCCGATCCGCAGAGCGGATCAACATCTCAGACAATATCATATGACAGGGAGTAGGTCATCAATATCACAGATGTAATTACAATCCTGAGATCGTAGCTGGGTCATACACAGCACGAGGCAGCCAATAAAATCCAAAATTTAATCGTTGACTGAATAATATAAGTCCTATCATTATAACGTTCTAATTGAATCAAAATTCGAATCCGGATGAAATTTCAAAGATGGAGGGCGATGACGTCTTTTAAAACCTCTCTTGAGCTGTTGTGTCAAGAGTTTCTTGTTGAATTTTATGAATTTAGAGTAATATTCAGACTTTAGAATTCCGAATAATTTCCAAAAAATGTATTTGTCGAAGAATTTGATGAAGAGCACTTATATTTCCAGGAAATATAAATTATTTTAAATAACAATTTCAACTCAACTGGTCAGAACATAAAACACCTTTAAGCTCCAGAGGTATCAATTTACGACTGAATTCAATCACTAAAAGCGTTAGTTTTAAATGCAGTTTTAGATCACATGATGCGGTCACGAAAAACTCCTATGACAAAAAAAAGAAGAACCACAAGAACGAACTGAAATGCGGTCTGGGGTGGATTTATAGGCCCACTGCTAGAAGGGATAGCTGGAAGTATATTACCACTTATGTTAGGGATAGGACGCGTAATGCAGGCATACAAAATGCAAAGACAGACTTGTGGAAGTCGTCGCCGAGGACTAATACAACCGAGAACCATAAGATGAAATAATGCTCGTCAAATAATTTTGCAAATTGCTGATAAACTTAAAAATATAAGCGGATTTCTAGGAGCATTTTCAAAAGCTGAGTTAGCAGCCAGATCACGCGAAATTAATCAAAGCAGTGTTATTAATATCCAAGTTTTTAACGGTAGCTCTTTACAACAACAATTACTTTGGCTCGTTTGGTCTTTCTCCCAGTAATGTTATTAAACAGTACATCTTTAAGAAAAAAAAATTAAAAATAAACTATAGGACTAATCAGCTTCAGTAAGTTGGAACTTCAGCTAGTGGTTACTATTGCGTTATGTTTATCTTGCCTATGTCTAGGACGCAAGCGTCCAGGTCTGATAGCGAACCAGTCAACTTTTTAAAGTCTATTCTGCAATTTGACTCTTATGTTGATGACCTGCCTGCGATGATATTAGATTATAATAGCACTAAACACAGTACAAGAGGAATGTCACCGAACGATGTTATAAAAAAATCTAGTTCTTACAACCGAAAACAGATATCGCAGATACAAGTTTGACGTTGGTTATCGTGGTAGCATTTCTTTAACGAACAAAACATTTGAAAAAGGTTTTAACCTGAAAAGGTCCGAGGAAGTATTTGTCAAGTATTTATCGTTGAGAAGACTTTAATTACAACACCTGTAACATACAAGCTAAAAGATCTAGCAAACGAAGATGTCATTGGAAGTTTCTACGAACGGGAACTTAAACTAGCAACACAAATATATTTCTTATCGAACGAGTGATATACAAAACGTGGTAATAAAAGTGTGGTCAAAGGGCGCGGTTAAGTTGAGAGTTTTAACAGTTGGATTTCAACCAGTGAAATCAGAGATCTTTGAATAGATCGCAAGCGATCCGATTAGCTCGCCGTAGTTTAGAAGAACAGGCCTATATTTTATAGTCTACATAACGATATCAGATGTCGTCTTCGTTCTGTTGTTAAATCTGTCATCAACTTTAAAATCTTTACAAAAATAAAATAAAATTATATATTTTTGACGACCATAACTCCAAGTTGTACAATTCACATAAATGGCTTACGTTACTTGGTCACCTATATTGTACAAAACGTGTGATATTATTATAGTCATAAACAAAACGCATTTGTTATGTATGCACACCATCCATAAAAATGTTTTATTAGACCAAAAAATCCGCTTTTATAAATGAAAAAAATATTCGGCAATCTCTGTAAACAATCGGTAGTTTCCGCGTGCCAAAAACGGATATGACGTACATTGATCCCTTCCATTCAACCTAGCCATTCAAGTGTTAATTTCACCACATAAATGTCTGTGAGATATATCTTACGATTATGCTTTTGTACAGCAAGTATGGTGCACTTTGTTGCACATGGATGTAACCAAAAAGAGTGATGATGAGAAAAATGGTTCATTCTTTATTTCAAAAGAATGTTTACCAGAATAAAAAGTGGATTCATGCTGTGGGATCGAATAGGGTGAGGGATGGGAAAGGTGTATCATTTATACCGGATTATAGTCATTTTTCCCAAAGACAATTCGGCCCAACTTAATAATAGTTTGAACAATTTCCTTTTCTTTAAACAACAAGAAGATACTATGTAAGATAAGTTTTAGGGAAAAAAAGCTTAATTTAAATAAACTATCTGTATATTCTTTCACAAAGAAAATAATCATACTTCGTAGCATACATACATACATACATACATACATACATACATACATACATACATACATACATACATACATACATACATACATACATACATACATACATATAACAAACTGACATTATCTTGCTCGTTCTAATTAAAATATGTACATCTTTTATGCTAAAATATATATGCATCTGCACAATTTACATTCTCAATTTAAGTCTTCTGATCAAGTTATCAATATTGATTTATAAAACAATAATAATTAACAGATAATATTCTACAGAATACACATAGATTTTTATAAGGTAGTGTACATGAGATATTATAGCAAATAAATTTAATTTTAATTTTCAGGTTGTAACACTGTAACACTGATTATATATATATATATATATATATATATATATATATATATATATATATATATATATATATATATATATATATAATACACACTCGATTACACGCGAGAGAGAGAGAGAGAGAGAGAGAGAGAGAGAGAGAGAGAGAGAGAGAGAGAGAGAGCATTCTGTCAGTGTTTAGTTGCTGCAATATGAAGCTCTTACTAGTTAACTTTATTGCAGTTTTTTTTTCTCCAAGTTGTCTTAGTGTGTGCTCGCGTAAATTAAACGTTTGACATTGCTCCATTATTCCATACAAATAAGAAAGGGATTAATTTTGTGTTGAATATGTGCCCCTCCCTGCACGGTAGAAAACAATTGATAAATTTGGTTATTTGAAAATAAGATGAAAGATACTAACCATACATTGTTATCATTTATTCCATCTTTTCTCATTATGCGAAATTTATTAAAGAAACAAATATATCCACGAATTCTGTATATATATATATATATATATATATATATATATATATATATATATATATATATATATATATATATATATATATATATATATATATATATATATATAAAGAATACAAATCATATGGCGAATAACAACCCTCTCAAGCGTACTGGATCCACCAAGGGATTACGTCTGTCAGGGATTAATTAAAATAGATGCAATAAACTGACGACGAACAGTACGAAACTAGTTACTAACTAGCCTAAGCGCTTTCGACTCTTAATGAGTCTTTTTCAAAGGCAAATACAAAACATAGTTACGACAAACAAATAAACACAAAAACGTTGCGTTTGTAAACCTCTACATATCTATCTTCACATGTGCTAAAACTATAAATACAACCAGCTTGTATAGACTAGTTGCGGAAACTGAAAACGTTGTATAATTCCCTAAAAGTCTACAAGCCAAAGCGACATCTATTTTTACTTTGTGTACATATGTAACGTAGATTATATCCCGGATATTTGGTTCTATACCGGTTATTCTTATAGTAAAAATTGAAGGATAAGAAGATTTAGAAAATGTTAAATTCTACTAGTGCATAGTTTTCATTTTCTAGTCTTCTTGGTTTAGACCGCTTGGTTTCAATGTTCTAAGGCGGCGTATCCAGTATGATTCCTTTTCCTTCCTGGTTTCGGAACTCCAGCTGTGGTTGTTGGCAATAGCGATAAGTATTATATCACTGAAAGTGTGGCCAGGGGAGGAGAAGTGTTCTGCGACCGGGCTTCTGTACAGCTTTTTTGTCATCCAATCAGATCTATGAAGGTTTATCCTTATGTGTAGCTTTTCAGTTTCTCCCACGTACTGAAGGCCACAGATCTTACATGTGATGAGATAAATCACATTCTCTGTTTTGCACGTTTTGTGTGAACCATGTATGTTTAGTTTTTCTTTAGTCACTGTGCTAGTGAATGTCTTGGTCTCTATCATATGTTGACAGGTTTTGCATCTTTTATCGCCACAGGGTCCAGATTGACTAGGTTGGTTTTGACTAGCGATTGTTGTTAGCTTGGCCCTGACTAGGATGTCCTTTAGGTTTTTTGGTCTCCGGTAAGCTACTACAGGTTTGTTCGGAAGTATTAGGTTTAGTATGTCTGACGATTGCACGGTTGGCCAGTGGTTTGCGATGATTTTACCTACTTTGGGATTGTCTGGGTGATAGGTCAGAATAAATGGTATCCTATCAACCTTTTCTTTCTGTCCATATCTGAGTAGGTCATCACGGTTTGTTTGTTTGGCCCTTTGGATTGCCTCCGCAATCAGGTCTTTGTCGTAGCCTCGGTAAATTAAATGTTTAGCCAGCTCTTCAGACCTTTCTAGGAATCTTTCATCGTCGGAGCAAATTCTGCGTATCCTTAGTGCCTGGCTATATGGAATGTTCTTAATGCAGTGTTTTGGATGACAGCTGGTTGGGAGAAGATACTGGTGTTTGTCGGTTGGTTTCGAGTAGATGTCTGTGTGTAATTTGTTTTCCACCAGTCTGGTTGTTGTGTCCAGGAAAACATGGTTTGAGTTGGAAATTTCTGCCGTGAATTTTATTGAAGGATGGAAGTTGTTTGCCTTTGAAATGAAGTCATCCAAAACACTGCATTAAGAACATTCCATATAGCCAGGCACTAAGGATACGCAGAATTTGCTCCGACGATGAAAGATTCCTAGAAAGGTCTGAAGAGCTGGCTAAACATTTAATTTACCGAGGCTACGACAAAGACCTGATTGCGGAGGCAATCCAAAGGGCCAAACAAACAAACCGTGATGACCTACTCAGATATGGACAGAAAGAAAAGGTTGATAGGATACCATTTATTCTGACCTATCACCCAGACAATCCCAAAGTAGGTAAAATCATCGCAAACCACTGGCCAACCGTGCAATCGTCAGACATACTAAACCTAATACTTCCGAACAAACCTGTAGTAGCTTACCGGAGACCAAAAAACCTAAAGGACATCCTAGTCAGGGCCAAGCTAACAACAATCGCTAGTCAAAACCAACCTAGTCAATCTGGACCCTGTGGCGATAAAAGATGCAAAACCTGTCAACATATGATAGAGACCAAGACATTCACTAGCACAGTGACTAAAGAAAAACTAAACATACATGGTTCACACAAAACGTGCAAAACAGAGAATGTGATTTATCTCATCACATGTAAGATCTGTGGCCTTCAGTACGTGGGAGAAACTGAAAAGCTACACATAAGGATAAACCTTCATAGATCTGATTGGATGACAAAAAAGCTGTACAGAAGCCCGGTCGCAGAACACTTCTCCTCCCCTGGCCACACTTTCAGTGATATAATACTTATCGCTATTGCCAACAACCACAGCTGGAGTTCCGAAACCAGGAAGGAAAAGGAATCATACTGGATACGCCGCCTTAGAACATTGAAACCAAGCGGTCTAAACCAAGAAGACTAGAAAATGAAAACTATGCACTAGTAGAATTTAACATTTTCTAAATCTTCTTATCCTTCAATTTTTACTATAAGAATAACCGGTATAGAACCAAATATCCGGGATATAATCTACGTTACATATGTACACAAAGTAAAAATAGATGTCGCTTTGGCTTGTAGACTTTTAGGGAATTATACAACGTTTTCAGTTTCCGCAACTAGTCTATACAAGCTGGTTGTATTTATAGTTTTAGCACATGTGAAGATAGATATGTAGAGGTTTACAAACGCAACGTTTTTGTGTTTATTTGTTTGTCGTAACTATGTTTTGTATTTGCCTTTGAAAAAGACTCATTAAGAGTCGAAAGCGCTTAGGCTAGTTAGTTACTAGTTTCGTACTGTTCGTCGTCAGTTTATTGCATCTATATATATATATATATATATATATATATATATATATATATATATATATATATATATATATATATATATATATATATATATAGCGGCTGCCGGCTTGCATATGCATCTCTACCTGATAGTGTGTATCTTTTATGTCAAATAACAATATCGCAAAAGAGACAAAAATATCACCGGTTGCTTGAAGACATCTGCCATTCATTCACAAATGATAAGTTACAAAGTGCAAGCTGACCAAGACTGTTGTACCCAGGTTAACTATACGACAGTATCTAGCAAGTAAAAATCATTATTTTAAAATACATCCGCTGTTAGTGAAAACGATAATCTTTTCGCTAGCATGGGTTACAAAAGTATTATTCAAGCAAGTTATTGTTGTGTATATTATTTGTCTTGCAAATATCAGTTATGGTTACATATCGCAAACAAACAGAAGCCCTGGTGGTGGATAAACACAACCGACATCGAGCAAAAAAATCCTTCCTTACGCTTACTAACATGATATAAAATATAAAGGTCATTTTATTACAAAGCAGATTAACTCCTGAAACTGACTTTGGTATCCTTCAAGTGTGCCGATTTTTTCTTTTGAAGACGACCGACATAAGGAAGCCAAGTTTGTTTCGTTTGGGTTCTTCTAAACGTTTCACGATTCCTTTATATGCCAACAATGATTTTGTTTAGATTTATGCCCCCAGAATATCACAACTATAAAATTGGAGAATTCAAAGAATTTGGTTTTTCTGTAGACTATTTCGGAAGCATCTCAGAAAATAAACCGGATTTCAAACTACTGTTTTATAGAAAATATAAATGCACAAACGAATCGCCGGCAGAAATGTCTCAATATATTCTGAAGAATAAATCTAACAATTGTATTTTAGGCATTTTCAAGCATGATTTATCTCTTTTTTATAATATCTCTTCTAACAGTAATGTTTCCAAAATGATTAACAATACTGAATCCTTATTTTGGATCTTAGTTTTCCCAAGGGCCATGCTGCTAACGACAGCATGTCTTAAGATTTATATTGAGAAATAAAGAAAATATATTTTATCCCGGAGTTGACAGCTGACTAGACCATAAGTTGAGAGGCTGTTTACTCTTTAAAATATGCTTACAGACAGATCCCAATCAATTCTTGAAATGCTTTAGTTCTTGGTTATTTATGGAATAGAGAGAAATGCTTTGATATGGTTTTGTCTATGGGTCTGGGATCAGCAATTCGCATGTGTCAGAGGCAATCTCATTTGTTTGTTCAATTTTATTTGGATGACATTGCGATACAGAGCCTATAAATCGTATGTATTATTATTCAGAGTTGTGGATAATAAGAATCCCATGAGAAAGCATTATCTCAGTCTGCATAAATTCCTTTCGTTGGCATTTTATTAAACACTGTTTCACATACTTTATAAATAGCTCCAGATCGATTGGAGGAAATTTTGGTTTTTGTCTCGGTCTGGCAACCAAAGGAATATGCTATTGTGAAACAACTGTTATTCTTGATTTGAATTTTGCAGCGGCATGCATGTATCCAGGCAAAGTATTTATCTTTCATTAACTAAACTGGCTTAATCAGTTCGGAAGTCTTATCCCAACAGATACAAAAAAATGACCTTTTGATGGCGAAAGTGTTTTTTTTTTTTTGCTCTTACAATACAATGCTATATTAATGTCAAAGATTAAACACTGGCCAGAGACGGATGCTTTCATAGTGTTGACATGACAGCTCACTAGGAGGCTTCATGAAAGAGGGTATCATTGTAAATATCCCATTTTTACCGTCCCAAAGTTGCATAGGAGTTCATTATTGCTGTTAACGATAGTTGTTGTACTACAGTTTTAGGGTCACTTATGCTCTCAGTTTGGTTATTACATTTTGCATTTTCACGTTATTAATTTCACCAATCTTGATAGAATGTCAAGGAATTGTGTGTAGTAAACTGTTTATGAATAATATCTGTCATCGAGTTTTGTTGCTGAGAACAGTTCTGTGCGAGGGTTGTTTGCTTTTAGCTATGGTTATTTTAAAATACTAAGTTCCTCTTACACATTGCTGCATGCGCGAAGTGTCTAAATTGAGAAAACTGATTATCTCCAGTTCCTTGGCTGTGGATATTCAATACAATTTTGGACTTAGAGAGCAAATTATTGCGGCGTATCACAGTTCAGCGAGCTTTACCAGTAAGCTGTCCATCTTAGAGGAGAAATCTTCATCTGTAGAAGTGCATTTGTAACCCGGATGATGGATAAAAAATGATGATATGTCGGAGAACGGTATTCGTGTACTCGCATTGAGTGACTAAACGTTTGGACCTATCCGACTGATAGGTCGGTAGGATCCTATTCGATGGATCCATCAGCAGACTGGGATGGCCGGACATGGTACCTTCTTGGCCATTTGACAAAAACTATAAGTAGCTATAAGTAGATATACATCATGTGAGTTATCTGGATACCACAAAATACATATGTTCCATGTTTGAAACAAATAACTCATTATCAATATATGAGTGAAATCATTAATTCATTATCACTATATGAGTGAAATCAATAATTCAATATCATTATATGAGTGAAATCATTAATTCAATATCATTATATGAGTGAAACCATTAATTCTTTATCTCTATATGAGTGAATTCATTAATTCAGTATCACTATATGAGTGAAATCATTAATTCAATATCGCTATATGAGTGAAAACATTAATTCAGTATCACTATATGAGTGAAATTAATAATTCAGTATCACTATATGAGTGAAATCAATAATTCAATATCACTATATGAGTGAAACCATTAATTCATTATCACTATATGAGTGAAACCATTAATTCATTATCACTATATCAGTGAATTCATTAATTCAGTATCACTATATGAGTGAAATCATTAATTGAACATCACTATATGAGTGAAATCAATAATTCAATATCACTATATGAGTGAAACCATTAATTCAATATCACTATATCAGTGCATTCAATGATTTAATATCACTATTTGAGTGAAATCAATAATTCAGTATCGCTATATAAGTGAAATCAATAATTCAATATCACTATATGAGTGAAATCAATAATTCAGTATCACTATATGAGTGAAATCAATAATTCAGTATCACTATATGAGTGAAATCAATAATTAAGTATCACTATATCAGTGAATTCATTTATTCAGTATCACTATGTGAGTGAAATCAATAATTCAATATCGCTATATGAGTGAAATCAATAATTCAATATCACTATATGAGTGAAATCATTTATTCAGTATCACTATATGAGTGAATTCATTAACTCAGTATCACTATATGAGTGAACTCAATAAATCAGTATCACTATACGAGTGAAATCAATAATTCAATATCACTATATGAGTGAAATCAATAATTCAATATTGCTATATGAGTGAAATCAATAATTCAGTATCACTATATGAGTGAAATCAATAATTCAATATCATTATATGAGTGAAATCAATAATTCAGTATCACTATATGAGTGAAATCAATAATTAAGTATCACTATATCAGTGAATTCATTAATTCAGTATCACTATGTGAGTGAAATCAATAATTCAATATCGCTATATGAGTGAAATCAATAATACAATATCACTATATGAGTGAAATCATTTATTCAGTATCACTATATGAGTGAATTCATTAACTCAGTATCAATATATGAGTGAAATCAATAACTCAGTATCACTATATGAGTGAAATCATTTATTCAGTATCACTATATGAGTGAAATCAATAATTCAATATCACTATATGAGTGAAATCAATAATTCAATATCATTATATGAGTGAAATCAATAATTCAGTATCACTATATGAGTGAAATCAATAACTCAATATTGCTATATGAGTGAAATCAATAATTCAGTATCACTATATGAATGAAATCAATAATTCAGTATCACTATATGAGTGAAATCAATAACTCAATATCACTATATGAGTGAAATCAATAATTCAGCATCACTATATGAGTAAAATCAATAATTCAGTATCACTATATGAGTGAAATCATTTATTCAGTATCACTATATGAGTGAAATCAATAATTCAGTATCACTATATCAGTGAATTCATTAATTCAGTATCACTATATGAGTAAAATCAATAATTCAGTATCACTATATGAGTGAAATCATTTATTCAGTATCACTATATGAGTGAAATCAATAATTCAGCATCACTATATCAGTGAATTCATTAATTCAGTATCACTATATGAGTAAAATCAATAATTCAGTATCACTATATGAGTGAAATCATTTATTCAGTATCACTATATGAGTGAAATCAATAATTCAGCATCACTATATGAATGAAATCAATAATTCAATATCACTATTTGAGTGAAATCAATAATTCAGTATCGCTATATAAGTGAAATCAATAATTCAATATCATTATATGAGTGAAATCAATAATTCAGTATCACTATATGAGTGAAATCAATAATTCAGTATCACTATATCAGTGAATTCATTAATTCAGTATCACTATATGAGTGAAATCAATAATTCAATATCACTATATCAGTGAATTCATTAATTCAGTATCACTATATGAGTGAAATCATTAACTCAGTATCACTATGAGTGAAATCATTAACTTAGTATCACTATATGAATGAAATCAATAATTCAATATCACTATATGAGTGAAATCAATAATTCAGCATCACTATATGAATGAAATCAATAATTCAATATCACTATTTGAGTGAAATCAATAATTCAGTATCGCTATATAGGTGAAACCAATAATTCAATATCATTATATGAGTGAAATCAATAATTCAGTATCACTATATGAGTGAAATCAATAATTCAGTATCACTATATGAGTGAAATCATTTATTCAGTATCACTATATGAGTGAATTCATTAATTCAGTATCACTATATGAGTGAAATCATTAACTCAGTATCACTATATGAGTGAAATCAATAACTCAGTATCACTATATGAGTGAAATCAATAATTCAGTATCACTATATGAGTGAAATCAATAATTCAATATCACTATATGAGTGAAATGAATAACTCAAAATCATTAAATGAGTGAAATCAATAATTCAGTATTGCTATATGAGTGAAATCATTAATTCAATATCACTATATGAGTGAAATCAATAATTCAGTATCACTATATGAGTGAAATCATGAATTCAGTATCATTATATGAGAGAAATCAATAATTCACTAATGCTATATGAACGAAATCAATAATTCATTATCACTATATCAGTGAATTCATTAATTCAGTATCACTATATGAGTGAAATCAATAACTCAATATCACTATATGAGTGAAATCAATAATTCAATATTGCTATATGAGTGAAATCAATAATTCAGTATCACTATATGAGTGAAATCAATAACTCAATATTGCTATATGAGTGAAATCAATAATTCAGTATCACTATATGAATGAAATCAATAATTCAGTATCACTATATGAGTGAAATCAATAACTCAATATCACTATATGAGTGAAATCAATAATTCAGCATCACTATATGAGTAAAATCAATAATTCAGTATCACTATATGAGTGAAATCATTTATTCAGTATCACTATATGAGTGAAATCAATAATTCAGTATCACTATATCAGTGAATTCATTAATTCAGTATCACTATATGAGTAAAATCAATAATTCAGTATCACTATATGAGTGAAATCATTTATTCAGTATCACTATATGAGTGAAATCAATAATTCAGCATCACTATATGAATGAAATCAATAATTCAATATCACTATTTCAGTGAAATCAATAATTCAGTATCGCTATATAAGTGAAATCAATAACTCAATATCACTATATGAGTGCAATCAATAATTCAATATTGCTATATGAGTGAAATCAATAATTCAGTATCACTATATGAGTGAAATCAATAACTCAATATTGCTATATGAGTGAAATCAATAATTCAGTATCACTATATGAGTGAAATCAATAATTCAGTATCACTATATGAGTGAAATCAATAACTCAGTATCACTATATGAGTGAAATCAATAATTCAATATCACTATATGAGTGAAATCAATAATTCAGTATCACTATATGAGTGAAATCAATAATTCAGTATCACTATATGAGTGAAATCAATAATTCAGTATCACTATATGAGTGAAATCAATAACTCAATATCACTATATGAGTGAAATCAATAATTCAATATTGCTATATGAGTGAAATCATTAATTCAGTATCACTATATGAGTGAAAACAATAATTCAGTATCACTATATGAGTGAAATCAATAATTCAGTATCGCTATATGAATGAAATTATTAAATCAGTATCACTATATTAGTGAAATCAATAATTCAGTATCACTATATGAGTGAAATCAATAATTCAGTATCGCTATATGAGTGAAATTAATAATTCAGTATCACTATATGAGTGAAATCAATAATTCAGTATCACTATATGAATGAAATCAATAATTCAGTATCGCTATATGAGTGAAATTATTAAATCAATATCACTATATTAGTGAAATCAATAATTCAGTATCACTATATGAGTGAAATCAATAATTCAGTATATCTATATGAGTGAAATCATTAACTCAATATCACTATATGAGTGAAATCAATAATTCAGTATCACTATATGAGTGAAATCATGAATTCAGTATCACTATATGAGTGAAATCAATAATTCAATATCAGTATATGAGTGAAATCATGAATTCAGTATCACTATATGAGTGAAATCAATAATTCAGTATCACTATATGAGTGAAATCATTAATTCAGTATGAGTGAAATGAATAATTCAATATCACTATATGAGTGAAATCATGAATTCAGTATCACTATATGAGTGAAATCAATAATTCAGTATATCTATATGAGTGAAATCAATAACTCAGTATCACTATATGAGTGAAATCAATAATTCAGTATCACTATATGAGTGAAATCATGAATTCAGTATCACTATATGAGTGAAATCAATAATTCAGTATCTGTATATGAGTGAAATCAATAACTCAATATCACTATATGAGTGAAATCAATAATTCAGTATCACTATATGAGTGAAATCAATAATTCAGTATCACTATATGAGTGAAATCAATAATTCAGTATCACTATATCAGTGAAATCAATAACTCAATATCACTATATGAGTGAAATCAATAATTCAGTATCACTATATGAGTGAAATCAATAATTCAATATCTGTATATGAGTGAAATCAATAACTCAATATCACTATATGAGTGAAATCAATAATTCAATATCACTATATGAGTGAAATCATGAATTCAGTATCACTATATGAGTGAAATCAATAATTCAGTATCTGTATATGAGTGAAATCAATAACTCAATATCCCTATATGAGTGAAATCAATAATTCAGTATCACTATATGAGTGAAATCAATAATTCAATATCACTATATGAGTGAAATCAATAATTCAGTATCTGTATATGAGTGAAATCAATAATTCAATATCACTATATGAGTGAAATCATTAATTCATTATCACTATATGAGTGAAATCAATAATTCAGTATCACTATATGAGTGAAATCAATAATTCAGTATTGCTATATGAGTGAAATCACTAATTCAGTATCACTATATGAGTGAAATCAATAATTCAGTATCACTATATGAGTGAAATCAATAATTCAGTATCACTATATGAGTGAAATCAATAATGCAATATCTCTACAGGACTGAAAATCAATCATACATACCTCCTACTTGTGGATGAAACATAAATTCTACATATTCTTTAAATTTTTGTACAAACTGTATACATTTTAGTAATTAAATTAGATATTGTTCATATTTGTGTACAAATCCTATACTTTGAATACTCTTTGTGATAAAATCTCACACTGCTTATATTTATGTATAAATTCTATACATTCATCATCCATGGTGATCGATCCATACATCAATCATGTGTGTTTACATGTTCCATATGTTGATTCTTGTTTGATTACTGGTTGAAGTTTTATTTTCTGATTAGTTCCATTCAAGGACGATATCATTTCTTCATATCAGTTGTCGAACTCAGTGCGAATCATTCTTTTTAGTCCATTGTTGGTCTTTAGGTGCATGAGCTTGGTGTCAGATTCATTTATCTTTCAATTGCATTGTAAATAAGCATCTCATTCACAAACTTGCTTTCAGTGTCTTCCCTAAATCTAGTCCCAACTTGGCTTCATCCAGTTACATAAAGAAAACAGTTACATTGATGATGGACTCTCAGTGCTGTCCAAGCCATATCCAGTTATATCTTGGGTGGACAATTGTCCAACAATTGAATGATGATGAAGGCATATTCGTCAATGGTATAGAGAGACATTCTTTGAATTGAATAGAAATGTATTCATGGAACAATTTTCTCATGCCAGTAGCATTCTTTTCATTCTCTAGTGACTGGTAATATTAAAATTCATGTAGATATGCATGCGAAAAACTTCACTGATCACACACAATAAATGTACAGAGATTCACATCTAATTAATGCTTTCATCAACTCTCGAGTCCTTTATTACTGAATATCAACATTGGATTTTGCACTTGATTAAAAATGAATTTGCTGAAGGGAAAATTAAGAATCATTTAATTCAATGTTAGTCTTTTTTTATAAATATTTTAATTTGCCTTTTTACTAGCTGAATTACATATATATTTATGCTTAGTTACTTATTCATTGTTTCGATTCTTCACAACCATACAAAACGTATATCTCGGGTGTGGAACTATTACGTTTAATTTTAGAATGATTTTGAATTTGGTAATTTATAATTACATGCAACTTCAATGTATTTTAATTATTTGTTGGAATTACAAATTGTTGCGAATGGACTTATTGGGAATCATCCATACTACTCATAATGACTTGCTAATTATATATCAGACTGTGTTTGGAATTTATAAGTTCTTGTTTTTGTGTTCTTGCCAAGTCAAAGGATGCTTTTGTTTTTTTGCGCATTTTTTTGTGCTACTTCTTACTGCCCAGAAATAAAACACTATTACTGTTCCATGAATACATTGTTCCATGAATACATTGCTATTCAATTCAAGGAATGTCTCTCTATACCATTAACGAATGTGCCTTCGTCTTAATTCAATTGTTGGACAATTGTTCATCAAAGATATAACGGGATATGGCTTGGACAGCACTGAGAGTCCATCATCAATGTAACTGTTTTCTTTATGTAACTGGATGAAACTATATTTCAGTCACGACCAATAACTCATCCACAGCAATTCACTTACTCGGTTTTCAACTTTATAGCTAAAAAAAAAAATAATACGCTAAGTTACAAGCCATATTAAAATCTCGACTCGAAAAGCCCATCGTAATCATGACCTCTTCTTATTACATAATTTCCAGAAGAGGATGCTTTCTATGCATTACGGTGCCAAGTCCCTTCAGAGCTCATTCATCTGAATGAAGCCTGGAGGAGCGCTGCAATTAAACGTTTTTTTTTAACCTTTTTGATTTCAATGAAACACATTTAGTTTCTGATCTGACAGAATGAGAAACAAAATTCTTAAAATGTTTTTTTAATAGCACTTCCAGAGTCCATCCCTTTTCTGTGATAGTAGCTTTCTGACTTTACTGCGGAATATGTGTTGGACCAATGACACGACTATCCTATTGTCACAATATATAAACTCCATAATCAAATTTAAATTTATAGGGCGTGATTTTAAGCATACCAGCTTGAATGTAGGATCAAAAACAGAAATAAAAAAATCCTTTCAGTATAAGAAATTTTAAATGGTAACAATACTTTTAATAATTTAATCACTTTGATTAGATCAATGTCAAGGTCGAGTATAGATCTTTCCTCTATTTTATCTTACAGTGTAAAAGTTGCCATTTATGGCAACAAATCAAATTGATGATGAGAACAAGTCTCACTTTCTAAAGTCAGCAAAATGTATTGTTTACACACATACAGGGTTTTCTTAATAAACAATCAATATAGAGTCTAACTGTATGCAGAGAACCTTAAAGTGGAAAGAACAATGATATTATTACAACTCACATGAAGATTGTTTAGATTTGACATTTTCCTTTATACTTAAATATTTGTTATTCTACCTAGGACACCATTGTTTTTCAGAAAAACAAATGAAACCATTGTATTTGATGGAGCACAGAAGCATTGTTCTTTGACCATGTATGTGACCATGGTCTGAGTACTTATAACTCAAATTCTATCTGCATCATCACAATACAGTAGTCTTCTTAGGAGGCAGTTCACTTTACTGAAGCAATCGTCAAATATAGGGATATGTGAAAACTAGACGTTTATACTTTCTTGCTATCCATTTCATGTGATGACATTATTTGATATACTGAATCTTTTGGAATTTTGATGTGTGATCAAGTCAAAGTGCACATAACATATATCATTGTATCTTACTTTGAAATGTCTTCTATATTATAAAGTTCAGTTGCTGCATTTTCAGCTGTTACTGTGAGTCATCAAACTTTAGGATTTTGTGTCATCTGAATACTGCTGTCAGTGGTGAAATAGGTTTGAAAGATGACAGTCTTACTTAGTGTGATGGGCCAAAGGTTTTGGACCAATGGGTCTATGGGATAAAGAGGATCTGTGGGATCTTATGACTGACTGGAAGGAGCATTAGACAGGAGATGTGGAATCTGAAATATCTCATAGTCGTCGATGTGATGCGATAAGATAATTACCATGATATGTTTAATTTTGAACTTAAAATTTGATGTCACTAGATTTGTGTAAATCAATCAAATTTATGCAACAGTGCACAGAAACAGTTTCTTCTCCGAAAGAATAAGAAAATCATAGTATTCTACACATTCTCACTTAGCTCACACCCGATAATAGTGGGGTATAATTCACATCAGAAGATGTATGTTTCAGAGCAATACAGTGATGGGTATAAAATATAACTATATCTTTAACCCAAATTATCCATATAATTTAGAGCCAGGTATCAAGCTTAGGACAAATGAATACTGGAGGTGATCATTGCAATGCACACTAGACTGGTAACAAGATTAGGTCAAATGAACATTGGCGATGATCACTACAATGCATGCTAGACTGGTACCAAGATTAGGTCAAATGCACGCTAGACTGGTATCAAGATTTGGTCAAATGAACACTGGAGACAATCACTATAATACACACTAGACTGGTATCAAGAGTAGGTCAAATGAACACTGGATACAATCACTATAATGCACACTAGACTTGTACTGAACTGATGTGAAACAAAATTTCCAAATACTCTAGTGACTAAGCGTAACTGAACACGTCATTGACAATTATTGATTTTTTCTCTCTATATAGATTAATATCCAAGTATGTTTCTGCTCCAGAATGTATAACCAAAACTAAGTGAATATATTGCAACTTTAAGTGCTTATTTCTCAGATCTAAAGTTCATCATTTACTTGTCAAAAAAGTTTAACTTAAATATGTCTTTCTTCTCAGTATTATAATTTGGGGTAGTGTGAAGGTCAGTGTGGCTGGGTGTCAGAAAGTGGTGAATGATGTGATTCCCACTCTTTTATGGTGTTAGTTATCATTATTTAGTGGATGATCAACCAGTGTTATCACCCAGATCAAGTAAACAATAAAATAAAACATGAAATTAATGAATAGAATAACAGCGATCTGAGAAGAGATATATGATCCCCCACCCTTTACACAAACTATAGCAATTGAATCAATTACTTGCACATAAATTAAATTTAACATGACATTTAAATGATTCACTTTTTCTTAGAAATAGTTACAAAATTTATTTGAAATTCAATTAGCCATTCAGTTGTGCCAATAAACAAATTTTATCATATTACTAAGTGACTGAACAAACTCAAACTGCTGGCATGACAGTTCACCTGCTGCTTCCAGTCTTTTCCAAATCATTGATGATGATAGGTTGACATTGCTGTATTTCTTTTTCTTCTCTCTCTCTGTATCTCTTCTTCCTCTAGCCTCTTTGGCTAATCACCCACCTCAGTCATAGAATGTGCTCTTTCCACTGAGCAGTACAGGGAAGGAGCTTTTCATTTACTGAGACTCACTCGTATTATGCAGATGAATCTATCACTTTTGTTTCCTCAACCTTCCAACATACATCCCCCAGTCAATCTAAGAAGAAATACTTGTTATTTCCAGGAGCTAGATTCTGGCTTGCCTCAGAAACTTACGCTATCTAATTTTGCGGGGGAGATTTGCTGGGAACATACAACCCCTCATTTAGCATAGCCAATCAAGATTACTTTCTCTGACCGCCAAACAATTTTAATATTCCCATCAAAGTCAAAACAGACCTCTCTATTCTGCCTTTATTAAAAACTATTCTGGAAAATATAATTTTATGACACCCGTTTTAATTGGCCCAAGTTTTCACACTTTGATTTGTTTCAACTCTCATTTTCCATTACAAAACTGTATACTGACATATGTCAGACTGTTATCGAACTTTAATTAAAATCATTTACAAAAATTTGCACCATTTTATAGGGATCTTGTTTTGAAAACAACCAATTGTTTTGCTGTCATACAGCTTGGAAATATTTCTATTTCTATTTATTGATTTATAGTAACAAAAATAAATGACCCGTTACATTCATTCGTTGAAAAAAAAAATTATGTTCTGGTAAAGAAAAAAGAAATATTTCCACTCTAAATATCATGAGGGCTCCTGCAATCTTTAAAAAGTCTAATTCCATGACTTTTTTATTACCAATTTCAAGTATACCTACTACAGTATGTAAATTTATGACCTCTAATACTTACCCAACACATAAATTTAATATCAAAACATATTTTACAGTTGGCTTTGGGCATACTTTATCCTATTAGATAGGTCATTCTTTTTTGAGAGCCAGGAGAACATTGATTCTGAATGGTGGTAAGATCGCTGGATGTAGTCTGATTATGTAGTTTTAGGGGAACCTACTCTAACAAATCCATTGTTGAAGTTAGGTAAATTGGTAAAAACTTTGCTTTGGCAAACAAAACTGCTACCAGATAATGCAAAATAATAAAATTCCATGACTTTTCCAAAACTTTGAATGACTTATGAAAATTTTAAAACTTTTTAAGGTCTTTGAATTGCTTTTATGTATATTACAAACTTGTCCATGTGCAGGAACCCTGTTGTATAATCCCAGACCCAATCACCCCAATTGTTAAATGCTTTGTTCCCTTACATGTTTCTTCAAAGCAAGGTTATTTGAGATGTGGACACCCATGTTTTTAGCACAGGTCACAGTCTATGAATAAACACAATGAATGAAGCATTATATTGAGAATGGTTGAATTCCATATACTATTTTTATGTTAATTTTCCAATTCTCCCTGAAAATCTTAGTGGTCTGTGATTGATTTCTTTAGTCATGATCATACCTGGCTGTGTCATCTATAAATAACATTAGATTTGACATGTCCGTCAAGGCCATTGATATAGGCAAGAATTAATATGGGTTTTATAACAGTGCCCTGGGGACCCTTACTTTTTCTTAAATAAAAAAGATGGTGTCCAGTTAAATGTTTTCCCCCTATTTCCTTAATACTACTAAAAATAAAGTCACCATGTCAAAAGCTTTGCTTAAGTCGAAAATTAAGTGCCATTAAAACCAATAAACAAAACTGTCTTCCTGATCTGAGTTTCCAAAGCATCACTCTAAAAAGGACTGATAGATATTTATCATTTTGAGACATTATAGTCCTGATGGACCTTCCTCTGGCTTTTGATGTCAAGTCCCTTTTTATTTTTGGCTGCCTCCTGTTTCGAATATTCCACAGTGTTCACAGCATAACTTTTTAAGCCCCTAAAGGGGTAAATGAATTTCTCATCAACCTGTGACTATCAAAGTGAAGAAGGTACTGTATAAATCGCAAAAACATCCCAAGTTTGCTACAATCATCTTTGCAGGGTTTTAAACAAAGACATTTCTGTTGGAACACAAAGAAGATTTGTGAATAGTGGAAATCAAACTTATTCAAGGTCTCAACAATGTAAAGCTCATAAAGCTCATCTGTGTTAAAATGTAAAAGTCCTTGATAAAGCAGTGCATCAGAAACCAAACACAAAAGTGTTAAAATGTAAAAGTTCTTGATAAAGCAGTGCATCAGAAACCAAACACAAAAGTGTTAAAATGTAAAAGTCCTTGATAAAGCAGTGCATCAGAAACCAAACACAAAAGTGTTAAAATGTAAAAGTCCTTGATAAAGCAGTGCATCAGAAACCAAACACAAAAGCTACCAATTTCACTCATCCTCCAAGTGTGTTCAGTATATTATCCTCTGCCCTAGTAAGTATAATTAAATCTGGGTGTTTTCATTTATATACTGCCCTAATAAATATGATTAAATCTGGGTATTTTCATTTATATACTGCCCTAATAAATATGATTAAATCTGGGTGTTTACATTTATATACTGCCCTAGTAAGTATAATTAAATCTGGGTGTTTACATTTATATACTGCCCTAAAAAATATGATTAAATCTGGGTGTTTTCATTTATATACTGCCCTAATAAATATAATTAAATCTGGGTGTTTTCATTTATATACTGCCCTAATAAATATGATTAAATCTGGGTGTTTACATATATATACTGCCCTAGTAAGTATAATTAAATCTGGGTTTTTTCATTTATATACTGACCTAGTAAGTATAATTAAATCTGGGTGTTTTCATTTATATACTGACCTAGTAAATATAATTAAATCTTGGTGTTTTTATTTATATACTGCCCTAATAAATGATTAAATCTGGGTGTTTACATTTATAAACTGCCCTAGTAAGATGATTAAATCTGGGTGTTTACATTTATATACTGCCCATAGTATATTAAGTAGTATCTGTAACATGTCATAAAACTAAACACAAGTACATTGCCCCATGTTTTCTAACATAAAATTGATTTGTACTGCATAAACATGGATAAGTTTTTAAAAAAATGGCATCCAAGTGCCATTTCCAAGGACACAAAGAGGCAACTGACACAGGCTGGCCTGGCATTTAGTTAATCTGGTTAATAATCCCAAGTCAGCTAGGCAAGTCTTTCACTTTAAACTTCTAATATTGTAATCTCAATATAATGTGGCAAAATTTTAAGAAACAAGCCAAGATACACTTTAAACTTCTAATATTGTAACCTCAATATAATGTGGCAAAATTTTATGAAACAAGCCAAGATACCATGGGCTATCTGCTGGAAAGTGATCATGATGCCCGGGCTATCTGAATGAAGGGATCATGATGTCCATAGTTATCTGATGTGAACTGATCCAAATGCCCAATTATCAGGACTATCTGCTAGTGAGTGACCATGATGCTTTGGGCATGCTGCTGGGAACTGAACCTAATACCCAAGGATTGCTGCTGGGAACTGATCCTAATACACAAGGATTGCTGCTGGGAACTGATCCAAATACCCAAATTTTGCTGCTGAGAACTGAACCTAATACCCAAGGATTGCTGCTGGGAACTAATCCAAATACCCAAGGATTGCTGCTGGGAACTGATCTAAATACCCAAGGATTGCTGCTGGGAAATGAACCTAATACCCAAGGATTGCTGCTTGGAACTGAACCTAATACCCAAGGATTGCTGCTGGGAACTGATCAAAATACCCAAGGATTGCTGATGGGAACTGATCCTAATACCCAAGGATTGCTGATGGGAACTGATCCCAATGCCCATGGCTATCTGCTGGGAGCTGATCGCAATGTCCAAGGCTAGCTGCTGGAAAGTGACCCCAATGCCCTGGATGAGATTCTGGGAAATGAGCCTGCTTGAGAGAGACATTAAATGTGCCTGCTTGAGAGAGACATTAACCAAGAACATCAACAGGTGAAGAAAGAAAACAAACCAAAGGTATCTTTAAGCACAGACTTTATTATTGAAACATCATAATTAACTGTAAGATTGATCCATTGCTTGAAATTTTTGTCTGCAGTCAAGTGAATCTCCATCGATCTGTCATTTCTGTCATTAGCTACTCAAAAATAAATGTCTGTGCACAAGAAACAATTTGTACCAGGGAAGTACATACTGTGTACAACAAATGCCTAATGATTTCCATTAGCTATCATACATGCATATGTTCTCTTGCTGTTTGACATATTTGTCACTGACAGATGTCTATAGTAATAACAAAAAAGATGAAGCAAATATAAAAAAAATTTGTTAAAAATGAAAATGTCCACAGTTATTATAATAAAGTTCAGCTATCTCTATCAATCAGCTCCACTAAAAATGAAGAAGATAAATTTTAAATTAAAACTGTTACAAGCACCATCCATTATGTTTTTTGCTTCTTCAATCCTTTCTTCCATCAGATATATTTAATAACATATCTGTCCAAAACACAATTATTTTCATTTGTAAGTTCTGGCTTTTCTTCCCTCTTTAGAATCTGTAAAATAAATAATGAAATCTCTGTAATTGACAGGAGGAGAGAGGGAGATAAGGAGAGAGAGGTGGGTAGCTGAAGAGAATAAAGAAAACAGGGCTATCCATAAACGACATCATGCACCTGGGGTGTTTAAGAAATGTGACGTTACATCAAAATGCGCAACTCTAAATAAAAGTTACACTTAATTTTCATTCTTAATGTATTGACTGCTTACAATTTTATTCAATGACAATTTAAGTAGCTCCACATGTGTCATGCATAAGCTCAAATTAAAATGGACTGGTCTTCAAACTGCCAACACCCCTACTAGCCCCAATAGTAGCAATCTTCCGTTTCCGTTCTGCTGGTGTCGACAAAGCGAGGTTGAAATAATCTTGTTCTTGCCAAACTTACTTCTGCAGTTTTAGCTAGATGACAAATATTTTCAGAAGAATTTTATGCCAATTTTAGCTTTCCAGTGCCTCTTTTTTTAATGTTTTTTCCTACAATATCAGAGTGCAGCACCAAAACTAAATACATATGTACTACAATGACAATAAAGTGATTTGAAACATGTTAATTTTTAAATACAGCTTTTTGGGGGGTCGTATGGGGCTAGAGTTTTGTGACATCATATTTGAGGAGGGTTTGACAAATTGTGACATGTGATGGGAGGGAAGGGGGAAAAGGGGAGGGGTATAAAAAAAATTGACCATATCATGTGACGTCATTTATGGATGGCCCCAGAGAGATAGGGATACACATTTCAGACTTTTTAGAAATTAAAGATCTAAAACATAAAAAAAATTTTAAAAGAATTTTGGAATGCAGAAATAAAGAATATTACCAACTTAAGCACATTTTTGAGCTGAATACATCTTAAGTATTCTTTTGTATGAATGAAATGCAACATAAATCTTGGGTGTGTATTTGGATGAATGAAATGTGACATAAATATTGGATGTGTATTTGTATGAATGAAATGTGACATAAATATTGGGTGTGTATTTGTATGAATGAAATGCAACATAAATCTTGGGTGTGTATTTGTATGAATGAAATGTGACATAAATTTGGGTGTATTTGTATGAATGAAATGCAACATAAATATTGGGTGTGTATTTGTATAAATGAAATGCAACATAAATATTGGGTGTGTATCTGGATGAATGAAATGTGACATAAATCGTAAGTGTTTTTCTGGATGAATGAAATGGGACATAAATCTTAGGTGTTCATTTTGAATGAATGAAATGTGACCAATCTTATGTGTTCTTTTGGATGAATAACATGTGACACAAATGTCAGGTGTTCTTTTGGATGAATGAAATGTGACATGAATCACAGGTGTTCTTTTGGATGAATGAAATGTGACATGAATCACAGGTGTTCTTTTGGATGAATGAAATGTGACATGAATCACAGGTGTTCTTTTGGATGAATGAAATGTGACATGAATCACAGGTGTTCTTTTGGATGAATGAAATGTGACATGAATCACAGGTGTTCTTTTGGATGAATGAAATGTGACATGAATCACAGGTGTTCTTTTGGATGAATGAAATGTGACATGAATCACAGGTGTTCTTTTGGATGAATAACATGTGACACAAATGTCAGATATTCTTTGGATTAATGACACATACCATATTCTACAGCAAACAATAAATCCTATAAAACACGTACCACCTCCCAGAAATACAGCAATGCAAAGCAAGTAGTTATAAATGTCTTGCAAGCAGACCTACATATGAACAGATATGAATGTTTGGCCAGACATGGATAATACTGCATGCCCTACACCTGTCATGGCAGGGAATCTAATTGAAGCATTGACAAAAATGGATGGCCTGGAGAGTTATCAAAATATGGTACCGGTACATTAAGCTGGATTATTGGGATGGACATAAAACTAAAATACATATTGATGACCACTTTAAGTGTTACGATCATAAGCAAATACATAAATTTCTGTAAAAATATGTAATCTCATTTAAATAAAGCATGTGTACTGGATTTGGCACATAACATGGTTTTAATCACTTGTTAACATCATATGAGGTGGCTTTAAAAATTACTAATCTTTTCTGCTCCATGGAAGAAGCTGCAAATGACTGATATAAATATTCAAATCATTTCTTCCTTACATTGCTCATTAGAGAATAAATAAACAATTCACCCCAATTAAAACAAATTTCTACTACCTAGCATAATCATTTTGTATTTGAGTCTACAATATCAAGGGAGGTAACCATACAAGTATTATTTTTTCCCTTAGGACTATGATTGTGGTTATGTCTCTTGAAACAGTTTGACTAAGTTGTTTTCCAAGGCTAATCAAACAGCCCCAAAATCATGACATAAGGTACCTATTATTAGAAATACAAACTATTACTGAAAACAAATGGCATGCCAAATCCCGCCAAGCAAAGGATGAGATTAGTTATCCAGCCAGTTCATGCTGCATCTGCTAATTGTCGAACTATATTATTGCATATGAATCTAGTCAATAAATGATTATGTAACTCATTTCTCTTTTTACTAGTCTCCAGTAATCAATGTATACCATGCAGAAAATAAATTCCGACTACTGTAATCTTGGTCCATTTTCTAACTAATGTTTTTTGAGCATTCTTTTATCTTAGTGTATAACAGGCTAAAACATTCATGTGGTCATGAACTAAATGCAAAGACAACCACGACAGGCCACGATGCACCTCCTGTGTAAAGGTGTCATACCTCTCAACCGCTTGAGATGAAAACCTATATGACTGACCACCCCCACCCCCCTTTGCACTTTTCAAAATGTAATTAGAGGTTTTAAAGTCTATGTAGCAGGTGTCAAAGTTTTTTTTACAAACATGATGCTAATATGTCTGCATTCAGGGACTTCCCACAATCTGTATGTATTTTTTCATCATAGAAAAAGATCTCTCACAGTCTGTACTGCTGTGAGGGAAGGCAAGTAGCTGCTGAATAACAGTTTTCAGTTTTGGGAAACAGATGCCCCCAGTAGTAATTTTCTGGCTGATAATATCCAGCCAGTAGCTATGAAAGCTCCTTTTCTGGCCATCATCTTTTAATACATGCACACACTCATCAGGCAATAATCCTCAAACTCGTCCTTAAGTGCCTCATGATCCACATGTGGAGCAACTAAAAAATGAAAGCATCACTACTAGTAAAATAAAAAAGCAATGTGCAAGGTATTTATAAATGTGTAATATTAACTTTTTTGGATTTATCATGGTCTCATTATTACATATTTTTATTTTTCCCCCATAAAACCTAAGATATTACGCCAGGAGATGTCGAAAATTTGAAATCTAAAAATAGAAAAAAAATCGCCAAAGAAGCAGTCCGTAAGATTATACCTCGTAAGCAGGTGATCAGTCATATTAAAATTGCATATCTTGTGTTTAAAAAGATGCTATATGGTGTGCCGATTTTGGTAAAAAAAAGTTGATATAAATTTGCTGTGTAACATATTTTCAAGCCATGAGAAAGAATGTCACTAGGTATTTGTACTACTTCCGTCATGCTGACAATGTATCTTCCTGTTTGGATTACAAATCTGACCCATTAATTCAAAATTTAATTTCAGTTAAAAGTTTCCAAAATATCTTTAAAAAATTGTTAAATTGGTGCTCTTTCAAAAGATGAAGATGCAGAATGTGTATTTGGCAGAATAAAAGGATAAAATGCAATTTAAATATTTTGTTGTGCCTTTACTCAACTTAAAAAACATCCTAATATTAAAATAATGTCAGATACACAAAATATGGGGTTTTACTTGACTTGAAAACCAATAATTCTGTGCAAGACGTTATCACTTTGACACAGACCTGTTTTGATCTATGGGCCTAATGTTAATTTTCCAAAGCATATTAGAGTTATCCATAACATGCTTGTGCATAGCTGATAAAGATTCTGGATCATGCTTGATTTAAATTTTAAAAAAATATGTCTAAATAAAAAAATTATGTCCAGACTCCCAGTATTAAAAAACGAATTAAAATAATTTGTAAAAACAAAAAAAAATTTTAAAAAATTTTAATAAAAAAAAAAATCTTATACAAAACAGTTGTAGGCTGTACACTAATGAAAATGGGAAAACCATACAAATTACAGGTAACTTGTATAAGTTGACAGGTATGGGGCATTGACATAACAGAAACACATATCATTATTACTTTTAGGATTCTGGCATGAACAGTGCCTGAGAAATGAACATCAAACAAACATTTTAACGAAAGTCAGTGAAGTATCACATATTGGATACAATGACCTACTACTAAAATGAGGGAGTATTGCTTATGAAGAACCATTAACATGTTTCACAATTCTAGATAAGATAGTATGTCCACAACCAGTGTTTTGATGAATTAATGCAAACATAAGTTACTAAAATGTAAGTCATAAGTCACAGTGACTTATTTCTTATAGGTATAGTTTTAAGAGAGATGCACACATTCAGATTACTTAATGATTAAACTATGAACAATAATATCATCAAATTTAATCAAAGCAAAATGTGAAATGTAGGTCACAATGATCTTGTAAGTTTATGGAATTTTGATATGCATGCAGTCATCTGGTTTGAAATGTTTGGTATGAGCAGTATCTGAGACTGAACTTACCGGTAAGTCAGTGAAGCATGGTATGTGGGCTACTGTGGCCTAATTTTGTGATGAGGTAGTAGTACTCATCAAGGTCTCTCCACTCACAAAGTTTCATTAATCTTGTATAACAGTAAATAAACAGGGTGATATTAACCTATCTGGTTATGTACAAAAACTTAACCCAAGACTGTAAAATGTAGGCCACCATGACATTTAGTTCTAAGTATGCAATAATAACAGATGCATGCACTTATCCAGTTTGATTATTTCTGCAACAGCGGAGTTCCATACATAAACATAAAACCACAGAATATAACCGGTCAGTGAAGCATGAAATAAAGATCAGTGACCTACATTTGTGATGAGGTTGCAGTATTCAAGATACTTCCTGTCAATGAAGTTTCATTATCCAAGACATAACACTATTTATACAGGATAACCTCGGCTAAAAACAAAACTTAATTAAGAATGTACTATTAATGTGCATGTACACAGATATCCTCTCAACCCCAACTCCAAGTGGTTGGTGTAATGACATCCACTCCATACCATTGGCTTAGACCCAGTAAGAAACAATGATTGACATTCAGTGAAGGTGTACATATGTAAATGCTTTTTTCTGTGTTTGGAAGACAATGCTTACTTCTATTTAAAGGTGTAACTATTGTCTTACATTACTGTGGTGAATTTTAGACTCAGTCTTCAGTCCACTCAAATGGCTCTGGGGGTTCTGGCTCTTCTTCCTCTTCTATCTTAGGCCCCCCTGCTGAAACAAAGGGGTTGGAGAGATAAAAGAAGCAAAAGAACTGTGCTAAAAAAAAACAAAAAAGAATCCACAAAGTGGAGTGTGCTTTATAAGGGGAAATAATTTAACATTTTGACTCTCAGTAGAGAGGACATAAAAATTAATCAGCTAAATCAGGCAGCTTCTCCAATTAAAAAAATTAACTGAATTAAAAACAATCCATGTACTTGCAGTGTTATAAATTATTTGTCTCCCATCAATCTAAATTTGTGTGGTCTTTTTCATATTCATATATGATGCATTAAACAAATTTAAAAAGACCGACAGAATCATGCAAAAATAGAAGGGATGAAAATTATTCCAATTTTTTTTTATTGTAAACAAGTGAACCCTTTATTGTCAAGCCAACCTTTGATTAAGGTAAAACGTAAAACCTTAACACTGATCTTACTCTAGAGTCTGAATTGACATAAAGATATATGGATGAACACAGAAACATAGATGTCAAAATGATTGTGAAGTTAACATCTGTCAAGGCAGGCTAAAGAAAAATATTATTTAGAATCCCTCTGCATGCCCACAACTCACCAGCTACTGGTTCTACTATTTCTTCTTTCTCATCTGGCTTAACATCTCGCAGCATGATCAGTCCCCCATTACTTATCTGTTACAATACAATGAAAAAAGATTAAGATATAATTTTAAACAATCAAAAACTGCCAACAATTTAAATAAGATTCTTTAAGAAATCAAAATCCGGACTCTGCTTGCTTGAAACATCAAATTATCATATCCTTATCATTTATTGTGATCAATAGAATGATCAGTGATTTATTGTGATCAATAGAATGATCAGTGATTTATTGTGATCAATAGAATGATCAGTGATTTATTGTGATCAATAGAATGATCAGTGATTTATTGTGAACAAGCAATTCCTGACACAGTCATAATATCACAACACTCAAAGGTGACATACAGTTATTCTCATGGCTTTCAAATGTTCTAGATTTTATTATCTATTACTATTTTACAAAAGGCCATTTTTATCTCACAATCCTGTCAATAGCAGAAAATAATAGTGTTAAGAACAAAATCTATCAACTTACTTATTGGAATACAGCTATATACAATGTCTGGTGCTTATATACAAGTCACAAATGCAAGCAATGACCTATGAGACTTGACTCCAAGTTCAGTTAGGTCTGGTTATCTTAACTCCTTCACAAAAGTGCATCTGTACCATTTCCATTTGGAATCAAATAAGCATTGCAAGAAGTATTTTAATGAGAACTTCTGTATCAATTTCAACATTCACTGAAGAGTAGTGACAACAGGATCTACAAAATGGCTATTGTGTTTGCCATATTGGAGGTCTGATGTGCACCATTTTCATTCAAAACCAGTTTCTTGTTGCTACAAGTGTTGCCATGAAAAACCACACTATGATAAGACCATCTCTTAAGGAGATGTAGCCATATAATCATTGTCATGTTGACTATTAAAATGTTGGTATTACCATATGTTTAGGAGAAGAAGCTATTTATAAAATGCTTATATTGGCTTCATTTTCATTAAAAACCAATGACAAATAGTGATGGCGATTTCGTGAAAACACCACAGTGATATGATGATCTTTTCAAGAGTTAGGATAACAAGATTTTCAAGATGGCTGTTAATGACCAGCACCAACATCCAACATCATAAGTTGTTGTTGTTATAGGGTTTAACACCATTTTTCAGCACAAGATAGGCTATAAATGGCAGCCAGTATTAATGGTAGAGGAAGAACCATCGACCCACGAGAAGCTGCTGGCAGGCTTTCTCACTTACCCACGTTTGCCGAGTCTGGACTCAAACTCATACTGACAGAGGTGAGATGGCAGTGATCTGTAATGGTCAGCGCTTTAGACCACTCGGGACCCCACTCAACATCATAAGAGGTCTTTGGTGAAAATCCCATGCCATAATGACCATCAATTTAGAGGAGAAGCAATAATAATACTTTCAAGATGGCTGTTATGATGGCCATACTGTATGTAAAATTTTCACTTAGGATCAACTAGAGATCATGGGAAGTTTTCTAGTAAAAAATCCAAGGTCAATGACCATTCATTCAGGAGTTGTAGCAATAACAAGATCTTCCAGATGGACACTACAGATAAAAGTCTGAGTGGTACCATTTTCATTTAGTGCCAATTAGATCTGGGATGAATATGTGCATAAAGTTTCATGGAAAATCTCCAAGTAGTTTAAGAGGAGCAGCAATAACAATTTTGAGCCAACATGTCAGATGTTAGACATGATCAGTACGCAGATAACATGTCATCCTACATGTTCCCTGTGACATGATCTATGATCATCCCACCTGAAACAGTTTTCAAGATATAAAACACAAGAAACCTCAAAATACTGATCTTAGACCTTGACCCTCAAGACCTCTGCTGTGTAATTTCGTACATTATTCAGTGATAAAATATAAGCATGTGAAGTTGCAGCTAGAACAGATCTCAAGTTATAGAGCCAAAAAGATACGGTTAAACCACAAATACTTTACTTGTGACCCTAACCTTAATGATATGACCTCTAATTTGGTAAACAAACACTCTCAAGTGATGTATAGGAATATTCCAAGTTTCATTTCTTTATCTCATATGACTCTAATTGAACTGTAATTGTAAACTTAAAATATTGGCTTGGAGGATAAAACCTCCAATGGGGTACACAACACACCTTTTAAGGATGTTGTGCAAGTACACCAACTTTCATTCCTTTATCTCGGGTAGCTTGAAAGGGTACACAAAGGAAAGGGTACACAAAGGATAGGGTACACAAAGGAAAGGGTACACAAAGGATAGGGTACACAAAGGATAATACAATGGAAAAGAGAAAATTAAGCCACAACCTTATCATTGAGGAGAGGATGTCAATTTAGTGTGTAAGAAACCATCTTGTAATGATCTACAAGTATGTCAAATTGTATCCCTTCAACCCAAATGGTATTAATATTAGTCTGGAAAAGAATGTGTAATGGAGGAAGAAAAAAAAAAAAGGATCAATGGATGCAAACACCGATACAATATATATTGCTTTTTGTAAAAAGGTGGATACGAAAAGTACTGATGGTCATACAAATGGCAAAGAAAGAGAACCAAGGCGACAATGGATCATGATGATACATCAACAGGTCGAGGCATCGGTTTTAACCTTGGCAGGCTAAGCTGTTTCTGTAAAAGCATTGTTATAAGGGAGACAACCCTGATCTGACAAAATTAAAGCTATTGAGAGTTGTTTCCCAATACCTTGTAGTGCTCTGGTCATGGCTGCAAGAGCCAACACATACTTATATTTTTGTCTGTTAAATCAATATATATTATGCCTGCCAACCTTGCAGACAATGTTGGATATTTCTGAGGTTTAAAAAGAGTTTTGTGGTCCCATATTGAGGTTGGGATGGGCAGTCTGCATTACCAAAATGGGTGACACTGTACAATTGAGAATAAGTTATATACTCATAAAGCTATAGAAAATGACTTCAAATTACAATGAAGAAAAAAAAAGTGTAAGATAGCTACACTTTGTTAATATCTTCCATAACAGCCAAATTTAAAAGCAATTGGCTAAGAAATCTCTGACAGTAGGATGCTTTCTACTGAATTTTATTTAAATACTGTCAACTTGGTATGTTATAATAACAAATACTTCAATGTTTCCCAAATTTTGTTTAGTAATTGTATCTACATCCACATTTGATGGCACACCAGCATCACTTGTCCAATACTGAAAGGACCCAATACCAGAATGCTTTGTGTCCAAGTTAGTCAAATTCTTTTCAGTGCAATGGTTTAGAGAAATTGTGTATACTTTTGTGGCGAGATGTAATCATGTGTGCCAGGATGCATACCATGTCTGGTCTAATTCTGTTTTGCAGTTTTTCAAAAGTTTTTAAATGCTTTTTTTATTAGTAGCATCAATGGCCATATTTGATGCCAGATTGGCATTTGATGCCAAATTGGCATCATTTGGAAAAAAACTTAATGCTTCCTGTCAAATTTGGTCAAATTCTGTTGAACAGTTGCTTTGTGTTGTTTAAATGTTGTTTTTCTTCTACTTTTAGTAATGCCCACCATAAGTGATGAAAGATCTGCATCAATCATACAAAACTGAAATTCCAATATGCCAGCATTCTTTCTATCAATAGACTAGGTTCACTTTTGATTAAAATTAGCCCAATTTCCGATTTTAATATTTTTCAGACTTGATTACTAACTATGTTGATACTGCCTTGGATAGTTTTGTTTTTGACAAGGGTATTAAATCTTTACTGTGTTTCTCATTTGAGATGATGATGTCCTTTATTGCGGAAAATGTTTAACAATAATAAGCTGAATTTCGATAAATGTGAGAAGTAACTGATTATGTATAGAAGTATTGATTGTGCTTGTCATGTGAGATCCCTCTGATAATCATACCTTCCAGTTAGGACACACATGTTCCATTTGTGGGAAAGTTTGATTATTAGTGAGTCTGTCATGTGCAGAACCTTGTTCTACATTAGAAGATGGTAGAGGCAATAAAACAATGTGAAATTATTGTGCAGCAAATAAAGATTCTTTATTTGTCAACAGTACGTCATTGCATCACATCCAAGTAATCCTCTTGCACCAGTGCACACTTTCTCATTCTGATTATTCAGTCATGTGCCATCTTGTATTTGCTTTATTCACAAAATCGTGTTATGAAAGATACTGGAGAGAGGTGCTGTAACAGGCGTATGAATCAAGATCTTCATTTATTACCTGGCCTTTTGATCTTAGGATCAGTTTTACTTCAGTTTTGTTTCATGGTTTTATCAGTTTAATGCCATTTTTCAGCACATGATAGGCTATATGTGATGACCAGTATATCTAGTGGAGAAAGAGCCTGGGCAAACTTTCTCACATTACCTTTTTGAGTAAGCCCAAGAAGCAGAGAGAGGTGAGAGGGCAGTTATCTTTATAAGGTGAATACCTTAGGCCCTTCCCAATTATATATATATATATATATATATATATATATATATATATATATATATATATATATATATATATATATAATAGAGCAAGATATATAATGTACTAAGCACTTAAGCACTTTCAAGTACTGAGCTAAAGCAGTGGGGTTAGGGATAGATTTTCTGAAAATAAAAATAAAAAATTCCCCGAAATAAAAGTGCTAGGGTCCTCAATCAAAAACAGATGTGCAGCTGTCCAGAAACATTTTTTTATGACCTTAGACCATTTGGACACACAGGGTTCCAGTTTCTTTTGTTATTAAAGAACTAGCTTTAACACCTGATCAATAAACATATAAAGCTGATTGTAAATGTATTATGTTTTCCTAAAATGTATCAACTTTAGAGTAGAAATGTAATAATAAAAAGCCTACCCCCCTCAAGAATAAAATAACATTAGCAAAAATAGTTGATTGGCTATTTCAATTTACACATCACATCATGCTTGTCAATTTTATAAAAAAAAAAAAAAGAAATGTATAATCTCAACAATCTGAAGTTTATAAAACAACCTGAGATCATGTTACAAATTGACTAAAAAAAATTCCAATTTGAAACTTTCATCTCTTAACGGGTGCTTAAGTTTTTCAGTAATGTTCAAAATATAAAAACATAAATAACGTCATAGATATCATACTAAAAAGTTAGGTAATAAATGAATGCTCTGCTCTCCTTTATAAAATTATTTTTTTCTATGGAAAAAGGTTTAGCCATTGTTGAAATTGCAAATTTGTGCAATTTCAGTAGTACATGCAAAAAACATTCACAAATTCAAAAGTACTTCAAAAAGAGTTTTATAAAATGTTTTATTTTAATATGCACATAAGTCCATATTAGGGTTTTAATGCATTAAAAATAGTACTTGCAGTTCATTGAAGTTTACACATACGAGTTCACCATTTGTAACATTCTTTATTAACATGACATAATATTTCTCTAACTGTAAATAAATTTAAACAAACTGAAAATAAGATGGTTAAAGATTGCATAACTTAATATCTATATAAGTTTAAATAAAATATAAATCAGTCCTTTAAAGATTGCACTACATACTAAAATAGGTTTACCAACTTTAATTCATTAGTAGTTTTACCAGGTTCACCAACTTTAATTCATTAGTAGTTTTACTAGGTTCACCAACTTTAATTCATTAGTAGTTTTACCAGGTTCACCAACTTTAATTCATTAGTAGTTTTACCAGGTCACAATCATACCCTGTAATTAAAGATTGTGTCTGAGAGGTATATTTTCTTCAGATATTTTTGTCAGGTTGCAAGCAATAATTATCAAATAATGACAATAAAAACCTCACAACTTTTGGCTGTTGGCATCTTATTCATATTTAATCAGATTAAGTAATGTAAAAAAAACAGGAACTGCAGCAAGAATGGTTTCCCCTTGGTATGTCTGTTTCTGTTGTACTAAAATGATCACATGCATACCAATACCATTTGCATATATATGTACAAGACCCAAAAGCTCAGTGCCGACACTGTTGTGTCTTTAGACTGACTTTTATGGTAAAGATCAAAGAGCTCAGTTGGCTTTGTTAGGACAGTGGATGGGTCTCAGTTGATCGTTATTGCTACATGTGAGCAAAGCGTAGTACACCATACTACAGATCCCACCTAAAGGCTATGACAATACAGTTGTATCTGATAATATCATGAGTGTTATTTAAAAAGTTCTGAATATTAGTAAGGCTGAACAACAAAAATTCTTATTAGTGAACAGAACTTCAATGCATTCCCTCAAAGTAATCCCCATGTACTCTCTACACCACTTGTACCCTTAGTACCTCTACATCCCTCTTACCCTTTGTACCTCTATATCCCTTGTACCTCTACACCCCTTGTACCCTTTGTACCTCAACATCCCTCTTATCCCTTGTACCTCTACACCCCTTGTACCCCTTGTACCTCTATACCCCTTGTACCCTTTGTACCTCAACATCCCTCTTACCCCTTGTACCTCTACACCCCTTGTTTCTCTTGTACCTCTAAACCCCTTGTAGCTCTACACCCCTTGTATCCCTTGTACCTCTACACCCCTTGTAATTTTTGTACCTCTACATCCTGCTTACCCCTTGTACCTATACACCCCTTATACCCTTGTACCTCTACATCCCTTGTAGCTCTACATCCCTTGTACCCCTTGTATCTCTACATCCTTGTACCTCTACACCCCTTGTACCACTACACCAATGGTAATTTTTGTACCTCTACATCCCGCTTACCCCTTGTGCCTCTACACTCCTTATACCCCTTGTACCTCTACATCCCTTGTACCCCTCCCATGTACCTCTACATCCCTTGTACCCCTTGTATTTCTACATCCTTGTCCCATTGTACCTCTACACCCCTTGTACCACTACACCCCTTGTAATTTTTGTACCTCTACATCCCGCTTACCCCTTGTACCTCTATAACCCTTATACCTCTACATCCCTTGTACCTCTACATCCCTTGTAGCTCTACATCCCTTGTAACTCTTGTACCTCTACACCCCTTGTACCCTTTGTACCTCTACATCCCTCTTACCCCTTCTACACAGTTATTTTCAGTTTGATTATCGAATTATTACATGACATTTATTATTCATTCTTTGGCATGCTGTTCATATACATTAAAAGTAGACTTATGACTGCATTGTGGCTTTCAAATCATCTGCCCCAAATCAAATATCTGATGATAGGATTCAGCCAAAAATCGCTTAGATTTTTGTTGTGTGGAGGATGCAGTAAAATCGAGATGCTGTATGCCTTCAGGAAGTCTGTCACAATGGTGGACTGGTGCATTAACACTGAATAGATGGAGGGTATCAGTGAATGGATGCATTGGTTAGCAGTTTTCCACAACTTTTGGCAACACACTGGAAGCATACAAATGCATAGTGATACTGAGTCAGGCACAAGTATCAGGACAAGTGGGCCTTTGGCGCAAAAAGAAACAGTGTATAAAACTCCATAATTATCACCTGTCACTATGTCATTCAAACATTTCTGTTCACTCTTTTCATACTTGGCAAAAAAGTAGATGTTTGTCAGTTGCAAGCAGAGGTTTTTTTTTTGTTTTTATTCAGTTGTTAACAAATGAAGTACATATATTGAAGAAAACATTCTGAGCTCCAAGAAATTCCTTCATATTTTTTTTAAAACAGGTGCTTGTGATAATAAAAATACTTTCCACTGTGAACAAGCATCTTCATCAATTGCCCCCTTCACAACAGACACTTCCCGCTCACCAACCAAAGACAATAGTTTTTCAGAACATGGGTCATCTTCAGTAGATTTGCAACTATCATTAAATTGATGGGAAAAAGACCCATCTGAACTGCATGATAATACAGAAAATTGCATTTGTAAACTTTATGTCTACCTTGATATCAGTCTGAGAAGACTGTAAGAATGCCCAGATTTTATTGGATGTTCTCTGCTCAACAGCAGTGTTTGTTCTCCTCCAACAGTTTTACATCACTTTCATTTTCCTATGTTGTGTAGCACACACCTATCTACATAGCACTGTACAGAACATTATTCTATTGATTTGCATTATATTTATTGACAGAATTGCAAAAATTTATAACAAAAATACTGAGAACTTTTCAAATACCCCTTGTATATTAAGAACTTGTAGGGCTGCAGAGACTTCAGATGATTATAAACTATACATGTGTCTCATAAAAACTTTTGACTGTTTATTTGCATCTTCTCACTGAGAAATTTAGAAATCTATGTTGCAAAATCTCACAGGGGAAAGGTCAGAGGAAATTTGGAATATATGTCAGTTCTGCTCAAACTAGCTAAACATTACATAACATCAGTAAGTAAAGTTATGATAAAACATTTTCTGGGTCAAAGATAAAAAAATGTATTAATTACACATCATTATAAGCAATCACAAACAATGTATCCCTAGCTAGTCATATGCAGCTCAAGTACTGTTAGGAAAAAAAGTTACAAAATACAAAACAATTCAGCAGTTGAACTGGCTAAAAAAAATTTTAATGAGATAATTCTAAAGGTCTTTCAATCCATTAATATAAACATTTTTAAATATTTTTTTCACAAGTTAAAAGAAAAATTAACTTTTGTTTAATTTCTACATAAGATCACAAACTCAAGTTCAATGCAGCTGATGGTATAACTCCAGTTGGGCTTGGTGTTAATTATTACAGATGTCACAAGGATGATTATAGCTGCATTCTAACATCTGCAATTGTATATATTTATATTTACATAAAAATATTTCACAAAAGTTTTCCATTATGCCTCCTAATTTGGACTTTAGCACACAGACAGATATTACAATTCTTCCTGTTATAATGTGCTTTGCTATAGTCTGATTCCAAATATAACACGGTGGTATGGACTCCAAAATCAAAATTACAAAAATTATAGGGGTTCGAGTGGCCAAGTGGTGTAAAGCAGTGGTGTAAAGCACTGTCTGTTACGGATCACTGCCATCTCACCTCTGTCTGCATGGGTTTGAGTCTAGGATTCCATGAATGTGGATATGTGAGAAAGCTTGCCAGTAACTTCTCGTGGGTCGGTGGTTCTTTCCGGTGATTTCCTGGTTTCTTCCTCCACCATTAATACTGGCCACCATGTATAGCCTATCGTGGGCTGAAAAATGGCATTAAGCACCACAACAACAACAACAACAAAAATTATAATTAAAAAAAAAACAAACTACAAATAATTTTCTACACCTATCAGCTGAAACCTTTACATCAAAAACTACTTACTTAACGCGGACATTACCAGAATATATTTTTACAAGATATTGTATTCCTAACAAACTACTGAACACCTGAAAATACCTTTGTCTTTAACAAACCATAATTGGTCAACTACAGTAATTGACCAAAGTACACATGACTGTCTTTAGCTAAAGTACATAAAGACATTCCAGCAGAGCAATGACTTTATCCTCTGTGAACACATCTCACTGTTTATACTTAAGACCAGCTTCTTGTTGACCAATGTATACTGACACCTGGATGGAAACATATCACAGAAAGGATTAACCACAGTATATCCTTTGAACTTGCAGCTGCTTTCTGTATTTGTTACAGTGCAGCCAAGAAGAGATGTTCATCTGAATAATTTAGCTACAGTATATACAAGGCTTGATCAAACAATTAAGTATCGCTTTCCAGTGAAATCATGAGTTAATTAGGATGTATAATCTCACAATGGAGATGTCCAGGAAAAGGAAAACATATTTTATAAATAGGATTGTGATTTTAAGGAATTCAAGGAGGATGATGTTGAAGAGGCTAAAGCAGTACTATGGGGACATGTTAACTCATTTGACTTAATTCAGCATCAGATCAAAACTGATGAATACTGCCCCACTTTTGAATGTAAGACTGATGAATACTGCCCCACTGTTGAATGTAAGACTGAGGAATACTGCCCCATTGTTGAATGTAAGACTCATGAATACTGCCCCACTGTTGAATGTAAGACTGATGAATACTGCCCCATCTATTTAATGTAAGACTGATGATTACTGCCCCACTATTGAATGTAAGACTGATGAATACTGCCCCATCTATTTAATGTAAGACTGATGATTACTGCCCCACTATTGAATGTAAGACTGATGAATACTGTCCCACTATTGAATGTAAGACTGATGATTACTGCCCCACTGTTGAATATAAGACTGATGAATACTGCCCCACTATTAAATGTAAGACTGATGATTACTACCCCACTGTTGAATGTAAGACTGATGAATACTGCCCCACTATTGAATCTAAGACTGATGATTACTAGCCCACTGTTGAATGTAAGACTGATAAAAAATACTGTCCCACTGTTGAATATAAGACTGATGTCGAGACCTTTCAGTTCTTCCTTTCCGCCAAAAGAGAAAATTTAGATCCTGATCATCAGGAACTAGGACCTACTATTGAAAGTGATCAGAAGGAACTACCTGAAACACCCCATCCTTTTCCAAAGCCATATTTGCATTCGAGAACCAAATGATTTGGCTAGAAAACCAGGACACTATGAGTCTTTGAAAATTATTCAGATCAGATATATCATAGACTTTCCTACCACCACCCAGTAAAATGATGTCTCTCATTCGCTATCATCATACTTAACTGATATTTTGAACTGAAAACGAAATATCTTTTTTAAAACATGACTTGACATTACCGTGCACATGTTGCAGATATATACTGAGTTATTTAACTGCTAAATGGGTGTAGCTGTAAATATATGGTGAGCTCCTAATTAAAAAGGAAGGAGGCATTTAATGTCAGACAAGCAACCTTAATGTAATAATTTATTTTGCAAGTGTCATTTTCAATGATTCAAACTTGATGCAGCTGTAGATAGAAATAATAACTGTCAAGTATATTTATTAAAATGAAGTGTTTATATCATTGTTTTTGATGAACTAATAGTATTACTATACATATAACTGGCTTACCCCGCCCAACACCCAAGTACACAACATTGTTGATCATTTTTGCTATACCGCTGTTAAATGACATTATCAGCAGTTATGGGCCCTGACTACCCTATAATGGGGAGAGCTGTAGAACTAAATATTATCTTCACACACAAGCATACTCAATAAAAATGTTCTTTATTTATAATAAATTGATATTTTATTTTGATAATGAAATTAAAACTGATGAAGTACATTTTCTTTTATGAAATATTAATGCTGTTATATTTCGATTGTGTGAACAGATTTTTTTTGTAATTCTTATTTTTAATCCCTTTCATCCCTTGTTAGACTACTCTTTGTCACCATGGCAACCAATAAATTCTTGAATTTAATTTTTCTCTGATATGATTGTATTGGTTTCTTATCATTTAACAATAAATAACTGATCTGAATTTTAGTTCATATTGAGACATTTTTGTAGTTAACTGAAAATGAGAGATATTTTGCAAGAACGAAATAATACAAATGTAAGTGTATGAATATTTTTTTTAAAAAGAAATGTAATGAACAAACTTAAACCTTGAAATAATGACCTGATGATATGCAAAAAACTTTTAACTATCCATATCCACCTTACAGATATCTATATGTGATGGAAAATGTTTAAATTTGACATTTATTCAACAAATATGTTTCAGATCCTATTTCTTTTTTTTTTGGTTCCCATGGTAACTACAAACATCACCAACATGTTTTCATGTTAGCACTTGGCATGCATATATGCATTACTTGTACAGTCTCACACAAAACTGAATAAATACAATTTTTGCAAATGGATTTGGATCAGAAAGTATGCATTTCTGAAATAACTCATTATAACTGAATGGAATACAAAACAAACCAGCACATGTAACAGTGTTAAGTAAAAAATCCTAAAAAATCAGCATGACTTGGGGTTAAATGGAATAGTGGCCATCATGATCATACATTTTATCTTCTTGGTATTAACAGCAAATTCATTTTCATGAATGTTGGGTATATACCATTTACTATCTTCTCTTATTTTTTAAAGCTCATAATGCATTCCATTTTGAATATGAATATTTGCAGGCTTTTTCATATAACTGTAAACAATTTGTTTTAGTTTCATTTTCTACATATTTCTCATCAAGATCATCCAACAAGAAGATACATGTATGATGAAGTCTATTCTCCCAACTTCAGAGCAGAATAAAAAAAGGCATCCATTAATTTACATGATGAACTATGCTTTCAAATTAGAGAATTAAAACAGCTATATCAGAATATTTTAATTATTTATATAACAGGATCACTATTTTTAATCCTCAAAAATTATTGAAAAATAAAATCAAAAGCTAGATTTAACCTTTGGCTATAATTATCGATGTAGTGAATACACAAAATAATTTATTAGTATTTTTTAACTTTCTCATGGCTAAATACAATACTTCATTAATCTTTTTCTATATTTTTAGAAGTTTTTTTTTTATTTGTTTGTGATTTACAGTCATCATTGGAAAATTTTTGAAGAATGATTATCTCATTTTTAATAATGTATCCTATTCATGAACCAATTAAGAATTTACATTTATATTAATAGTCAACACTAATCTTAATTTCCATCTCACAAAATATCATGATGGCTGGTACATGCACCCCATGTTAAATATCACAAAAAAAAGTTATTTCTGGCTAAATTGCATTCAAATGTTCTACTTGAGTAACAGTGGCTTTTTTATTTTACTTAGTGACCATATTTGAAGGTGGATCAGCATTTTTATGTAAACTTGAAAGGACTTTCTGCCTAAATTTTTACAAATATGATTAAATTATTGACAAAAAGTCATTAAAAAGTTTTAACTACTTTTTCTAGTAGTAGCAGCAATATCAGATAGTGGATTTACATTTTAAATAAATCTGAAAGCTCTTCATACAAGGACAACCTGTGCCAAATTTGGTAAATACTGGTCTGGTGGTTTCTCATCAGAAGTTTAAAATAAATTGTTGACACACTACAACAGCAGAGCTCCTGATCTGTCTACTAAAAGTATAGAAACTGAACAGATGGTCCCAGATATATCAGTGCATTATATGGCAACAGCACAGCCCATAATCTGGCAGTGAATTATGAGAGAAATGCATCCACTCTGATATATCACAATAAATGTATCTGTTGTTATGTATTTTTAATTCGTACTGTTGGTTAGTTTGTTTTTTCTATGCAAAATTATGTTATCTATAATTGTATTTTGGACTTGACCCTGTCCAAAATCAAGTTCATGTTCTATCTGACTAGAGCCATTCATTCTGTAAATAAATAACACATAGTTAATATTTCCCTCGGAGTGTCAGATAAATATTAAGATCATTATCAATAAAGAAAATCCTATTTATTTGGGTTTGGGACATTGATATTCCCCATGGAACATCCTATTTTACCAGATGTTTACCATATTCTTTATTATAATTTTAGTAACAGATTTTATCTTCTTGAAAACTTAGAATTTTCAAGAAATGAACTTTGGATATACATTTTGGTTCTTATTTTGTCTTAGTTTTTGTTATATAATCTTGTTTTCTTGAGAAATTACTCATTCTTACAATAACATTGGAGAAAGAAAATGTTTGTATTGCTGTGTTCTGATTTTGATTTGGGTGGAATTATTTATTTAAATTATCATTCACTGGAAATATAAAGTGCTCTTCAATAATATGCTTGGACAGAAACATTAACTTGGATTTACAGTGAATTCTGAAAAGGACACCTTTGATTATATTAATGTGATTCATCATAAGATTGCTGGCACATTTCCACATCACAGAGCTACTAAAGGCACATTAACACATTCAGTGCTGGATCTTATTTTGAACACCACTGGAATTTAATTAGAACATTATTCATTATGACTGGTAATAGAATTTTTTTGATTATTTGGTCTTTCATTCATATTACTGTAAGTATGTTTTAAAATTTTCACTCTGAATTCTAGTGAAATAAATTATTTGTTGAATTTTACCAAACTTGGTTTTGCAATATTTTATTACTTAAAGACCTTAGAGTCATAAAACTATGTTTAAGATTGTACAACTCATGAACAATCATATTACATTTCATAAAGAATTTCACTGGTATAAACAAACCAGCAAAAAAATCATGAATAGTTTTGAAGAAAATAGTATTTTGATGTTGACAGAATATTGATTCTGCTTACACAGACAAAACATGAACTTCTAAAAAATTAGGGTATTCATTTAAAACATATACAGTAAAACATGTCTTGACAAACCCCTGCTTTGAAGGAACTCCCATCTTTAGACACCAGCTTTTCAATGCACTGACTTATTGATTATATAGTGTTATGACCTGTTATAAGAAACTACCTGACACCATACATTTTTGGCAGAAGGGGTGTTCTTTCAAGAGAGGTTCCACTGTAGTAATAGTCCACATCAGTAGCAGCTGAATACAGCCATTGATGTACAAGATAAATGACTTTCTAAATATGCCTAATAAAGTACTTTAACATTGCTGGCAATACCACTACCAGCAGTGGAAATATGGTACCTGTTTTTGTTTTGTTTTTGGGTGGGTGGTGGTTAACACCATTTCTCAGTGTAACATAGACTATACATGGTGGCCAGTATAACTGGTGGAGGAAAAACCTGGGAAAACCCCAGTGAGAACCAAAAACTTATGGGAACTAGGAAAGCTTTCTCACTTAACCACAACGGCCAAGCCCCAGATTTGAACCCAAGTGGACAGAGGCAAGATGGCGGTGATCAACAAAGGCTTAAGACTATGACGACACCTGGGTACCAATTTAGTGGTGAGACAAAAGCAAATTATGGCATGCCTCATGTTTACATGGGATTGCCAAACTAAAGGATACATATTTAGGGATATTTCCTGCTAAAGCCTGTGAATTTATTAAAACTCAACCTTATGCCCGTTTGTCTCCAGCTCAACCTTATGCCAGTTTGTCTCCAGCTCAACCTTATGCCAGTTTGCCTCCATCTCAACCTTATGCCAGTTTGCCTCCATCTCAACCTTAAGCTAGTTTGTCTCCATCTCAACCTTATGCCAGTTTGCCTCCATCTCAACCTTAAGCCAGTTTGTCTCCATCTCAACCTTATGCCAGTTTGCCTCCAACACAACCTTATGCCAGTTTGCCTCCATCTCAACCTTATGCCAGTTTGCCTCCATCTCAACCTTATGCCAGTTTGCCTCCATCTCAACCTTAAGCCAGTTTGCCTCCATCTCAACCTTATGCCAGTTTGCCTCCATCTCAACCTTAAGCCAATTTGTCTCCATCTCAACCTTAAACCAGTTTGCCTCCATTTCAATCTGAACTTTACAATGTACAGATAAAATCAAATTGTGCAGATTTCAAATACTACTAATTCTATTCTTAAATTCAGGCAAGTTAAGGATTAAATGATGTAATGAAATTTTTAAAGTTTCATTACTAAGTTGTATCATAATGGGGAAGACTGCATTCAGGATTACAAATCCATTCTTGACATGAACACCTGTGCATACATGTTTGGGGTAGTTGGAGGTAATAGTTTCTGGAATGAGAAAATACTCACATCTTTCATGGGAACATATCTGCTTCCCTCTGGCATGGCCAAAACTTTCAGCTGTAAAATAAAATGAATGTAGTAACTCAGTAGGCAAGACCACAAGTTTATCATCAGCTCTGATAACTTTTTATTAAATTGGTGTTGTTTTTCACTCAGAATGATGCTGAAGGAAATCATTTATTTTCATTTGCTAAATTTGCATGAAAAAACCCATACAAAACAGCACTCTTTGCGAATCACCTGCTGCTGAAAGATTAAACAACACTAAACACTAAATTCCAAGATGATGTAAATATAATAGAAACAACACACATGACGTTAACACTGACAATACATTAGGGAGAAGTATTTTATATGTATTATTCATTGGCTAAAGGAAGAATGAAATCACTTGATATTCAAATCCAAAAACATTTTCAACTGAAAGCTGGATCATTTTAGATCTTAACAATCAAGGTCCTGACCGAAACTGATGACCAGTAATTGACTGCTTGACTTTCTGACCTTGACAATAATTTAGCCTACCTGTGACCTCATGACTCGTGCTGGGTTTGCTAACATCTGGAAGTTGGGCTCAGGTTCTTTTGCCTCCTCAGATTTTTCTTCCTTCTCTCCATCCTTGCTCTTGGGTTCCTCAGTCTTTTTCTCTTCTTTCTTCTTCTTAGCATCTTCCTTGTCTGTAATGTCATCTGCCTTTATGTCCTATGGCCAGGTAATGAAGGAGTTGAAAAGTTAAATTGTGAAACATTCAGCAAATAACTGCAAACTAAAAAAATTCTTGACAAAGAACTTAATGCAAGCAATTTCTTCTGTGATCGTTTGGCTTTTTCAAAGTATGTGGAATGACATAAAGAGGAATTACTGTCAAATTCATAGCAAATATAGAACTGCACATAACAATTTCAGTATTATGACAAAATTGAGTGGAGATGGATGGGAACTAGTCCAATAAATTCAATAGTATACTGTTATGTATATATAATTTGTATTATTTTGTACCTGTCATTGTCCAAATCAAGTTCACTGTGTACCTGACCATAGATATTTATTTTGTAAACAACAGAATACATAGCTACAGCTTTCTCTCCAAGTGCTAATTATATTCAGATCATTAATAATATAAACATTGTTTAGTCATGATTCTGACTCTAGAATCTTCTAGAATGGAAGTTTACATTAAGTAACAGAGTATTTTCAGAATATGTTAATTGTAACTTAGGTCATGAGCAGGGTTTATGCTCCTAAAAATTAACCCTTCTTGCCTTAACATCTTGAAGTAGAATCAGTCTTATTGTTGTGTTCAGTTTTATTTTGGATGGATTTATTCATTCAAATTATTATTCACTGGAAATACAAAGTGCTCAATCAATGATATTCTTCAACTGGAACATTAATTTGCAATTATAGTGAATTCAGACAAGAACATTTTGGGATTATATTATTATGATACATCAAAAGATCCATAGTTTATCGCCACAATTCAAGCAACTGTCACATTAACATATTCAAGAGTAAGGCAATCAAAACATCAATATTGGAATTTATTTGGAATAAAACTTGAATTCAGCTGGAACTTTATACATTTGGACTTTTTTAAAAATAACTTTTAGGACTTTTTGGGATTTAATTCACAATACTGTTAAGTTCTTTTTAAATTACTGCTTTTTATTCAAAGGAAATAAATTATTTGTTGAATTTTACAAAACTTATTGGATTTCCCTGTTTTATATTACTTAGCTTAGGACCATACAGTTGTAACAATACATGTAATCCTTTCTGCATGGTTACAAAAAGCTTTTTGGGTTAAGTACAAAAATTTGTTTAAAAAAAGTATATCAGCCAATCTGACAATTAGAAAAAATATTTGTTCAATGTATAGGTTTGTTTGTTGTTGTTGGGCTTAACACCATTTTTCAGCACACAATAGGCTATTCATGGCGGTCAGTACTAATGGTGGAGGAAGAAACTGGGAAATCACTGGAAAAACCACCGACCCACGAGAAGCTACTGGCAAGCTTTCTCACATATCCACATTCGACGAATCATAGACTCGAACCCATGCAGACACAGGTAGTGATCCATAACGGACAGCGCTTTACACCACTCGGCCACTTGGGGCCCTTATAATGTATAGGTTTGACTATTCTACTGGGAAGCAAACTTGAATTTGTTTACAGTGGTACAACAGTTACGTACTTTAGTGTTAAAAATTGAGGTACCATATTTAAGCAAACTTTCAGCTTTACAAAGAAATACAATATTAACTATCTTTAATCACTATATAAACTAAGATAAGTAAAATTGACCTTACACAGAGAAATAATATTTACGCAAATATTAATCTTTATATCTATGTACGATATTTAAATAAACTTTAATCTTTATATATATGTACAATATTTAAATAAACTTTAATCTTTATATCTATGTACATATTTAAATAAACTTTCATCTTTATATCTATGTACAATATTTAAATAAAATTCAATCTGTATACAATGGTACAATATTTAAGTAAACTTCAATCTTTATACAATGGTACAATATATAAATAAACTTCAATATTTATACAATGGTACAATATATAAATAAACTTCAATATTTATAAAATGGTACAATATATAAATAAACTTCAATATTTATACAATGGTACAATATATAAATAAACTTCAATATTTATACAATGGTACAATATATAAATAAACTTCAATATTTATACAATGGTACAATATATAAACTTCAATCTTTATTCAATAGTACAATATTTAAGTAAACTTCAATCTTTATTCAATAGTACAATATTTAAGTAAACTTCAATCTTTATTCAATAGTACAATATTTAAGTAAACTTCAATTACTGTTAAGAGAAGAATGATAACAAGTTCTTACTCTTTCATCTGCTCTTTAGATAAAGTCTTCACTGCATTACATGCCTACAAAAACATCCTTAAATCTTAAAATCCCCTTAATTTGATTATTATAAGTTTTGAAATAATTCAACTTGTAATCACTGAAACATTCTGAATGTCAGCTCTTCACCCTAGTTATTACATAGACACTTGTGTTTTTGAAGAAGCCTGAATTTTGTAACCATCCTATAGCATAGCATAGCGTTTTCCATCTTTTGATTGATTTATTTGATTGAAAATATGTAACATACACCATTTGATGACACATCATTGCCTATTACTGGGCATAGGGGTAAAACGTGCTTCCTTGATTATCAGACTGACCTGATCCTCTATTAACATTTTTGTCATAAGCCTTTTGGTGACTTATTATAATATATAAAATGATGAATATACATATACGATCCTAATATTTAGTTTTAAATCTGTCAATACCCCCATTTCCTTCAGATAATCTCAGCCTGTTATGAAAAACTGTGCAATCAGATATCATGCATACTGTACCAATATCTACCCAGTGAACAAATTAAATTGTTGTACCTTTACTTAAATTGGACTATCAAATGTACAATGTGTGTTGAGGAAAATAATGTGAGACTGAGTATTATAATTCAATTTTATTTTTAAAATAAAATTGACATAATTAAATACATAAATACCATGACGTGATAAAAATACATTTAATTTACATCGATGTAATAAAATTACAACTGACTGACATTTTGTTTATCTTCTAAATAAACTATAAAACTATTTTATTGTACCTCCCTTACTTGATTTGCTACGAAAGACAAAAAAGTTTTACAAAGCAACAAACACTTCCAAGTTGTAGATCAAAACACTGCCAGCACATCAATAAGTTTTCACAGAAGTGATGTGGGGATCGATGTAATGAGTTACTAACTCTTTTAATGTCTTAATAGATGAGAAAATGGCATGATTATTCTGTTTACAATAAAACAGAATTAAAAGTTTAAAACATGAATTTTATCTGACAAGACATTTAATTGATGTCTATTTCTTTCAATGTTGCCACATGTTTGCATCTGCCAGAAGTTTTCATTGATTATTATTTCGCTGTATATTATTATTTACATTGTATTGAGAAAGTATATTTCCAATAAAATCTAATGAAATTTCTTATTAAAACTTGAGAATTTCATTATGCTAAATCTAACCACTATGTTCAAGGATAAAATGAGTGATATAACAAATTATCATTTACCAATTCAGATCAAGATTTTCTTCACATTCATCTCACAGGGGGCAATTTAAAAAAAAAATAGTTTCCTTTTTAACAAAATATGGGATCCATGCTTGACTCCATGTTATAATGATGGTATACAATGCCTCTAATATGGGATCCACGCTTGACTCCATGTTATTATAATGGTATACAATGCCTCTAATATGGGATCCACGCTTGACTCCATGTTATAATAATGGTATACAATGCCTCTAATATGGGATCCATGCTTGACTCCATGTTATAATGATGGTATACAATGCCTCTAATATGGGATCCACACTTGACTCCATGTTATAATTATGGTATACAATGCCTCTAATAAGGATTAGGGTCTCTAGCTATTTTTGCTGATGATGACTATATATTCATTTGATAGTGGATCAGGATCTCTAGCTGGCTTCAATGATGATGACTGTATAGAATGCCTCTGAAAGGGAATTAGGGTGTCTGTCTTCACTGATAATGACTATAATTCTTCTGATAGGGTGTCTGTCTTCACTGATGATGACTAATTCTTCTGATACGATGTCTGTCTTCATTGACGACTCTTTATAATTCTTCTAATAGGGTGTCTGTCTTCAATGATGAAGACTCTTCATAATTCTTCTGTCTTCACTGATGATGACTTTAAATTTCTTCTGATAGGGTTTCTGTCTTCACTGATGACTTTTTATAATTCTTCTGATAGGGTGTCTGTCTTCATTGATGATGACTATAATTCTTCTGATAGGGTGTCTGTCTTCATTGATGATAACTATAATTCTTCTGATAGGGTGTCTGTCTTCACTGAAGATGACTATTTAATTCCTCTGACTGGGAACCAAGGAGTCAAGCTGTCTTCAGTGATGATGATTGCATATAATGCCACTGATAGGGATTTAGGGTGTCTGCCTTCACTAATGATGACTGTATAATTCCTCTGATAGGGAACTGAGGTGTCAAGCTGTCTTCACTTATTATGAGTTTATATAATATCTCTGTTACGGAAGTAGGGGTGTCTATTTTCAAAGATGATGACTGTATATACTACACTTGACAGGAAATATATAGGTGTTTTTACAGTTTTGTAGGGACTTTGGGTGTGTAACCATCTTCAAAGATGATGAATGTATATATTACTTCTGATAGGGAATTAAGGTGTCTAACTTATTGGGAATCAAAGAAACTGTGTGATAGTGAATTTGGGTGTCTAAATCTTCACTGATGATGACTGTTCCTTAGGTTAATATAAATATGTTGTGAATTAGTTTGCAAGCACATATTCCTAATGTGAAAGTCCATAATTAAATGAGAAATTACACGATCAACCGTTAACTTATTTTAGGTTTTGACATTCAAATAATTTTCTTTAAATTCTTCAAAGGATTTTATGAAAATCATAATAAAACATAATTTGAGACAAAACAGACATATTTTCATGGAAGGATCAACAAACTTGTATTCAAATTAATTAGAAAAGAAAGAATAAGCTGATGTCTCACTCACCACTTCCATTTTTTCCTCCTTCTCCTTTTTATCTGCCTCCTTCTTCTTCTGTTTGGCAGTAATGCTGAGGACAGCTGTTTCCACCTTCTCTTTTGTCTTGTCCTTCTTCTCTTCGAGATTTGGTGGGTAGGCAAATGTTGATGGCTTGGCACCAGATCGGAACTCCAATTTTGGCATCTGTTGTGAAGGATGAAGATGTGAAAATACTTGCACAATTTGTAATGTGTGTGTGTGTGTGTGTGTGTGAGAGAGAGAGAGAGAGAGAGAGAGAGAGAGAGAGAGAGAGAGAGAGAGAGAGAGAGAGAGAGAGAGAGAGAGAGAGAGAGGAAGGAAGGATGTGTGAAATTTGGATTTTTAACTTAGCTTTAACAATTTTTCAATTATATTGCTATGATGTCTGCAATGTGGCAGTTTATAGTGATGTCTAGCACTGGGGCATCATGCTACAGACATACATGATGTCCCACCCAGTCACATTATCCTGATGCCAGGCTAAACATTAACCTCTTAATGCTGAGTGCAAAGAGTGGCAGCTTTTAGTACCATATTTATCCATATTTGTAAGTCTTTGCTATGACTTGGTTGGAGTTCGAACCTGCAATCTCCCTTATCTGAGGCTGATGGTCTAACCACTAGGCCACAACAACAGTCCAGACAGAGCTAGATGACTGTATATAAAAGTGCTTTCATAAAAAAAGTTTGTTGTTGTTGTTCTGGGGCTTAAATTAAAATTAAATTTATTAAATAAACTGAAACTTTTCTTCTATAGCATTACTGGGGAAAAGGATGAAATTTTTCAAGAAATTCTGTAAATACAAGTTCTACTGTATATGAAAGTAAGACTTTTTTCACAAAAACAGCAAACTAAATTGACAACTGTTGGACACCTACTAATGATGCAAAACATTCTTCACTGAAATGTTTCCAGATGCTATTTGGGTTTATAATATGGGACATGTGCTCATGACTGCGAGTTCAAGGAGATGATATGGCATGACAATAGAGACCTTTTTTAAATAATCATTTGTAGACTTACGAAGTCGTCCTCCACCTTTTTGATTTACTATCATGATAACCAATATAATGTTGTACCCACCATATATTACGTCTTATCATGATCTGATGTTGTCATATGTATGGTTTTATCAAGAGGTAATAATGAGAATGTATAATACATATAGATATATAAATGAGGTATGTAACAAAGAGGATTTATAGAAAATTTTAAATATAGACTGGTACATAAAATGTTAGCACTAATTTATCTATTTGCAACTTCACACTGAGGATCAGATCCATTCTACAACTGAAAATTCTGGGGGGAAGTTAATCCTTCTATTTGAAAAGAATTTTGTTTTTAAAATACAGGAGTCATTTAGCGAAGAAATAAATCTAGTGCTTGGAAAAATGAAATGGAAAATTCTGATTTTTTTTTCTCTGCAATATTTTAAGAACAAACTTGTTTCTTGTAAAATGTATATCATAGAATACATCCTATAAAGATTAATGGTTCCTTCAATTATACATCCTAGAACATACCATGTAATAATTATCATTGGTTCCTTCAATTGCACATCCTAGAATATACCATGTAAAGATCAATGGTTCCTTCAATTGCACATTCTAGAATATACCATGTAAAGATCATTAGTTTAAAAGAACAGTTAGGGAAAATGGTGGTAGTATAAGAAGAAGATGGTGGGGCTAAAATTACCTTGAGGTCATGGTTGAGGCCAATCAGGCAAGTTGGAGTGAAGGAAAGGGACAGGAAGTGGGTCAGTGGATACCAGAACCAGAACTGGCAGAATACCAGCATTCCCACAACGCCCTCCATGTTGGTGTGTCCAGTATGAGACTGCAGTGATATAGTCACATTACGACCACCTGGAAAGTGAGAAAGTAATTGGTATGTATCAATCTATTTCTTATTTCAGTTTTTTTAAATTGTGACAGAGAATAAATTAAGAAAAAAAAAACGTGACATTACTCGTAAATGACAAATCTGAAAAAATTTAATTGACTGCAGACTCATGACATGTGTCCTATAATGTCAAGTGAACCCCTTCTTAAAGTCTCTGGAAGTAAAAGTAGCTCTGTCAATCAGCAAGTACTTTTGGAACACTGGTATCAGCTGTTGTTCTGAAAGTACTTATCTGACATTTATTATATATAGACTACAGTCATGATACAGATACAAATACAAACCAGTTTCATGCAATCAAAGGTATACCAGTTTCATGAAGATATAGCAATCCAATGCATGCCAGAGTTTCATGATGTTACCACAATCAAATGCAAAGGTTTCATGAAGATAACAAAACCAAATGTATACCAGAGTATCATGAAGATATCACAATCAAATGTATACTTGAGTTTCATGAAGGTTTCGCAATCAAATGTATACCAGAGTGTCATGAAGATATCACAATCAAATGTATACCAGTGTCATGAAGATATCACAATCAAATGTATACCAGAGTATCATGAAGATATCACAATCAAATGTATACCAGAGTGTCATGAAGATATCACAATCAAATGTATACCAGAGTGTCATGAAGATATCACAATCAAATGTATACCAGAGTATCATGAAGATATCACAATCAAATGTATACCAGAGTGTCATGAAGATATTGCAATCAAATGTATACCAGAGTATCATGAAGATATCACAATCAAATGTATACCAGAGTGTCATGAAGATATCACAATCAAATGTATACCAGAGTGTCATGAAGATATCGCAATCAAATGTATAATAGCGTTTCATGAAGATATCACAATATAATATAAGTCAGTTTTATTTTACACGAAGCAGAAAGGTCTTTATGTCAGGAAGCTATGTGCCAAGTTGGGTAGTTTTTGGTAAGTTGAAAACAGCAACTGTTAAAAAAAGATGGATGGATTACAAGCCATATCATATGCTCATTTGGACAGATGGACTATGAGCCAAAACATAAGCTCATTTGGACAGATAGAATATAACCCATACAATAAGCCCATTTGGCCTTAAGGTAAATTGAGCTAAAAAAAAGGGTCATTTTTGATTAAAAATTCTGTATTATTTTTATCAACATGTTTTAAAAGAAATTAGAGTCCCTTGATGGGACTGGTGTGCTGCTGGGCATAAAAAGTTCTAGGAATTCAAGAATTTCTTCCTTTTAACTGCAGAGTGTTGATATTCTTTGGCAAGAACAAGATTTTCAAATTAGCTGCTGTGGTATACCTTTGCATGTCAGCTTAGCACCATTTTAATTTAGAACATAAAGACAATAGAAGTCTTTCAGTAAAAACCCCATATGATAAAGATCATCCATTCAGGAAAAGTAATGAAAAATATTTTTCATGACAGTAGTCATGCCTGCCTTATTTTGGATATACAAATGTCACCATTTAGGATCAACAAAGTTTCATAAAAAGTGATTGCTGAAAAAACCTGACATAGATATAGTCATCCATTTTGGAGTAATAACAATACTGTATAGATATCACTTTCCAATTTGGAGTAGCAACAACCAGATTTTCAAGATGGTTGTGGTGCCAGCCATATTGGATGTCAGATATGTGCCATTTTCATTTAAGAAGAATTGGAAATCAAAAGAAGTCTGCAGGTGAAAACCTAATGTCAATACGATATTTTGTTCAAATAGGGTTGTGTTAAGAAGATTTTTAAGATGGCTGCTATGGAGGCCATATTGGATGTGTTACTGGCAAAAAAAATTTTAGTAACTGCTAGACATCATATGTATTTTAGTGAAAACTCCATGCTGTGTGTTTTCGGATTCATACTCCCAGCTTAGTTTGTGAAAAGATTTTTTTGCATGACACGCTATAATAACTGTACATTACATAAATTTTTTCAGTGACTATTTGAATTCTTTGGAAATCTTTCTGTACATTTGAAACTTAAACACAGGAGGGGCTTTTTTCGTTGGAACATATTTAGATTTCTTGTAACTATTGGAATTGAATGGACTTTTAGGAAATAAGAATTCATTCACCATGCTGTAAGTGAATATAATTATTTTACTCCTGTATTTTGAGAAATAAATTTTTTTCAATCATTTAAAATTTGTTTGTTTTGATATTTCTGGTTGTAGAGTTTAAATAGTTTAAGTCCCTGGAGTCGTAACATGGGATTTAGCAAAAGTAACAGATGAATAACAAAATTAACAGAATCACTGCCAGCTGTAAATGAACTGACAACCTGAGCCTTGAAACACGTATCACAGAATATCTTTAACTTTGTATCATATCTCAGCCATGGATGCTCAAGTTTCCAGCTGTCAAAAAATTTTCAGGAACTTTTGACCCGTTCATCATGATTTGGTATTGCACTTTAAGCATTACTAACATCACTATGTGTAGATGGTGTTGGACTGTCGGTATAACATTAGGTTCAGTCTCTGTGTTGTCTGATGAATTTGCACTCAATCCAAAATGATGTTAATTTTGTTAACTTTTAGGATGAGATTATGAACACGCAATGTCCAACTTTACCCATGATAATGTTATACTTTATACAGTATATAATTCTAATTGAGATTTCTTTTCCATTTGCTTTGTATTTATATAAATAAAGCAAGTGGTAATCCAAAGGTAATCAGTTTTATCTGAAGATTCAGCAAAACTTTTTATTGCTATATTTAAAATAAAGAACAGAAAGATTAGCTGTCATTTAATTAGTTATAGTTGTTTCTCTTCACTTCTTCACAGGTCAGTTGATTGTAGGTATAATCTGGTAGCATGACTGAGTGACTATCAGAGCATACTGTAATGAGGCCTGATGTCAAACTGAGCAGTTTAACAATGCACTATAAAGACAGGTTGGTCAATACAAACAAAGGATTTGTTTACTAACAGATTCCAGTGCATTGTGTATGCAAGTGTGTGGCTTCCTTTCATGGCCCCTTCAAATTTTTCCACTCAAATCCATGACTGTATGTACAAATTAAACAGCTAAAAAAGCAATTGCCAAAAAAAAATCGACAGATGATATATTTTGTCGCCAGCATGGGAAAAAAATTCTCAATTTGCAAAAGTGACAAGGCCCAGGATGATCCTGGTATATATAAATATATAAATTATTTATTAAGGGCAATTCCAATTAAATATCTAAAGGTTTTTTTATGGAAACCCAGTGTTTCATTTTGCAAATGCAGCCAGAAAAGAATAGGAAAAAGTATAAATTTAAACACCATTCAGGAAAACAATTGACTTTCTTTTTAAAATGCTGTCTTTGTCTCTTTTGGACATTTTTCAAAATTAATTAATTAATTATTGTACTTTTGGCATGTGCATATTTAATTTACTTACCTGCATCTAGAATACCCTGTGCTAGGATGGCTCCAAATTTGGCCATAATGTCATCATGCTTGTCATTGATTACTTTACTGTACAACTGCCGAAAATGAGTGACCTATAATAATAATAATAATAATAATAATAATAATAATAATAATAATAATAATAATAATAATAATAATATAACAATAACAACAATAATAATAATAATAATAATAATAATAATAATAATAATAATAATAATAATAATAATAATAATAACCTATCCATGTTTGCCAGAAGACAATGATTTTGTCCAATAATTAATATTATTCTTTTCTGAATGAATTTGTATTAGGAGTTCATTCTATTAGACAATATTTTTAAAGGTTGATAAAATCAGTTTTACTGTTACAACAACACTAATAACATCAATAATGTTAATAATAAAGTTAATAATAATAATAATAATAATAATAATAATAATAATAATAATAATAATAATAATAATATAGGTGACAATTTGTTGCTCTATAATGTAATCATTGATAAAATTGTCAAGTTAAAGAATGGAATTGTAATGGAATTATGGGCCAAGACATAACACAAACAACATATTTCCATTGAAAACAATAAGTCTCATAAAGTGTGAATGAATAGATGGAATGACAGACATGAAAACTACATCAAAAAAATTAAATACCATTCCATTAGTACACTTGAACTTCCATGTTGTTACTGTACTGACAGGACTAAATTGGGAGGAAAAAAAATGATAGAGTGACACAATGCCAAAATAACTTTCCAAATCACCATAAATTTTTGAGATTTTAAACTTCTGCAGTTTGTAAAAATATAACAAAATTTCTTTAATCTAAATTTGTAGACCGGGGTCAGAATAGGAATTAACCTATGACTACAAGTTTAGGGTTTGAAGAAACTACACCATCTATAAAATTGGTGCTAACAAATAAAAGTGAATTAATGACAGAAAAACATATGGACAGAAAACTGTTTTGAAGAGAACCACTTTATACAAAGGATCTACATGAGTATCTGACCTTGGGACAGGTGGCCTCATTCTGCTGTATCAAAATCAATGATGAAGCAATCAGTGCCCCCTGTCGGACATAGTTCACAGGATCATTTGTCATTGGTTCAAGGAGTGTAATAGCATCCTGTAAAAAGAAATATGATAAATATACATTTGATAAAATGAATTTTGTCCTTTGTAGCATCCTTGTTATAGTAACAGTTTATCTTATTTCATTCTAGGTTTACAAATGATCTCTAGTTATTGGAAAGTAAATAATTTTCGTCCAATAGTCCTGAAATAATTTGTTTCCTTGATTCTGTTATATAATGAAAACCTTTAAATTTCCATAACACTATTTTAACTACATTATGGGACAATCTATAATTTTCACCTGTTCAATTCCCAGTAATACAGATCAATATCTGTTGACTGCTATTAGGATTTTCTTACAATGCCAGCCACACTGACATTTTTTGTGCTAAGGTGGCATTAAAAGCTGGAGAAAGCATGCAGATTCAATGTCATGTGTAATTCTGATCATTTTAGGATGACTGCAGTTTAAAAAAGTGTATACCCAAAAAGTATTTATTACTTTCTTTAAAAGAAATTGGTCATGGCTGACATTCAGGCTCACTTAAAAGCTGTTTCAATCCAAAGTGGGATAAAAAGAAAGTCGAAACCTTTAACATTGAGGATGTAGAGAAATATACAGCCAGACAGATGCACATATATACTAAAATAACTATGCTGAGTTTCCACAAATATGATCTAAGATTTCAATTTCTAAGTAAACTGATGGTTATCAATTCAGCTGTTACACTTCACTGTATGTCATCAGAAACTGAAGGCCTGTATTTGTCTAAACTGCTAAAATACCATATCTTTCAAAATGCCAGAAACGAAACCTAAACATTATGCAAATCCACAATCTTCAGTCCTATCAATATGCACTGGAGGGAATACAAGAAAAATTCAATTCTGAATGCCATCTTTTGAGAAGAAATGGATTACTGCCTGAAGAATAATAAATATTGTAACCAGTCTGTAACTGACATAACAACTAACCCCCCAGAACTTTCAATTGTTAAAGATCTGTGCAACAAATTGCTGGATTTTTTCATGTGTACTGCACAGGCATGAAAAGCTGAATATTTAGATTTTTATAAAGTCTGCAACTAGCCAAAAAAAATGTTATGAAGAATCTGCAATTTCATATTTTCTGTATAATATTTTTAAAAAGCATTTTGAAATTAAGAAAGTCTCTGGAAATTGATGTATATATTGAACTATTTAAAAAAAACTGCCATCTTTTTTGTAAATCTTTGTGAAAGTCTTGCAATATCAAAATTATTCAGAAATATTCTGAACCAAAGCCCTTTTCTTTACTTTAGAAGCTATGTTGTAAGCCTCAAGAGAAATTAAACCTTTGATATTCTTTGATGTCAGGTAAATTAAATCTCCAAGACACATGAGAATTGTCCTTTCCAATGTAAAATTATTGATTACAATATATGAACACATATATCCCTGCCCCAGGGATAGCACAAACTCATTGTTGTGTTACATGATGCCTTGGAATAAAGGTATATGCTTATCCACTGATAAATATAGCCACCCTTGCTAACAAGATTCCCTTGAAGTGATGAATGCCTTACTGGCTGAAAATAATTTCCAGGCATACATGAGAAATTTTTTTCTTTTTAACTAATGAGTGCTGAAACTGACTCTGGTATTTCTTCAGTGATAACAAGATTTTTAAGATGGCTGCGATAGCAGCCAGAGTAGATGTGAAATGGGCAGCATTTTAATTTAAGACCAACCAGACATCACAAGAAGTCTTTTAAAGAAAATCCCATCTCCATCCATGCTGGAGGAGAAGCAACCATGGTTGCCATATTGGAGGTCAGATCATCACCATGTCCATTTAGAACCAGCTTGATGGCACAAAAAAATCTTTCAGTGAAAACCTTATGAATATATGACTTTCTGTTTATAAGTTATTAAAAAAATTCAAGATGGCTGCATGCAGGCTATATTGGAAAATCAGATTGGCACCATTTTCATCAGGACCAACTGAATGAAAATGCCATGTGGATATAACCATCTACTGAGATGAAAGGCAATAAGATGATTTTCAAGATGGCTTATGTTGTGGCCATCTTGGATGTATGAAAGATGCCATTTTCATATAGATCCATCTGATATCTAAATTTTTACAGCAATCCTCCTAGTAGTTCAGGAGCAATAGTGATAACATTTCACCAATGGACAAATCAATAATGAATGGAAGATGGACAATAGCCAACCGGGTATGCTCTTAAAAAAAGAGCATACCGTACAGTTGTTAAAATCTTCTAAAAGGTATATATAATAAAAGGAAAAAGTAACCAAATATAAAATGTCAGCAATATTTGATTAATATTTGTTACACAAACCACTTTAGTTCAAGATTTTCTCTGGTGGTATATCACCAAATGGATTTTGTGTGCACAACATAACGTATTTGTCTGACAAGGTGGAAGTTGATAACCTAACAAAATTTAGTTCAATTGTCAGTGAACACCACCAGCAAGGCCAAGGTTCAACATTTAGGAGTTTTGCATGGGTCAATTTATTGTGTTTGTGCACAAATATATAATTTAATATTAACCCTTGGCTAACTTAAGTGATTCAGAGGGTCAAAATAGAGAACAATAATTGCATACAAGGCATCTTAAATGTCCAGCTTGACTTTGACAATTATTTCATCAACCAAGCTCTTTAAGCATCAGCTTGACCGTTACACTTATTTCATCAACCAAGCTCTTTAAGCATCAGCTTGACCTTTACACTTATTTCATCAACCAAGCTCTTTAAGCATCAGCTTGACCTTGACACTTATTTCATCAACCAAGCTCTTTAAGCATCAGCTTGACCTTAACACTTATTTCATCAACCAAGCTCTTTAAGCATCAGCTTGACCTTTACACTTATTTCATCAACCAAGCTCTTTAAGCATCAGCTTGACCTTAACACTTATTTCATCAACCAAGCTCTTTAAGCCTCAGCTTGACCTTTACACTTATTTCATCAACCAAGCTCTTTAAGCATCAGCTTGATCTTTACACTTATTTCATCAACCAAGCTCTTTAAGCATCAGCTTGACCTTGATACTTATTTCATCAACCAAGCTCTTTAAGCATAAGCTTGACCTTAACACTTATTTCATCAACCAAGCTCTTTAAGCATCAGCTTGACCTTGACACTTATTTCATCAACCAAGCTCTTTAAGCATCAGCTTGACCTTAACACTTATTTCATCAACCAAGCTCTTTAAGCCTCAGCTTGACCTTTACACTTATTTCATCAACCAAGCTCTTTAAGCATCAGCTTGATCTTTACACTTATTTCATCAACCAAGCTCTTTAAGCATCAGCTTGACCTTGACACTTATTTCATCAACCAAGCTCTTTAAGCATAAGCTTGACCTTAACACTTATTTCATCAACCAAGCTCTTTAAGCATCAGCTTGACCTTGACACTTATTTCATCAACCAAGCTCTTTAAGCATCAGCTTGACCTTGACACTTATTTCATCAACCAAGCTCTTTAAGCATCAGCTTGACCTTTACACTTATTTCATCAACCAAGCTCTTTAAGCATCAGCTTGATCTTTACACTTATTTCATCAACCAAGCTCTTTAAGCATCAGCTTGACCTTGACACTTATTTCATCAACCAAGCTCTTTAAGCATCAGCTTGACCTTAACACTTATTTCATCAACCAAGCTCTTTAAGCATCAGCTTGACCTTGACACTTATTTCATCAACCAAGCTCTTTAAGCATCACCTTGACCTTGACACTTATTTCATCAACCAAGCTCTTTAAGCATCAGCTTGACCTTAACACTTATTTCATCAACCAAGCTCTTTAAGCATCAGCTTGACCTTAACACTTATTTCATCAACCAAGCTCTTTAAGCATCAGCTTTACCTTGAGTCCTGTTCCAGCACAGGCTATACCTAAAGCCATGGCAGCACCAAATCGGACATGTGGGTTGTAGCTCTCTGAAAGTAGTGATACCACACTCGGACATTGTTCTGGGGTTCTGCAAAAAAAAAGTAAGCAAAATTTTAATGGTCAATAGTTTTCAAAACACAAATGCAATACTTTAAGTCAACATTCAACAAGATTACAAAATACTCCAACATTTTAAAACTTCTAATCTCCTTTTCAAAATCTATAAATCTATTTTACAAAATGTCACTGAGCCTGGAGCTGCTTCTGCTGCCCACTATATTACTGGCCAGATTTTCTCAAAATGTGGTACATGGACCACTGGTGTCTCATGAGCTACATTCAGGTGGTCTGCAGAAAGTTTACAATAGTTAGCTAACAGTACAATCAACATTAGGAAAGACCATGGAGTGGTCTGCCAAAATCCTCTTCAGTATTCAAGTGGTAAAAAAAGACTTTGACAACCACTGTTATCTTTTTCAACTGAATTACAAGGTTGATCAATCTGCTGGCAAGAATTACTTCCCTTTTTGCATTGTTTTGCATACATTAGTAATCTCTGCCTGCCCAGATTGCATCTGCACACAGAATTTTGATGCCATCCCATGAGCAAATGTTTACCAAACGGTATCATTTGCAAGTTGTACATAAATTTGCATGCTCTTCTTTCAGACAACATATATCTCAATCAAAGTTTAAATCACCATATATTTCCTGAATAATCTGCAGCACATACTTTCGTTTTAATTCATTTGGTCTCAAAGCCATTGTTTGGATCTCACTGCATAGTTATGAAAGCCTATGTAGGCTCAGTGACCAAGGCCAACACTTGGAATTTATTATTACAAATACAGGCAAACAAATAATAAATAATGTTGGCTGTTTTTTAAGTGCAAATATTTGTAAATTCTCTGCAGAAAGAATTGAGGGATACAACATAATTTTGATTGCAGCTGAGTTATAAATTGACAGTTTTGAGTATGAAAACTTCAAAAAAGAACTGTAACACATTGCACACGTCTTCATGCTTTGAAATTTTACTCTAAGAAAAGTTTTACAGCAAAGCAAACATTGTTTTGAGGAAATATTTAAAATTAATAACTCCAGTAAGAGTAATTATTTACAAAAATCTTGAGCAAAATCCATTTTTGATTAAATGAAAATAAAGCATGCAAATTCCAAACAAATAATACCTATATTATCATTTTTATAAAACATTATTATTATTTCGCATGAGGTCAATGATTTTGTGTAGTTTAAGGATTAAATCCTTTAATGCTTAAGTTTTTTTGTTGTTTTATTTTCTTCGCAAGACCTAAATTAGTTTGAATTACAAAACCCGAATTGTGCTAATGTGCCATTAGACCCCACACATACAATTTTTGTGATGATACTAGTTAGATTTAGCAATGTTATAAAAAAAGACAAGACTGAGCTGTTTTGCTGATTAGCAATGTTATAAAATAAGACAAGTCTGAGCTGTTTTTCTGAATAGCTGATTTTAGTTATGCATGTTTTGCTTTAAATTAACCAAACAATAATCTTGATAAGACAATTTTACTTCAAGGCCATCTAGTCAATTCCTTCACACCAAGCTGTATCATAAACAAGTTCTTGGACTCCCATAGCATGCATGGAAATGTAGAAAAAAATCTGGTGCGCGCCTGCCTCTCCCCGCATATCTTGAAGAGACCACAGATGAAGGCAGTCACAGTGATTTATTTGTTAGCGTGCTGAACTCATGATAGAGGGTTAGAATGCTACCATTGGCTCTGCCTGACTTGGCTTCATTGGTGCATCACAATGGGCAAGGGACATTACTCCAATTGCCTTAGTACTAAATAGTTTCCCTGTTTTACTTTTCCAGTAACACAAGAAATCAAACAGATCTTTTTTGGATTGGATCAAAATGTGTAAGGGGAACCTTCATTTTCATAAATAATCTGCACTAATAGGTAAAGAATATTTATAACTCAAATGTCAACAAGTTGGGGCTTTGAAAGGAAGGGTCTGCTCAACTGTTTTAATCAGGGATTGTAGTGAAAAATGGATTACAGTATCAATATTAAGAATTCAGATAAAATGGGAATGTCACATAAGACAAGCAAATGCACACTGCAGAGCACAAGATTGAGAAAAACCCTGAGATGATTCAGGTGAACTAGCTGTTGACAAGATATTATTAACTTTCTTCATGGTGCAGTTTACCACCTATACTCATTTGTATCTCAGATCCAACTGTAAACTGCATGGACCCAGATCTGCCATTGCAAAATGTACCAGCAGACCTGGGTATGTACAGTTTGTTTGGACTAATCAGAAGCAAAAACAACAGAGACCTAGATATGCCAGTACATTTTGCAAAGAGGTTAATCAAGGTCCATATTTCTAGCAGTTGGACTAGAATTATCAGCAAGCATTTATGTTAATTCAGTAGAAACCTACAGGATTAAAAATAAAGTAATAATGCAAATGATTTCACGAAAGGTCTCAAGAGGGCACATTCAGCTCACAAAGTCTTTGAGAGAACCGCAAATGACAAAAATCATCATGGTTTTTACACACCAGCATCTCATGAAGGACCTGTTATTTTCTTTTTTTTTTCATATTTTAGTTAGCATTTTTGTAATGATATAATCTTTGTTCTCTCTCTCTCTCTCAAACTCTCTCTCTCTCAAACGTAACAATAAACTTATACTGTTGGGAGCCCCGAGTGACCTAATGATCTTGTGGTGTTAAACTCCGCAAATACCAAACCAGTCTTATGCTTTTTTGAACCCTGGGTGACCTAATGGTCTCGTAGTGTTAAACCCCACAAACACAAACCAGTCTTATACTTTTTGGAACTCTGGGTGACCTAATGGAATGGCATCGTGATGTTAAACTTCACAAACACCAAACATGTCTTATGCTTTTTGGAACCCTGGGTGACCTAACAGTCTTATGGTGTTAAACCCCACAAATACCAAACCAGTCTTATGCTTTTTGGAACCCTGGGTGACCTAATGGTCTCGTGGTGTTAAACCCCACAAACACAAATCAGTCTTATACTTTTGGGAACTTTGGTTGACCTAATGTAATGGCATCCTGATGTTAAACTCCACAAACACCAAACAAGTCTTATGCTTTTTGGAACCCTGGGTGACTAAATGATTTTGTGGTGTTAAACCCCCACAAAAACCAATCTGTCTTGTGTTGTTGGGAGCCCTGAATGACCAAATGGTCTATTGGTGATAAACCCCACAAACACCAAACCAGTGAACTTTCATTAAGATATAAAAAAATATGCAGTACAGATTTGTTACAAACTCAATAACATAATACCCCATTATCTTGCAGCAAGTGGCAGAGTGTATTATTCAATGCATTCATATCTTTTTTATGTTGCCATGTGTTATGCTGTGGCACTTAATTTGTATGATATCATATCATGCTACCAATAATGGCCAGTACTGTATACACTTGCTGTTAAGTCGAATTGCAAACATCAAGACCCAGACTTGCTGTCGCATAATGCACCTGCAGATCTGGGTCTGTGCGGTTCAATAGGAGTAATCAGAAGAACAAGATCCATCTGAGTGCATTCTGCTGACTCAGATCAGGATCTATGTTGCTATGACAACGTATACATGAGTATAGACAATATTATGGAATTTAACTTTTACACAAAATACCTAAAACAGCATTACGTCAGCATATTCAGTTGCCAAATCCATTCTAAATGGAGACAGTTGTACTTGAAATAACCTTTGAAAAGAAGCTCTTCAATGCATAAACAGAAAACTTATTCATAATGGTAGTTAAAGTGTCATATAGATATAATTCCAACATTTGTCTGAAATGTTATTGTCAGGTTTCAATCTAGGATGAAGATATAATTAGTGGAGACAAAAAACAGTCCTTGCACAATACAATGCACCTTTTATTCCAAATGAATTCAAGTTTAATACATTTGCAAAGATATTACCCAAATTCTCTTTTGAGCAGCCTTGGGCGCATAATCTAAGTCAAAAATTTTCAAAATCAATCCCATTATCTTACATGAAAACTGGGACTTATCCTTGCTCACTGATTATCTGATAACACAGATAAAATATTTTCTCTCAGATATCAATTCATTTTTTGTCTTCAAACAATTTTTACCATGCATATAGTAGTTTTTATGTAAATTTACAAGAAACATAGCATATGGTTAATAATATCATGACATCTAATCCTGACCATATGGTGTGACTGACATCGATTATATTGCAAAAACCGCTGAGTGCTAACATCATGCTCTGAAGAATGAAAAGGATATTATCTCTGAATGCATTTCGTTTTCCTTTTATTTTGTTTTTCTTGGTTTTAATGACACTTTTAACACTGTTAACACATTATAGGCTATATCATACCAAGGCAATGTGAGATAAGTACCTTTCTCAAGGATGTATAGAGACAGCTGAAAGAATTTCTTATAGCTATGTACATGGAAGAGATTTGGCATTCAAACATTAAGGGATTTGTTATTGGGTAAGCACAATTTTAAATACAACTATCATCAGGTGATCTGTGCACTAATTTTCAAATACATATTTCCATTAAATGCACTATTTAATTGCTTCTATCTTGATTATACAGAGATATGATTCAAGAAGTTGGATGTGTTGATGAAACCTATGCAAGTATAATGTGCAATAATGTACTGTTGTTTTTTAACAATAAATTAGCATGTTCTCATAAATTTCTCATGTATTCAGAAAATGTGATTAATGTTGACATATCTGATTAATGTGGAATGAAATAATAATCTGCAGGTGTGCAGTATAATTGAAATAGAGGCCTGGGTCCAACATTTTCAATATGAAATATAAAGATTGCTAATTTGGCTTTCTGGATGGAAGTTGCACACATTTTCTCATTCATGCAGGGGTCCATTTTTGGTACCTGAAGACCATAGAAAAATTACCTATCCCAGTCTGTCTTTGCCACAGATGTCACTCGTAAGGTTAATGCCCCCAAAATCTCATTTCTATTATGTTTTTGCTAGCAATGCCATACATAATTCAGACACCAGCCTAGTACATGGATAAATATTGTCAGGGTTAATTGTCTCTGGCAAGAACAGTTGCCAGACTCTTGGTCAAATTTGTCACCTTTGTACCAATCTACTGAGACAAATTAATGTCATGTCTTAAACCCATCTTCACTGTACTATATATATTTGTTTATAAGATGATTCCAACTGCAAACTGCACAGACCAAGATCTGCTGTTGCCTAATGCACCCACAGATAAGGGTATATGCAGCTTTGTAGGAATAAGCAAATACAAGATAGACCCTAATATGTATTGGCATTATGCTATAACAGAATAGGATCTTGTTTGCAGTCTGAAATGACATTTATAGGTGAGTATATATGGTAAGTAATGTATGTATTAGGTTTATCAAAGTACATGGGCAAATTAATTTAGACCATCTTCAAATAAAAGTCAATTTCTTGACAAATTAACAATTTTTAAACAGATTGAGAACCTGATAATGTCTCCTCATCCAACTTGGACAGAAAATATCTTGGCAAGTTGGCAACCCAACCATTTGTTAAAAATACTTTGTCCATTCTGTTTGAAATTAATTATAAACAACAATAAATTTTAAGACTAGAAACAGTAAACAGCAAACAATTAATGTTAATATCATTCATCATCATGCCATGGAGCAGGAGAATATTACAAAGATACAGTATATTGATTTAATGGTTGGTCATAAAAAGGTATAATTGGACAGACTTCTCTTTATGGTAACACAATGTTCCCCCCAAAATGTATTATAGACATTGTTCAAGTCATTTCACAGAAGCAATGTAGTATTTTGGAATTGATATACAACTGTAATTTTTCTAATGTACTGGTTTGTACTGTCTGTAATTTTCTGTACCCTCAAAAATTGTTGTAGACAATCAGTACCTAAAAATGATCATTATTTTTGTGCACTTTTTTGGGGAGGGTCTTAAGATAATGTTACTGAATAAATATTTTCTGAACTAATGTACATGTACTTGAGAATATATTGAAAAATAATGATTTCTTTAAAATATTTTGCCCTGAATTATTTCTAAAATAAATCATTCATAAAGCAAGTATACTCACAACTGCAATATGGCCAGCTTGCAAACTATAAATATAGGTTGCAGAAACCTAGTTTTCACTGTTGACTGTAGTACTTCTAATCATACATTTACATACCTAGTAATGCTATTCCACAAGCCATGATGTCAGAGATAATAAGATAAACTGTAAACACCAACTTCACTGAAATATGGTTGGATACCATAAGCCAGAATTGCTTTGCAATTTGCCCAAAAAATCACAGTAAAAACAGACATGTATTCAACAATAGTACCACTCGATAATGAGGAAACAAAAAAAATACTGACTGGAAAACAACTTTTAGCATCAGCATCTACACTGGTAAATGAGGGCAATGTTTTAAGTGATGCGATGTGATGTGATTATGATCATTTATGTAACTTTAACAATTTTTCAGTCATATCACTACAATTTCTGCAGTGTGGCAGTTTATCGTGTTGTCTACTGGGGCATCATGCCGTAGACATGTAGCAAAATGTCCAACCCAGTCACATTATCCTGACATTAACCTCTTAATGCTGAGCATCAAGCGAGGCATCTATAATTACCATTTGTAAGTCTTTGGTATGACTCGACCCGGATCAAACCCACGACCTCCCCTCCTGCATATGAGGTGGACACTCTTAACCACTAGGCCACCAGAGCGACTGCAATGTTTTAAGAGTTCAGATATTATTAGATGACATTTAAAGGGCAAGTTGTAGAAATTATAACCCTTGAGAGTAGCAAACGAGTTTATATAATATATATTTGCTTGTAAGTTAAATCCACTTGCAAACATCACTGATCTTCATTTACTACTGCAAAATGTCCCTGCAGATCAGGGTCTATTTACTTGTTCTATTTATTTTAATTCCTAACAAACTGTATAAACCCAGATCTTCTGGCACATTATGTGATATCATCTCTGAAGTTTGTCATTGAGCTTGACTTTTAATTCAGCATGTATAGTAATTAGATTTTTTACCCATTTACGCGCATTATAATCCTTATAGACAAATTTTTTAAGAAATTATATTTTTGTTCCATATTAATGCAGTGAAAAAGATTAGAGAAGCCAGGATAGCTCAGTTGGCAAAGCATTAGACTTCAATCATTGTGTTATAGGTTCAATACCTGCCCAGGTCAGATGGCTAAGTTCATTTTAGGAAAGACACTAAACTCCCATTCCCTCTGCATGATATAGCCAATAATGTTAAACATGCCATTAAAGACAAGAAAAACAAAAGCATTTCTGTTCAGGTTACCAACCATAGTGATGTATCCAAATACCAAACAGCTTTATGACATGGACAGACAGACATGAGGATAGGAGACTGAGAGTGAGTGATTTGCAGCATTGGATAACATCTTGCGCCCATGGTTACCAGCAGTTGCAAGATCTATCTGGCTGATGAAATCAACAATGCAATTCTGATTAAGGAATCCATGGGTTACAGAGTGGTCAGTTTTTGTTTAAAAAAAAGTCATAGCTGACATCTATATTCCTAAAGCCATATAAAACGACAGTGACATCTATATTCCTAAAGCCACATAAAATGACAGTGACATCTATATTCCTAAAGCCATATAAAACGACAGTGACATCTATATTCCTAAAGCCATATAAAACTACAGTGACATCTATATTCCTAAAGCCATATAAAACGACAGACATCTATATTTCTAAAGCCATATAAAATGACAGTGACATCTATATTCCTAAAGCCATATAAAACGACAGTGACATCTATATTTCTAAAGCCATAAAAAACGACCGTGACATCTATATTCCTAAAGCCATATAAAACGACAGACATCTATATTCCTAAAGCCATATAAAATGACCGTGACATCTATATTCCTAAAGCCATATAAAACGACAGTGACATCTATATTTCTAAAGCCATAAAAAACGACCATGACATCTATATTCCTAAAGCCATATAAAACGACAGACATCTATATTCCTAAAGCCATATAAAATGAGAGTGACATCTATATTCCTAAAGCCATATAAAACGACAGTGACATCTATATTCCTAAAGCCATATAAAATGACAGTGACATCAATATTCTTAAAGCAATATAAAATGACAGTGACATCTATATTCCTAAAGCCATAAAAAACGACCGTGACATCTATATTCCTAAAGCCATATAAAATGACAATGACATCTATATTCCTAAAGCCATATGAAACGACAGTGACATCTATATTCCTAAAGCCATATAAAACGACAGTGACATCAATATTCTTAAAGCAATATAAAATGACAGTGACATCTATATTCCTAAAGCCATAAAAAACGACCGTGACATCTATATTCCTAAAGCCATATAAAATGACAATGACATCTATATTCCTAAAGCCATATGAAACGACAGTGACATCTATATTCCTAAAGCCATATAAAACGACAGTGACATCAATATTCCTAAAGCAATATAAAATGACAGTGACATCTATATTTCTAAAGCCATATAAAACGACAGTGACATCTATATTCCTCAAGCCATATAAAACGAGTGACATCAATATTCCTAAAGCAATATAAAATGACAGTGACATCTATATTCCTAAAGCCATAAAAAACGACCATGACATCTATATTCCTAAAGCCATATAAAACGACAGTGAACTGGGTAAGAATGACATTATCTGACATTTCAAGTGTTTTATTTTTCTCAAAAATGGCAACCATAATGGAGGTGGAACAGCATTATTTGTATAAACTCGAGAAGCACCATAACAGATTCTTTCAGAGAAATTCTGTCAACTGGTTTCAAATGGAAAGCCACTTGACAATTTCTGTTGGGACACAAATATAACCTCAAGCAGGACACATCTGCCACATTCCTATTTCTTGGAAAGATAACTCCATCATGTCTGTTGCTATGGTAATAAATAATGCCACCTCCTTTTATGGCAAGTACTTGCACTTATGTCAAAATTATGCATTGATGTAAAACCATTCTATCAGAATCTCTTTCAAGTTGATGGAAAGGGATGAGCACTGTTCTGATCAGATTGGATTTTGAAAAGTCAATTTAAGCTTTTTGTATCTGTTTGCAATACTGGCTATATTAAATAATGGATCAACCTAACCAGCATAAAGCTTTTAAGTCAGGAAGATGCTTTCCTTAAAATTCTGTTAAATTCTTTTGGGTAGCTTCTGAGAAGAAATTTCAGGTATTTTATTTTTATTTTAATCAAACCATATTTCACCAAAGATTGCAATCATTTGCAGAAATTTAAAAGGCTTTCAGCTAAAATGAGGCTTTTATCTAAAAATGACATGTCAAATTTGCATAAATTTCTTTTAAGTGGTTCTTAAGTCATTGTTTCTACTGGATGCAGGCATATTTAATAGCAAAACTAAGCATCATTCATAACAAAAATAAATGGCCCTTGATGCCAGGATGCCTTCTGTCAAATTTTAATAAAATTGTATTCAAAGTTTTCTTTTTGGAAATTTTTTTTAAAGGTTTTTCTGTTTTTAGTAACAGTGTCCATGTTGGATTGAAATGTCTTTAGGACAGGATGCTCTTTGCTAAGTTTGGTTAAAATGTGTCTAGTGGTTTTTGAGAAGTTTGGTTAAAATGTGTCTAGTGGTTTTTGAGAAGTTTGGTTAAAATGTGTCTAGTGGTTTTTGAGAAGTTTGGTTAAAATGTGTCTAGTGGTTTTTGAGAAGTTTGGTTAAAATGTGTCTAGTGGTTTTTGAGAAGTTTGGTTAAAATGTGTCTAGTGGTTTTTGAGAAGTTTGGTTAAAATGTGTCTAGTGGTTTTTGAGAAGTTTGGTTAAAATGTGTCTAGTGGTTTTTGAGAAGAACTTGAAAAAACAGCACTGTTGACAGATCAAGGATGATGCACGTGGGACATAGAAGTATACCATTTAGCTCATTTATAGCCAAGTGACTAAAAAATTTCACCAAATTTTTAAAATCACCCTTTTCTTAGTCATCAAGCATCAAATATTTTATACCTGTTAAATTTAGTGACTAAATCTATTTTTTATTACTCTTGGAACAGATGATCATAAAACTACAGCTTTATGCATCTTTTCAAAATGATCTCAAGATTTTAAACTGTATATTAAAAAATCAGATGTTAAACGGTGAATTCATTTGTTTTCTCTCTCTCTCATCACTGTTTTTATTATTATTATTATTATTATTATTATTATTATTATTATTATTATTATTATTATTATTATTATTATTATTATTTTTATTTAGTATAAACATGCATAAAGATGCTTTAGCACCCACATATATTTGTATAATATGTTTCTTTGGAAATTCATAGTTTCCGTTTTCCATAAGAAACAATATTGTTATTGTATAGTTTGAAGACTTGAATATACAACTGTTGTTTAATCATGATGGCTTTTCCTGTTGCAACCAGGCTCATTTTCTGGATTTTTGCTATTATGCCAGGGCACACAAATGGTAGAGTGGTCTAAGGTGCTTGCCTTTACAGATCATTGCATGGTTTCCTGGTTGGTCTGAGTATGGGTAAGAAAAAGGTTACCAGTACCATCCTGATGGCAAGTGGTTCCTCCTAGGTTTTTCCACCACCAAATATGCTTGCCACCATGTGCTACCATGTCAAGCTGATCATGTGCTGCAAAACTGTGCTAAGCCCACAACTTAAATATGCCAGAAGTGCCTTCCAGCATGTTATCTAAGGTTGATAAAGAGGCAGATGCCATTCTGGGTCAATGATCAGTGTGCTAGATTTGTAACTCAATAGTGTGGGTTTGATTCTTACTACTGGATGAGACTAGTTATCTTGATGCATCCTTTAGCAAGGGACTTTGCTCCAAGTGTCCTGGCACTAAAATAACTACTTGCATTACTGTGCAATCGGCAACCAATCAAACTAATTTTTTTTTATTTTCAATTTTGGTCCAATCAGACAATAAAGTACAATTTCTAGGCTGTTAGTTTTATAAAAAGTTTTTTGATATTTTCCATCCAATAAATTAAAATTTCCTATTGAGGAAGACCCCACATTGCAGTTTCCTACTGAAGAAAATCCTATTGTGCAGTTCTCAATGGCATTAAGCTACAATGAAACTTGGCATTGATCAATATTCTCACTAATAAATGACTTTGAACCCTAAGTCTAACTGTACTTCAGTTTTACCTTTATGCTTGTGCTTTGTTGAAGTTCAAAATGGACTGCTATTTCTCTTTGGGAATTCATTAAGAAAAGTATGTTTTGGAAGAACTTTGAAACAGACTTGCTTACAACACAATGACAATACACTGATCTGATAATGAAAGTAAACAGCACTGTCAGTGAAAGTACACTGCTTTGAAGAAATTCTTACTTGGCAATAGACTGTCAACACACTGATGTCAAACTAACACTGCTTTGAAGAAATTCTTACCTGACAACAGACTTTCAACACACTGATACCAAAGTAAAAGCACACTACTTTGAAAAGATTCTTACTTGACAATACTGTGAACACATTGATATCATAATGAAAGTAGATTACATTTAAAGTTGTTGTTGTTGTTGTTGTTGTTGTTGGGCATAATGCCATTTTTCAGCACTTGTTAGGCTATTATTCATGGCGGCCAGTATTAATGGTGGAGGAAGAAACCGAGAAATCACCGGAAAGAACCATGGACCCACGAGAAGCTACTGGCAAGCTTTCTCACATATCCACATTCACCGAATCCTAGATTGGAACACACGCAGACAGAGGTGAGATTGCATTTAAAGAAATTCTCACTTAACATCAGCCATGATACAACATATCTGCAGCATTATGCCACAGTGCTGGACATCAGTATACACTGTCCCATGGCAGACATCATAGCTATATGACTAAAATTGTTAAAGCTTTGTTAAAAATCAAAATTACATATACACAAATATATGTAACTACACAGGCAACATGCTGGATACAAACTATAATAGACTTTTAGTGTTGCCAGTGTGTTATCAGTTTCTGGTTGTACACCTGATGTATGATGTAATTACACAGGCAAGAATCTGGCAATAAGCTGAATACAAACTGATTGACATAGACTGGTAGGACACTGCAAATACACTGTTAGTGTTGCCAGTGCATTACCAGTTTATAGTCCTACATGTGTACACTTGATGTAAAATGTTATGATGCAGACAAGAATTTGACAACATGATTCATAGACTGACTGAATGGCAATAGACCAAAAGAACACTGACAATACACTGTTAGTATTGCCAATGTATAATACCAGTTTCTAGTGCTAGATGTGTTCACTTGATGTCATCTCCTAATTTGATATCTCGAGCACATTGGAATCCAAATACACAGACTGCATTATAATTAAGAATCTGAGTTATTGAGGGACCTCCAAAACCCCCGCTAGATATCCAGAAATTTGCAGGGTTTGGAGGAGGACTGGGCTGTTTAATGTCTGAATCCTCGTTTTATAATTGATTTGAGAAAAACTGTCAATAAGGCACATTTTCTGATGAAAAGTTGTTTGTTATTTTCTATAAATTACATTTATTTTCAAAATGTCCAACATCTGAAAGATTGATAACATGATTCGAACTGGTTTCAACGACTAAACTTGGTACATGAAAACATTTGTGTATAACGTCATGGCTTTTTGTTTTCTTGACTAGTCTGGTTCCCGGAATGATGTATAGTTGTATTTTGCAAAACTAGGAGTCAAAGAACTAGGGAGCCAGACTAACTAATAGTCTACCAAACAAGATTCCTTTTTATCAAAGACAAGAAACATTTATTTCATTGAACAATTGTTTAAGTCCAAACTCAAGTTTTGTATTTTTCAATTAGTAAAATATTGATTCCATGATTTCATTGCAGCAAAACTTATCATCCTTGAGGATATCTCTAAAGATGAATTTAGGAATTCTCTGAAACTTGTTTTTCCACAATAGGCCATATTTAACTAAGTTAATGTAAAGTAGCTTAATTAGATTATGTACACAATAAAATTTATAACTGATCAATGAAAATGAGTTACATGAGATATGACCAGGGATGCAGGTTCTTAAGCATGTAAGATTTGTATGCCTTTTAACTATTTTTTTTATTTCATCTCCTTTATTTGATTCAAAAGACATATTAACATGATAATAAATATGGAATAAAACCAGTATCAAAATATATTTACATTGTAATAACATCTTTAGTAGGATTACCCTGTTTTCTATAATTAATATATTATATTAATGGGTTATTTGATGTGGAATCCATGAAAAGTCTTCATACACAACCCAAAGCCTTCCAAATTTTTTTTTAATGATAAGAAATAGATCACTCTATTTATTCATACATGTCAAGCTTACTTTTTTCCTGCTGTAATTTTATCAAATATAACAATAAATGCAATCTGACAGATATTATCACCTTTATTTGCACTATTGACATTCTGTTTTCTCAAATGTCCAAGGGCTGGAAAAACAGCAAAGCAATCAAAAGTTAATTTACACATGCCACTGTCACAAGCAGCAATGTCTTGATAATTTATGCATTTACCTAATTTCAAATGTTGCCCTAATACTCAAGGGGAAATGGGAGCACATAATCTATATCAAGCTTCAAGCAGTGTATTGTATACTTCAATTATGTTAAGTCAAAAGTGTTTTGCATCTATGATTAATATAACAATTCTTTCATAACAAGATCAGCTGAGACAAGTTTGCTATGGAAATGTGAAAACCCATCCTTTCCTTTGAGACCCATCTGATGTGTACTTCCTAGCTGTTTAATGGATTAGCAAATCAAAATGCCCTTGTGATGAAACCTTGATTGGAAACAATTCACAGTATCTGTGAAAAGCTAGTTGAAGAACCTTTCTATAAACAGCTGTGAATACAGACTACATGCTATCAGATAGATTATCTGATAGGAATTTAACCATAAGACAATTTTGGAAATTGTTATCTTTCCTGACATCCTTATTATTAAGTGATAAACATAAATGAAACATTGTAGTACAGCACTTAATTAACTTCATGAACCCTTCCAAGATAGTACCATCAAAGCTAGAGGTCTTATCATTCCCATCAGTTCAAACTGAGATCAAGGACCTAATTCTGAGAAGTAAATTATAACCCTAGTCTTTGCCTCTCATGTGACTATGTCCACAGTATGTTGCTTAATATTTCACATTGCTGTGAATGGATAGACAGTAAAAAATTTTCTGGGGCTATTCTGTGATGTATAATTTATAATAGAATTATCAGAGTCTGTCTATGACATGTGATTGTGGAATTTATTATAGAAATATCAGGAGCTAGGACATGTGATTGTGGGATAGAAAAAGAAATAACTATGAAATGTAATTATCAGACTAGAGATAATTTCTCACAAATTGTGCTAAAAAATAAACTATATGCACAAAATTGTGCATAGCATTTTCAAGTCCTATTATTATATTACCTGGTACTATTAAATTCATCCTATACATGCATTTAGAAAATTCCACCTTTTCTCTCAATTTGAGAGAACAATCTCCCCCGAACCCATTCTAGAATAGGTCCTGAATTATACCTACTTAAAAATCTAATTATAAATACATAGGATAACCTAATGTGGCAATAAATAGAAGTGTATTTACTGAAATTATGCTTTCTGACCTCTGTAGAAGAAAAATCTTCTGATTTTCAGTCAACTTTTATAATAAAACAGGTGAAAAACTCAAGGCACAATTAGATCCACATTTCTTAGGGGTGCCCAATCATGTTTGGGATGGGGAAGGGAAGATTTTTGCAATTTTTGTTTGAGAAATATTTCTGGCCCCCAAATAGCTTGAAAAAATTCTTGCTCTAAATCTAAGAATAAAAATAATCTTGATCCACAATAATATTTGTAAAAAATAAAATTAACTTGAGGTAAAAAAAAAAACAAATTATGGTTTGAAAGATAATCATCTCCCCCATTAAATTGTCTGTCCATTATTTTGTACAGGCAGTCTCATTTTCTTGGTGATATCTTCAGATAACATTTGAACCTGTATGCCTCCTTTCTGATTAATAACTAAAAATTCAAAGCTGAAATTATAATGGTTGCAACAACCCCAATTCAGTTCAAAGACAATTTCATCTTCATATTAAATATTAAAATGATTGAGAGTCTGAGTCAGCATTAACAACCTTTAAACAATCTGATATTGTACTTCCCTAGGGATAAGCCAATCAGTTTAACAAATAAAACTTCAAAACGTAAAATTCTGATGAAAATAAAATAGCAAGCTCACTTAAAAAAAAACAGATCTCAAAATCACTAAAATTTAAAGACTCAAAGAATTTATTTTTCCAACTTGTAATGAATTCTTTGAATACCAGTTTGACAGCATCATAATTATTATACCTACTATACTTTTAATATATTTAATACCTATTGTACCTAATAAGATCACTATTACACCAATTATACCTAATAATTTAATGTACCCTTTATACCTAATATAATATTGTACCTCATAAAATATCTATTTTACCTAATAATATACATATTATACCTAACAATATACCCATTATGTCTGTTGTTGTTGTTGGGCTTAATGCCATTTTTCAGCACACGATAGGCTATTCATGGCGGCCAGTATTAATGGTGGAGGAAGAAACCAGGAAATCACCGGAAAGAACCACCGACCCACGGGAAGCTACTGGCAAGTTTTCTCACATATCCACATTTGATGAATCCTAGACTCGAACCCCGCAGACAGAGGTGAGATGGCAGTCTTAACAGACATCGGACATCGCTTTAGACCACGCGGGGACCCCTTCCATTATATCTAATAGTATACCTATTATACCTAACAATATACATATATCTAATAATAAAATCATACCCTTATAATATACCTATTATACCTAATAATATAATAGGTATCCCTGTAGTCTTTTGCTGACCATTTTTACAGGATTGAGGACCATCGTAGATTGTCAGAAGAGTTGTTGTTCACTGTTTGAAATTTATGTAATTTCTTTAATAACTAAACATTCATTAACCTATTTAGTCTGTGTGTTTTATCTTTTGATCATCGAGGAAAAACAGCTTGCCCAGTTATTAGCATCCGACTCAAAGTTTCCATGACTATTATGTTCTAAGTATGGCTAGATGAAAGCTGACAAGTTTTCTAATGTAATGACAATATCTTGGACAGGGTTAGTATAAGCTTTGGTTATAGTATTTAGGTAAAACCTTATGAAACAATTTGCATACACATAACAAGTTCTTATAACATAATTCTGGTATATCAATGTATACTGTGGCACAAAACATATTGTGGAACCAATTTGTTTGTGGTTAACTGGATGATATGAAAGCATTACTGATACAAATCTACAAATCTGGACACTAAAACAAGAAATGCTTTTTCCTTTGACAGAATAAATCATGTGCTAATAAAAATTAAAAAAATTTACGACTGCACCTCTCCCTCATTAATGTGCAAGAAATGGGGTCCATAAACAGTGACTGCAGCATAAGCATTGGGGTCCATAAATACAGACTGCAGCATAAGTAATTGGGTCCATAAACACTGACTGCAGCATAAGTAATTGGGTCCATAAACACTGACTGCAGCATAAGTAATTGGGTCCATAAACACTGACTGCAGCATAAGTAATTGGGTCCATAAACAATGACTGCAACATAAGCAACAGAGTCCATAAATACAGGCTACAGCATAAATAATGGGGGCCATAAAAACAGACTGCAGAATAAGCAAGTCCATGAGATGGCAAGGGAACAATGTTTGGTTCACATTGATAGTTTGGAGTGACCATGAAAAGGAGAAAAATCAGAAATATTATGTTTGGTTAGAATTTTCAATGTAGTTCTTATGCATCTCCACAAAGTCTGATAAATAATCCATGGATTAATCAAAGGCAGGACATTGCCTATGGTGTGTGATTTTAATGAGAAATAAGGCAGATTGAGATCTGGGTATTACTTTGATATCACCATGTATACTAATTGGCTGGACCACTAAATCCTCAACTGTAGTGAAAATAAACAGCTTAGGAACTGAGCAATCATTTAGTTAGATTCTCAATGAAGCACTTACTGGCCCTGCTATGACTGTTAACACACTCTTTTTATGTTTCACAAGATAAAGTCATATATAACAATTACACTGAAAACCACACAGAACATTTTTTTTAATAAAAATAAGCACTAATTTCATGGAGTGTTGACAACATTTGGCATTTACCAACATTTTCATTTAATATTTCATATTGTCTTATTGAGAAATTATTCTGTTTCAGAAACTCCTAAAAAATATATTATTTCTCAATAAACAAGTGAATTTCGTGATGACAATTCCAAACTTAGATGTATAAACTGCTCTGTGCAACAATAAAAGTGATATATCAGGCACTCATTAAAAAAAAAAATTTAGTGCAGTTTTTCGATGTGAAAAAGATAGTAGCTTATGTTTTGGCTTTTTAACATTAAAAACAACCCCAATGGAATCTATACCTGCTTCTGCATTAATACCTCAGTATGTGAGTTTTCTTGTTGGGCTAAAGCGAGATAGCATTGTATAAATCGAATGCTGGTCAGAAGTAGAATTAGTAGTTCTATTAAGCTTTCATATATACCCTTGTTTGCAAATAAGTAACACTTGCATCATAATGTTTCAATGTTCTTTTACAAAAAAAAATCATGATTGCATTTCTGGTGCTTGTTTTTCTTTTCCTTGAGCATATATAACAAACTGTTCATGATGTACATGTACTGCCATAAGTGAGAAGTCTTCCCTGATACTTGTCTATGAATGTGACCAATTTCTAAGTCTGATATTCTTTCATAATGCAAAGACTTCTTCGATAACAGAATGTATCACCAAAATAATCTACATTAATTTAAATTATCAAAATCTTAAAAGATAATACATATTATTCTTTAAAAAAGTTTTCTTGACACAAAAACTTCAAATATTGTGATTGTCCTAAATATGTAATGGAAGCAAATCACTTAGACTGGTTCAGGAATTTAATGTAGAATACCATTGCCCTCTGATTGTAAATATGAAGACTCAACCAAGTCCAAAATGAGGTTATTAGGAAGAGTTATCAGTGAGAAATGAAAACCGAAACCACAATAACTTGTTAGATTTGCATGTTGACTGTTTTATCAAAAATAAATATAACTCCAGCTCAGTTTACTGAAAAAGGGAAAAGAAAGATGATAAGATATATTTTTAAATACTTTATATCACTCATTTGAATCCACTTTAGTGAGAAGAGGAATTGATGTGTATGACTATTTTATCTCCCTCTGTACTCTCTCTCTCCAAGAGTGAATATAAAAGTTATCAATCACATGCTGGTTTAATGTAATGCTGATGGTCACTCATTTTAGTTTTAAAAGTCATTACTCTACCAACTATCTATAGACAAAATGATGTTTTTTTCCTTTACCATTACCTGTAACAAGCTTGATGATTGCTTTGTTTAATGAACTACTTGAACATATGGTGGTTGTTAACTGTTTTTGCTGCAGTCTATTGACAACACCTTTAGGTAATCTGTTATGTGATGTGATTATGATTTTTAACATAGTTTAATAATTTTTCAGTTATATTGCTACAATGTCTGCAGTATGACAGTTTATAGTGATGTCAAGCACTGGGTCATCATGCCACAGACATGTAGCATGATGTCCCCCACCCAGTCACATTATCCTGACACCAGGCTGACCAGTCCTAACACTAACCTCTGAATGCTGAGTGCCAATAGACACAGCTGTTAGTACCATTTTTGTAAGTCTTTGGTAGGACTTGACTGGGGATAAAAACCATGACATCTCACCTATGAGGTGGATGCTTTAACTACTAGGCCACCAGAGCAGTGATTAGGTAATCTATGAGACAATTAGGGTAATGAATTTAGAAAGTAGTTGACTGCTCATTCAAAAGCTTTGGAGTATAAGTTAAGCATTCCCAAGTTTATGTACTAAATTGAAGTTTTTATTTTTTGTTGCCTTTTAAAAAATTTGCTTTTTGTCTGTTGATTGTTTTGGTACTATTTAAAACTATTCAATATATTGAAAATATATGGTGTCCAGAAAATTGGCAGCACCAATTATTTAGGGTAATTAGGGCATTTATTTTTCCAATAGTGAAAAGGAACTCATTCCTCATGTCATGTGTTTTAGTTACATATGATCATGTTTGTTGTTTATCTGATGATTGGTTTTGTTATCTGCCAAGCTTAGGAAATAATTTGACATTTGGAACAATGAGAATCATGGACTATAGCCTTTTGGAACAATGAGAATCATAGACCATAGCCTTGAAACAATGAGAATCATGGACCATAACCTTTTGGAACAATGAGAATCATGGACCATAGCCTTTTGGAACAATGAGAATCATGGACCATAGCATTTTGGAACAATGAGAATCATGGACCATAGCATTTTGGAACAATGAGAATCATGGACCATAGCCTTGAAACAATGAGAATCATGGACCATAACCTTTTGGAACAATGAGAATCATGGACCATAGCATTTTGGAACAATGAGAATCATGGACCATAGCATTTTGGAACAATGAGAATCATAGACCATAGCCTTGAAACAATGAGAATCATGGACCATAACCTTTTGGAACAATGAGAATCATGGACCATAGCCTTTTGGAACAATGAGAATCATGGACCATAGCCTTTTGGAACAATGAGAATCATAGACCATATCTTTGTACTTTTGGCTTTAGTCAATGTGCCTTAATTTTTGTTCAGCAGTTCACGAGTACAAGACTATCAACTACAGTGTACACTTGATAATAAGTGTTGTTGCATGTGATGGGTTTAATACCATTTTTCAGCAGACCTTATGTGGTGGCCAGTATAACTGGTGCAGGAAAAACCCTGGAAGACTCCAGCAAATGCCACTGACCCATGGGCAATTACTTGCAAGCTTTCTCACATGCTCATACTGGCTGAGCCCAATGAACAGTGATCAGTAATTTTGTTCTTGATCACAGATTGCAAACAAACTAAATACATCCAATTACAGTTTGAATGATAATTTAATTTAATACAAAACCAAGCCTTAAAAAAACCCAGAAACCACAACAACACAATCACAGTCAATAAAAAGCTGCCAAAAATTATAATTTTATGATTATTAATGATAGTTTTACATGTTTATCTTGAAAAAAAGTCTGAAAATGATTTCCAGAAATGATAATTTCTTGAGTTTTATATCATATGGTTAATACTTTCATTTTTAATTATCTATGGATATTATATAGCAAAATTTGTATTAGTTGTGGCAAAAAATTTTGTTTCAGAATTACTGTTTTCTGACTAAAGTACAAAGTTTTCATTAGGAAAAACAGAAAAATTAAAAAAGCTGGCATGCATAAACTTTAAATTCCTATTACAATTTAATTATATGAATAAAATTACTTTAATATACAAATTGTGTCACAATTCATCCATTTGATATTGTCAAGTCCTTCTTACACTGCATTATTAATGCCCTAACTTAATAACAGAATACCTTATAAAAAGTATACAATGAATGCATTAAGCCCATTGTCTAAAATATATTTTAAATCAGTCAAAAAAAAAAAACAAGTCCACTCACCAGGGTTACATAACTAAACTGACCATTTCTCTAAACAAAAAATATGTAAAGCTCTTTTTCATCAGAGAACTTATTTGAGAGATTAAATATATAATTTGTTCTAGATTTAAATTATATAAATATACATGCCAAGTTTGATCAAATTCTGGTCAGAAATATGACCTTCATTTGTATCCATGGATCTTAATCATTATCAAGTTCATTGAGCAAATTTTAGCTCTGTCCATGTGGGTTCAATTCAAGGCTTGACCAATGTGGCTAGCCAGTATTTTCCTGTTTTTTTTTTTTCTTCTTCCCAGATTTTATATATGCATGCAAAAAAGCAGACAACAAAGTTTAGGCTTAGTTTTAACCAAGCCTCAGTGCTTTGGAATCTCATAGAGACTTTGTCAAAGGCAAAATTACAAAACAGTCAAAAAAGACACACAATAAATGTTAAAGAAAGTATTGAATACACAATGTTACATGATTATGGATCTAAATTAGATGTATTATTTGAAAATTGTGGATGTCAAGTCATACTAGTTTAAGCTCCAATGATAAAATGAGCTTGTTTTGACCAACAAAACAAGAAGTAAAAGTAGTATCTACTTCTTAATAGAAATTGATGCAGCCAAATATTATATCCCAGATATTTCATTTTTTTAATAACTACTCAATAATACTAATACCAGCAAAAACAAAATGATTAGTTTTAGGTAAGTTAATGAATAATGCACTAAATGAACCAATTGTTTTTTTAAAAAGAATAATTTTAAATAATATTTATCATGTAACTGGCTTTACATTCAGATTTGGAAACTGGTTCTAATCAGAAAGTTTTAAAATTTTTGTTTTATTTGCTTGTGGGTGCCGATTTGGAGTCACCTTGATTTAAGTTGCATATTTTCAGTGCATAATCAGTAAAATTCCTTTTCTTTCCTGGCTTCCAGATTTATGTGGGTATTTGGCCATACTTCGGTCCCATTTTCTCACAAACTCAACTTTAGTTTTGAACCAGAAATGATGAGTCTTTTTTGATATACTGCATGTGATCTTTCTGTGAAATTCCAGCTGTGAGGATTTTAAAAGAATATGGTTTATTATTAAAAAAAAACAACAAAAACCCAAAACAATAACCTTCAATTTTAAAACATTACTTTTATACTATTAACTTGGATTTTCTAATCACACATTTGATAGACTTAGCAGAAGATTTGCATGCACACACACACACACACTTGTAAAATTGTCATGCTGATGATTTCTAGCAAACAATGCTTATTAGAACAAACTTTAAAATACACATTTTAATAGACTATGACCTAAATTGTTGTACTAGAAACAAATTTTTCTTTATGAAGCTTGGAATTTAACATACTCAAACAAGGTTGCAACTAGAATTGAAAGGGCAAGAAATGTATGTATATAAAATACATATAGCAATCTATACCTTACACAAAGAGATAAAATAAGCAGACACTGGGAAACAGAGAATGACAGAGAGGCTGTTTGAATAGTCTCTCTTACAACTGAATGCTCCTTTACAGAAGCAGCTGTATAAAGATCCAATAGTACCTGCAGTATATAAGATCTCCATTCATTCAAACTGAACTGTCTACTTACTATCAGTGATGTGGCAGTCTCACCTCAAACTACTGGTGTTGGAGGTGGGATGCAAATTCTCAGAAGCAACTGGAAGCCTGAACACTGCATAGGAAGTGTGTATTGTTTGTCTTCAGGTTTCCACTTATGATTTATGTCATTAGAAATTTTCTTAAAACCAATAACAAAAGGATTTAGCAATGGAGGCTGCTATTCCATTTATGGGATTACTATTTTCATTATTGCACAATTCTAGCTGATCACTCAACTGGTCTAGATGGGATTACAGAGCTGGATTTGCTTACATCCAAAACAGGTGTTAATTTTAATTTTTGCCTCATAATGATTTCTTTTGTATAAGTCTGGATTACATTTGGTTTGAACATTTTAATTTTCTACATCTGTCCATTGATAACATAACAGTTACTTAAAAACAACTTAAAATTTAATTAATTAATAAGAAATAATTTTACTTTCCTTAATGTTAGGATGTACTGGACAGTTACTGTGACCTGGCTATTGCTATTGTGATTAATTTATATACAGCAGTCTCTCATAATAATGTCCTTCATTATATCATTATAACACAATTCCTGTTTATGATCATGGATTATATATATATATATATATATATATATATATATATATATATATATATATATATATATATATATATATATATATAAAGACATTTGATGCCTCCTATATCGCATTATAAGGTGATCTCAATGTAAGTGGCCTTTCTCCGATAGAATTATAATATGGGAGATCTGTATTAATACAACATTCCCTTATTATAAGGTTATCTATTAAAACACCATTCCTGTTACAAGGAAAGTATGGTCACAGACCCCATTTCATTAAGTGACAGTAAATTATATGTATATGTAGGTGGTATTATTTATGGCTCCCATAGCTGGCATTATAATAAGGGATTACTGTATTGTCATTGTTCCTTTCAGCAATTTAATAAAAATATATATAATGACCATAATACATCATTTACTCATGGTAAAAGGTATTTAGCTAATTCCCAGCTAATCTTGCATGAGGTTATCATCATGCATACATGTACCAGACATAACAAAGAATATTAAAAAGATTACCATAACTATCTGCTGACATTTTTGCATTCTCTATATGGCTTGTTTATTAAATTAATGACATTTTCAAGCTCTTGCATCACTTTCTGTCCTTTTCAAGAAATGACAATGTTTAACTAGAAAACAATCAGCTGACATTTTGGTGTAAGATATGGCCTTAGATGCTTTGGGCTTCTCAACCTATATACCTTTAGCTTTTTATTCTGTTAGTCTCTTACAATCTTTCAACAACCCACTAGCCATGAAGTCATATTTGACATTCATCATATTTATATTGAAAATTGACTTATTTCAATTAAAAAACTGGAAGATGCAAGAATATAAAGACTGATGGAAGTTATGTATATACAAAAAATGAAAGGAACAATAGAACATACACAATGACTCATAAAGGAATGAGATAGCTGATGTGCAGGCAGTGGTTGCTCTTGAATCTATGGATTTTTTTCATTGTCATACTGTTTTAACAATTGTGTTGGTGACAAATGAAGTTAAATTTGAGGAATAATGTTTTATTAATGGTTGTTTAGTCTATTTGTGACTGATACACATAAGTAAATTGGTTTTCTAAGTAATTTTGCTGAATATTATACAAATCTTTTAATGTCGATGATTCAGTGTAATATATTTATTTTATAGTTAAAACTAGACCAAGTACAATGCTCTTCCTTATTTTTTGTACACTCTTTTCAAATCTGTCAGTTGCAATTTTGAATGGATGCTATAAATTTAACAAATATAGTTATTATATAAAATGACAGTATCAAAGTCATCACATTTTCTTGTCACTGGCTTTGATTATTTAATGCATCTCTATTTCTTTCTTTTGCTTAGTGTATTAATTGTAATCAATTATCATTATCATTAGAGTATTCATTGTAATCAATTATCATTATTATCATTAGAGTATTAATTGTAATCAATTATCATTATCATTAGAGTATTCATTGTAATCAATTATCATTATTATCATTAGAGTATTAATTGTAATCAATTATCATTATCATTAGAGTATTCATTGTAATCAATTATCATTATTATCATTAGAGTATTCATTGTAATCAATTATCATTATCATCAGAGTATTCATTGTAATCAATTATCATTATCATTAGAGTATTTATTGTAATCAATTATCATTATTATCATTAGAGTATTCATTGTAATCAATTATCATTATCATTAGAGTATTCATTATAATCAATTATCATTATTATCATTAGAGTATTCATTGTAATCAATTATCATTATTATCATTAGAGTATTCATTGTAATCAATTATCATTATTATCATTAGAGTATTCATTGTAATCAATTATCATTATCATTAGAGTATTCATTGTAATCAATTATCATTATCATTAGAGTATTCATTGTAATCAATTATCATTATTATCATTAGAGTATTCATTGTAATCAATTATTATTATCATTAAAGTATTCATTTTAATCAATTATTACTGGTATCACCATCATGATTAGGTTAATCTCATGAAAAGTTTAAAATATAACTTATGAACAGATTATTGTTAGGATGTTAATCGTGACTTTATTATTTCTGACCTTGATCTAAGGTGAAAGATAATGGGCAAAATGGGTGGATAGAGTTCGCTGTACTCCAACTTCCAAAATCTGAAAGTTAGAGTACTTTTTTTTGTGTGGGTGGGGTGGGGACTGGGAGAGGCTCCATCTCTTCATATATTATGAATTAAGCAAATTAAAAGCAGTCTTACTGCCAAGGAAAAGTTTGTTGGCCAATATAAGGTGTTTTGATAGCTGTATCATTTGACTTTAGATATGAAAAGATGGTTTGACTGTTTTTAATTAAATGATAATGATAATAGTGGGGGCCCCAAATGGCAGAGTGATCTAAAGTGCTGACTGCTACAGATCACTGCCATCTCACCTCTGTCTTTGTGAGTTCAAGTCCAGACTTGGCTAACTTGGGTAAGTGAGAAAGCCTGCCAGTAGCTTCTCATGGGTTGGTGGTTATTCCTGGGATTTTCCAGGGTTCTTCCTCCACCATTAATACTGGCTGCCATGTATAGCTTATCTTGTGCTGAAAAATGGCATTAAACCCTATAACAACAACAATAATAATGATAATAGTAAGCTACTACAGAAAAGAAAGAATTTTCAAAGGAATAAAACAATTTATTTTTTTCAATGTTGTAACTATGTAACTAAATCAATTATAAAATTTCACTTGCTTATTCATAAAAAGATATGCTTATTCTACTTGTTTTTTTATATCAAGGTTCTGCCTAAAAATCAATTGACCCCTCTACTGAGGGTGGCATTACTGAGATTCCAAAAGATGCAAACCAATTTGATCATCATCTACATATGAACTGCTGTATAATCACATCTTTATAGAAAGCTTGCCAAAATCAGTACAGAAAATATTGATAATTTAAAATACAATTAAAAATTCACTTCTTTTAATAGCTTGGCTGCTTTCTCTCCAATTTTCTTTCAATTATAATAATATAATTATCACATGGTTACTGTAAATATAAAAATTTTAATTTTCATATACATAACATGTATAGCAACACTTCATTTGGTCTTTAATTACATCATTGTGTCATGCAAAAGAAAGGCATAAAAATGGGCATTCAAATGCATTTGAAAATCAATTCTTATATTTATGATCACTCAAATGAAATTCATGACTTTTGAAAAAGTCACTACAGTAATTAAAATTTTTTGTTTGCCACGGCTCTAAACAAAATTAAATTAATTTTATAAAATTCATTTGAGCCAAACATTCGCATGAGATTCTTTGTTAACTTTTTTTTTCAATTACTGGGAACATTTACAAAAAAGTAAGAAAGATGAGCAGATTGATCATTCTTTGCTTACCAACATACTTCATCATGTCAGCCCACAGGACAAATAATTCTGGATACCAGAACATATGATCTGATAATCCAGACCACACAGATCTTAATGTCATAGAAATGGCACACACTATTGATATTTCCAAAAAACGACCGACAAAAAATGGTATGTTTCAAAGCTACCAGTCCATTAATTTTTTTCTCAAATGATACACAACAAAACAAGCTGGACAATATATTTAAGTATGTAATTGTATCCATACAAAAGTGTGTAAAGATTCCATAAAATTCCAATATTTGAACAACTTCCATAAAATTTAACATTTTAACAGAATCCATATAAAAATTTGAATATTTAAAAAAAAATTGCTGATTTAAAAGAAATGAATTAGTTGAGTCAATACAGTATAATGTAGCATGAGGTACTATCAGGTTTCCAGTAACAGGAACAAACAAATATCAACACTCTCTAGAAATGATAATATCCTAAATGACGTAATATCAAAGCAAATGCCTTAATGTTTTCTGCTGAAACCATAAGAAAAAGAGATAAAAATATTTTCAATTTCCATATTAGACATTTTTTAAAATTCAAATGGTCATTTTGAATATGGGATGGCAGGAGAATATAATCAATTTAGTCCCTTTGAAATTATGTTGTATCTCCCATGACATGGAAGATAGGTGGAAACAGGGTACCTAGCTCAGAGGTTTTTACATTGGTAACAGATTTCTTTTCTTGGCTGTTTAATTTTCAGCTTAAGCTTTTTGTTAACCTAAACAAATCTTTCTCTTTAAAATTTTGTCATTTCCAAAACTGTATGCTATCTAACCATCTAGCTATTTTCATATGTGCATATGTATGTCTTTAATCATCAGACTGTATCTGCATTCTAACCTTTTCTTTCTCCTCATCTATATATATATATATATATATATATATATATATATATATATATATATATATATATAAGCATGGCTTAAGGTGCAAACATAAAAGGAAAACAAAGGTTCATTATATGTAAAATAATGTGATTTCCTTTAATTATCCTATATATTTACTGTATCTTTTCTTACTCAAGTGCTATTTTATGGTCATATATTTTAGCAAGCTCAAATCTCTCACAGGCAAGCAGGGCTGCAATGCTTACTAAAGTTTCTAAACATGTACATGGATTACAAAACACAAAACAATGCATACCCATTTCCAGCAAATGTGACCTTTTGCTAATGATGCAGATCTGAAAATCCCTGATACATATAAATACTTTAAGAATACATTTACTATCAATTAGCAGAAAAACCCCACAGAGATGTGGGAATACATAATTTATAATTTACTTGCAAAGGGTATATTCTGTGACAATGAGAACCACATGCAGGTTTGTTAGCACATTAATTGATTTTGTAAATGCTTACAGGCAGTTAACTATACTAAGCCTATTACATGTACATATGTTACAGCCTTATAGACAAGTTCAATTTTCCAGGCAGCCTGCCTTATTTAAAAAAAATGATCTAATGCAAACTCATTTTGGAATTACAAGATACATGTCCTACAGCATTTACTTTTTCATAATACAATATTGCTGCATAAGTGTCTAAAATTTAATTGATGCAATTGATGGTGTGCAATAAAGACAGCTCATATTGTCTACTTAAACTTAACTGGTCATGTAGCACTCTTATATCAGATGATTAATGTGGCATATAAATTACCTTAAGGAAGTAATCTCTCAGAAATGTATACTGAATGAATGAAAGTCTTATCTTATTAAAGTATATTTATCAGTCTACAATACAACCTAGAAATTATCATCTTACTCTAATTTCTGTAATCTGTGGAATATACTATTTACCATAATTTCAAACATTTCACAATAGCATTAGTACTGTACACACATGCTTACAAGTCCAAGTAACATAGAACCTGATCTGATGTCCCATAATACAGTAGAAGATCAAGGTCTACGGTGCTGGTTTTACTGATTACCCTAACAAAGTGCAAAGACCTAAATCAAAGGCATAAAATGTGACTGCACATCTCAATTAGTGCAGTTTGCAGTTGAGTAGACTTTAGAATGAGTATATAAAGTAAAATGAAAATAAAAATTTTAAAAAACCCCACTGAATATACTCATTATAGATCTGATCTAACACTAAAAACGAGGACCTCAAAATGATATCCAGCCAAACTAGCTTTAATCAACCTCTGCTAACAACCACCTGTCGTATATAACAAAATTTTTATCAGTATGCATCCATTTTATTAAATAAATGCACTGTTGGAGTTATAACTTACAGCACATGACAAACACTATGCTCAGTTTCAAAACTGATATCATCAACTGTATCACAGAATCAAGTAGCACTTTGAAGGGTTTCAGAACAAATATGAACAACTGTATCACAGAATCAAGTAGCATTTTGAAGGGTTTCAGAACAAATATGAACAACTGTATCACAGAATCAAGTAGCACCATGAAGGGTTTCAGAACAAATATGAACAACTGTATCACAGAATCAAGTAGCACTATGAAGGGTTTCAGAACAAATATGAACAACTGTATCACAAAATCAGATAGCACGCTCATGGGTTTCAAAATTGGTATGAACATCCTTATCACAGAATCAGATACTACTGTACATTTTTTAATACTGAATTGTAACCATAATTATTCTGAAGGGTCTGCTGGCAAAGTGCTGATTATTTCTAAGATTATATGAAAAGAGATGAGATGAGACTGGTTACTGGTTTTCTTAAATCTACATGGGGACACCTGGGTAACAGAACACTCTAAGGTGCTTGCCTCTACAGGGCACTGATATATCACCTCTTATCCTTGTGGATTCAAGTCTCTGGTTTGCGGAATGTGGGTATGTGAGAAAGCTTGCCAGTGGCTTCCCATGGGTCAGTGGCTTTTCCTAAATTCTTCCTCCTTGAAATATATTGGCTGCCAAATATACCTTATCAATCATGTGCTGAAAATGACATTAAACCCACAAAACCAGTATATGCAAAATGTTGCATAACCATATACATGCAACCTATTGTTGTTCTACTTGTAAGATCTGTTGCTGTTCTACTTGTGATGATCTGATGCTGATCTTCTTGTAGTGATACGAGGCCCCATGTGGTTTAAAGCGCTCTCTGTTACGGACCACTGCCATCTCACCTCCATCTGTGTGGGTTCGAGTCTAAGATTCGGAAAATGTGGATATGTGTTAAAGTTTGCCAGTAGCTTCTCCCAGTTCGTCCTCCACCTTTAATACTGGCCGCCATGTATAGCCTATCGCATGCTGAAAAATGGCGTTATGCCCCACAACAACAAAAACAACAACTTGTAGTGATCTTTTGCTGTTGTACTTGTTATGATCTGTTGCTGTTATACTTGCAATAATCTGTTGTTGCTGTTTTAATTGCAACGATCTGTTGCTGATCTACTTATAATGTTTTGTGTGTGATTTAGATTTTTAACATAGCTTGAAAAATATTTCAGTCATATTGCTATAATGTCTGCACAGTTTACACTGGTGCCTAGAACTGGGGCATCATGCTGCAGATATGTGGAAAGATGTCCCACCCAGTCAAAATATCCTGACACCAGGCCAACAGTCCTAGCTGTTAGCACCAATTTTTAAAATGCTTTCATATGACTTGGCCGGGGTTTGAAACCGCATCCAAGGCAGATGCTCCAACCAATAGATCACCAGACTGGTCTGATGTACTTGTAATGATATGTTGCTGTTCTTCTTGTAATGATCTGTTGCTGTTCTTCTTGTAATGATTTGTTGCTGTTCTTCTTGCAATGATCTGTTGCTGTTCTTCTTGTAATGATCTGTTGCTGTTCTTCTTGTAATGATATGTTGCTGTTCTTCTTGTAATGATCTGTTGCTGTTCTTTCTGTAATGGTCTGTTGCTGTTCTTGTAATGATCTGTTGCTGTTCTTCTTGTAATGATCTGTTGCTGTTCTTCTTGCAATGATCTGTTGCTGTTCTTCTTGCAATGATCTGTTGCTGTTCTTCTTGTAATGATCTGTTGCTGTTCTTCTTGTAATGATATGTTGCTGTTCTTCTTGTAATGATCTGTTGCTGTTCTTTCTGTAATGGTCTGTTGCTGTTCTTGTAATGATCTGTTGCTGTTCTTCTTGTAATGATCTGTTGCTGTTCTTCTTGCAATGATCTGTTGCTGTTCTTCTTGCAATGATCTGTTGCTGTTCTTCTTTCAATGATCTGTTGCTGTTCTTCTTTCAATGATCTGTTGCTGCTCTTCTTGTAATGATCTGTTGCTGTTCTTCTTGTAATGATCTGTTGCTGTTCTTCTTGTAATGATCTGTTGCTGTTCTTATTGTAATGATCTGTTGCTGTTCTTCTTGTAATGGTCTGTTGCTGTTCTTATTGTAATGATCTGTTGCTGTTCTTCTTGTAATGGTCTGTTGCTGTTCTTTCTTTAATGGTCTGTTGCTGTTCTTCTTGTAATGATCTGTTGCTGTTCTTCTTGTAATGATCTGTTGCTGTTCTTCTTGTAATGATTTATTGCTGTTCTTCTTGTAATGATCTGTTGCTGTTCTTCTTATAATGATTTGTTGCTGTTCTTCTTGCAATGATCTGTTGCTGTTCTTCTTGTAATGATCTGTTGTTGTTCTTCTTGTAATGGTCTGTTGCTGTTCTTATTGTAATGATCTGTTGCTGTTCTTCTTGTAATGATCTGTTGCTGTTCTTCTTGTAATGATTTGTTGCTGTTCTTCTTGCAATGATCTGTTGCTGTTCTTATTTCAATGATCTGTTGCTGTTCTTCCTGTAATGATCTGTTGCTGTTCTTTTTGTAATGATTTGTTGCTGTTCTTGCAATGATCTGTTGCTGTTCTTCTTGTAATGATCTGTTGCTGTTCTACTTAAAATGATCTCTTGCTGTCTACTTGTAATGATCTCTTGCCATTCTATTTGTAATGATCTCTTGTTGATCAATACTCATATCAGAAATTGAGATTTTATTTAGAATGATCAACATGTAGCATTGTATATTACATTCTGTAAACCAGAATAAAAAGCACATCACTAGATGCCATTGTAATGTGCAAGTCATGTAAATCACCATTAAGATTAATCATTCCTTTTTTACAGTGGTTATAGAGGTATATGGTCAGTTACAAGATTTGTTTTTTATGTGCTTTGAGAAACCATACAACAATAATAATGCCACAATAAGAATTCTCTTGCCCAACTATCACTGTAACCTACTGAATGCATTCTTTTAATTAATGCCAAGATGGAATGAATTTTTATCTTTTCATATGCTACTATTTGTCTGGATGAGTTAAATCCAATCAATGGCATTGGAATGAGAAATTTCTATAAGCAAATATGTTGTGTGTCCTGCTTTTTACTGATGTTGCAGTTATTAAATTCACTCTCATGTAATTTCCATTGAAAGGTTAAGCTGAAGGGTCATTCTGGTCAACTCTAACTTCCTTTCTTCCCCACCTGCATATGGTTATGGTAAATTAATACAAACATAAATCACCTTTATTTTCTGCTTAGTTTCTTATATAACTGGCACATGACTGACTAATTATAGAAATGCAAAAGACTATAAAAGGTATGCTTTTGAGTTCATTTTTTTAGTATTCTAATTTTCAGGATCACATTGGTTTTGTGCAAAAGACTATCTGTAATATCAGTTTATGGTAGCTTGTAATTGCTAATGATTTTTATGGGCTCATATACTTTTTCTTTTACTTAGATGTTGTTACATATATTAAAAATTTATCAAAATATTATCTTTGAATTATTTAATGAGATAGTACGTGCAACTATGCCAATTTATATATACTGTAACCTCCCTGATAATAATAATAATAATAATAATAATAATAATAATAATAATAATAATAATAATAATAATAATAATAATAATAATAATGATGATGATGATGATAATGATAATAATAATAATAATAATACCATTAATAATCCTTAATTGAAAGCATAACACTGTTAACTAAAACCTATCTTCCCTCATGCCCTTTAGCAATATAACAAGAGGTACATACTTTACACACATTTTGAGTCAATATGCAAAACCACAAAAATTACCCTACTGTACAAACAATAATCAAGCAGAAAGATTGTAAGGAGAAAAAAATTAAACAATGATTGTTCATTTATGGTAATTAATGTTATTTTTACTCTCTGTTTTATATTCTTCATTTTTAAAATCTTTGACATGATTTTGGAGAAAAACAGGTGCAATTCCATGAACACATTTCCAGCTGTACAGCATATGCCAAGTTTACATAACTTTGATGCAGGAGGTTGCAGGTTCAAACCCTGTTCAAGTCATACCCAAAACTTATATAAATGGTACTAAAAGCTGCCTCTCTTGGCACCCTTCATTAAGAGGTTAGTGTAGGGACAAGTTGGCCTGATGTCAGGATAATGTGACTTGGAGGGACATGATGCTACATGTCTGAATTTTTTTTTACAGCTATGTTGAAATTCCAAATCACACACACACATAAACAACTAGACTACCTGAACTTTGCTATGTTTCAGTTGCTACTAAAAGTAGACCTGTCTCTTCCTATCCATTAAAAATAGTTGTCATTGTGCTCATTGTTCACCTATGGAAATTTACAAAGAAATGTTTTTTTTTTAAAAAAAAAACAATTTTAAAAATTAAAATTGGAGATGCATGCTGCATATCACTAGAATTCATATAATGCAGTGCACCAAAATATGGACTGTCTTGTAATGACATGTCAAGCCACAGATTGTAGGCAAATATCACAGAATGAAGTCAGCAGATATTCCAATATGTTTACAGGTGATTGAAATATAATTAGTGTCAGTGTTTCTTTCCTGCATCAGATGAATTAATTGAGAGCACAGTCATTTCTGGAGTGATAACTGATAATAAACTCAGTTTCTTCTGACAGCAACACTGCACTGGGTGAACCCTTTTTAATGGCATCTTGCAGCTGTCCTTGCCTGCACACTCTTCTCAATAATTGTGGTTGCCAAGAATTAAATAAAATTTAATAGTATTTATATTTTCCTGCAATACAGTTGTTCAAAGCAAAAATGTTCTGCTTTTGTGGTCTAAAAGTATGTTAACTGTCCATACCACAAAGTGTTGAAACATATTTTGCCTAAAATGTCCATGTTCAGTAGGTGGTTGATCATGATGGTGCATTTATATCACAAAATTGATTCATTATTGTTAATGACAGATAATTACTGCACACAGCACAAATCACTGAAAAAAGTTTTATTGTAATTTCAAGAATGAGAAAATAAGGTCACGGCCACCATAGGAAATATGAAACTCTAGCTCAACTAGGTCACAATGACAGAACAATGTGAAAGTTTAAACAAGGACAAATCCATCCTTGATCATCCACCATGAGCAATGTGAAACTCTAGTTTCCACAGGGTAACATCTACCATATGCACTGTAAAATTAAATTGAACAAAATCATATTGCCAGAGAAATATCAAACTCAATTTTGACATTGTCATATAAACTGACCAATGTGAGAATCAATTTTAACAAGGTCACATCCCCTATGAGCATAGATGTTACTCAATTTAAGGTCACATACATCAAGAGTAATCAAAGTGATCTCTACTGAGCAATGTAAAACTCATTTCAACAAGGTGATATCCAAATGAACAATGTGAAACTGAATTCCAACAAAGTGATATCTACTGAGGAATGTGAAACTGGCTTTCATCAAGGTGATATCCAAAACGAAAAATGTGAAACTGAATTCTATTAAGGTAATTTCTAATGAATAATCTAAAACCCATTTCAACAAGGTGATCTCTACCTTGCAATGTGAAACTAAGTTTCATGAAATGTGATCTCTACCAAGCAATGTGAAACTCAGTTTCATGAAATGTGATCTCTACTCAGCATGTGAAACTCATCTCCAACAATTCAGATTTCAACAAGGTCATAGCCACATACTGTCTTCTATGCAAATTATCATACTCAAAATCTTGTTGTGCCTGCCTTGGAGGAATCATGATATCAATCACTCTGACATGTTGTACATGTCCACCCTATAGGCTGTACATGTCCACCCTATAGGCTGACCTCCATTTCAGGTTTTTTTTACTTTACTTAAACATAAATCAGCATAAAGTAATTATTAATTATGCCTACAGTAATTGCCAATAATCAGCATAAAGTAATTACTGTGTGTGTATGTGATCTGGATTTTTAACATAGCTTTAACAATTTTTCAGTCATAAACTAAGATGTCTGCAATGTGGCAGTTTATAGTTATGTCTAACATTGAGCACATGTCTCAGACAAGTGGCATCATGTCCCACCCAGTCACAATATCTTGACACCAGGCCGACCAGTCCTAACACAAACCTCTTAATGCTGAGCACTAAGCAAGGCAGCTGCTAGTACCATTTTATAAGTCTTTGGTTTGAATTCACTGGGGTTCAAAACCATGTCCTCCTGCAACCTAGGTGGATGCTGTAACCACTTAGGCTGCTGTAGCGGTCAGGATCTATCTATCTGGCTTTATGGTGTCTGTTAAACAGATTACTCCAAACAATCTGCAAAGACCCAGATTTGCGGAATCCTTATGTGACAGCAGATCGAGTGTGTGTGAAATTTGGATATTTAATATCCAATTTTTCCATCATATCGTTAAGATCTTTGTGGTATAGCAATTTATAGTAATGTCTAGCACCGCAGCATCATATTGCAGACATTTAGCATCATGTCCCACCCAGTCACATTACTGTGACAGCTGTGAGGCTGATCAGTCCTATCACTAACCTCTTAATGCTGAGTTCCAAGTGAAGCAGTTACTAGTATGATTTTTATATGCATTTGCAACTGGGCTGGGGTTTGAACCTGCGACCTCCTGTATCCAAGGCAAATGCTCTAATCACTTAATGCTGCCAATAAATGAGCAGTTTGCAGTTGGACTTAACATATCACTGAGTATGTAACAGTAACTCATGGGTAACTGGATAATCCACAACTTTTAAATTACACATGATAGACTTCCATGTTAAACTATTTTGTTCTTTAAGACAATGCACTTTATCTGATCAGTATACAATCCCCAATATTTGATGTCTTTCTTGTAGTTGTTGTTAAGGGGCTTAATGCCATTTTTCTGCACAAGACAGGCTATACATGGCAACCAGTATTAATGGTGGAGGAAGAAGCTGGGAAAACCCGGGGAAAGAACCACCAACCCACAAGAAGCTACTGACAAGCTTTCTCACAGACCCACACTGGTTGAGCCCAAGACTCGAACCCACGCAGACTGAAGTGAGATGTCAGTGATCTGTAACAATGAGTGATTTTGGCCCCTCTGCCACTAGGGGCACCTGTCTTTCTTGTAAGCTACATCCTTGATATAGAGCATTTTACTTAATTAGTATCCAACAACTATTAACTGTATGTCTTCCACATAAGCGAGTTTTTAAACAAGTTTATTCTGAACAATATACACTTCCTAATAATTGTATGTTTCCATGCAAATTATTTTTCTAATAAAATATTCAACCAGTAGTGTATTTTACCTGAAAAGTGTTTTATCTGACCAGTACAAAATCCTCAATTACTGTATGTCTTCCACAAAACCTATGTTTAGAAAAAGTATCTAACAGCATACAATCCTCAGTAAATGTATGTTTTTCATGCAATTTTTTTTGATATAGTGTATTTTACCTAATTACAACACCTAATAAATGTATGACAAATTCAAAGAGTTCTGTTAGTTATGCTCAATACCTTTGCTGAGAGTTAAGATGATGAGTTTTGAAATCTGAAAGGAAAGGTAGTGATGACTTGCAACTGTATGAATGTTTATTCATTTCAGGTATTACAGGAGGCAGCCGTAACATTCTCTGTTGACACAATCAGTTCAGTAGCATCCATTTCACATCACAGAAGAAGAAAATGTAAAAATGAGGACATTATAAAGTTTTCTTCATAACTAAGCATACTGCTGATTAAAAAGTTGAATCTTGTAGAACAGTAAATGTACATAAAATTGTAAAATATCCACCAGAAAAGATTGAACATCGTACATACTGCAATACTTCAGACAACACTTTAATGAGGAAATGGACTGACTATATGTTTCATAATCTGGAATTCAACTAAACATTCAAGTGGAAGTGAGGACAACTAGATAAAAGCTGGGTTCATACTATAATTAGGTCCTCTTTCCTAAAGGGAGTAATGCTCCTGACACCATCATATTTATTAACTAAAGGCTCTGTAACATTCAAGTTCCAAATGCATTTATTTCTGGTTTTCCAAAATCAATGAACCACAGGAATTACAGGCAATTAAGGACTTTTAAATGCATTTAAAGACTTTCAAATACAATTTAGAGCTAATAAAGTCGTTGCAAAATTTTTATTCAAATAGGACACAAAATGTAATAATATAATGTAAAATCAACAGTATAAAAATTCAAGGAAAAAAAGGAACCCACTGTAAATGAATTGGTGTCATATTAACATCTTAACTGTATGAAGACCTAATAAGAGTCGGCCAAATAATTACATTAGCACTTGCTCTATGTTTGAACCCTGAGAAACACCGACTTCCAATGAACATGTCAAAAAGTGTGTATTCCTATAAAAAAATCTATTGAGCTGTTGTAGAAAATCAAGTTCCACTCCAAATTTTTGTGTTCCTCAGGAAATGATTGTAGACTGGATTCAATGTGGAATACGACAGATGTTAGTAATAATAATAGTAGTGATTCGATGCTCCAGAACATTCATAAATATAACTGGTGGGTGATGCTACTTCTTCCAATTGTCCTGTTTGGATTGGCTGGAAATATCCTGGTGTGTATGGCTGTTTCCATGGAGAAACGCCTTCAGAGTGTCACAAACTACTTCCTTCTGTCTTTGGCAATCACAGACCTTCTGGTGTGCTTAATTGTTATGCCACTGAGCATGGTGAACGAGTTTATAGGTATGCATCAATTTCATTTTAGGTACATATCAGGTTAATGCAAGGTAAGTCTGGTACATCATTATAAAAATGTCCATGGGAGTCAAAAAGTATACCTTTTTCATTGAGATGATCTCATAATGAAGTACTTGGATCATGATACAAAACTCTACTCAATCATTATATTAATGTCTGGGAGTCATAGAGCAAACTCATAATGAAGTTAAATGATATATATATTTTTACTATCATTTCATGAAAAGTAATCTATGACCATATCTGTCTTACAACAGAAACCATCTTATATGAAAGAGCCTAATAGCAAGGAAGTGCTGTACATTCACCTAAGCTGCAATATTTATACCCTCATGTATAATTCATACACAAACAGCCTAGACCCAGACCTGTCATTCAGTAATCTGGATAATCCAAGGGACATCACTGTTCACTTACATTTCCTGCTTATATCAGAGCCTGGCTTGTGAGGATGCTATGTGGTGATAGATCATAGTCCATACTATTTGCTGTTGGGTATGAACTATGCAAAGGTGAACACAGTGGGTTACAAAACTTAATTAGTCTATTGCATTTATTTATTAAATATGATCTAAACATTTATCATTTTTTTCTTCCACATCAAGAATTATAAGTTCTCAAATAATTCCATACTAAGTAAAAATGTCGGTACATGTGGCCCAAAATATATACTGTATATATATTCTTAAAAATATGTCATGGATATGCTGTTTATCTCATATATATGAATGAATGAGAAATATTTTGGACTGCTCCGGTGGCCTAGTGATTAGAGCATCCACCTCAGAAGCGGGAGGTTCTGGGTTCGATTCCCAGCCAAGTCGTACCAAAGACTTACAAAAATGGTACTAATGACTGCCTCGCTTGGTGCTCAGCATTAAGAGGTTAGTGTTAGGACTGGTTGTCAGGATAATATGACTGGGTGGGACATCATGACACAACTGCGGCATGATGCCCTAATGCTAGATATCACTTCAAACTGCCACACTGTAAACATCATAGCCACATGAAATTGTAAAAGCTACATTAAAAATCCTAATCACACACACACACACACACACACTCAGAGAAATATTTCAAGAATATGCTGTGGAGATAAAGAAGGAATCTTTCAAGAATTAGCTGCTGACATATATACTATGAGCTATTTTAAGGATATGCTGTAAAGACAAATAAGGAATAATTAAAAATATTCTCTTGAAATAACGACTATGAGGAAAAGTCTGGTTATCCTATGAGAAATATTTCAAGGATATGCTATTGAGATATATACAATTAATAATATTTCAAGGATATGCTATTGGTTTGTATAAAGTAATCATTTGTTTACTGAGGTTAGGACAATTAGAGCTAAAATGTATATGTTGGTGCTAAGGATTGATCCCCTATCTGGAGATAATAGATGATTCTATCTTTCTGTGCTGCTTGATTTGTGGGTAATGATGGATGACACTGCCAATATCAGTTTTACCTTGACAAGGAATGCTCCCCAGATACTTGATGATGGATGCTCCTTTTTATGAAAACTCAGGAAAATATAAAGGCTGCACATAAATAGTAAATTTACATTTTATTTTAAGAGGTCAATTTCACAGAATGATCAGACAAGTTTTGGAAGAATTTAATAAATTTGAAATTTCCAGAACAAGCAGCTGTCTGCACAACCGAGGTTCTGAGAATTTTGCCATATTGTTTTATTGCTTCTTTCCTCACTGAAGTCCCTATTTTATCTTTCTGGAAAAATAGCTTTATTTACTCATGATGAAACACTGTAACAGAGCTCAAGACTGATATATCTATAAATATTTTCTAAAACAGAGCAAACATTATTGTGGTTGATTTCACAGTTTTCAAATAAATCTATGAAAGCACTGTTACTTGTTAAAGGTGGCAGCCATTTTGACTTTTCTACCAACTATACTTTGAAAAAATCCAATAATGAATGTCTGATTGTTTTGGTTTTCTTTTTCTGCCTAACCAAGACATATTGTCACCTGATAAAAATCCAAGTGGATACAATGTGGTAATATTGAAGCAATTGCTATTTCAATCCTAGTATACTGAATTAAATATTAGCAATTTTTCCTTATCACATTAGTATTTAATTATCTGGGTAATTACACAAGGTGGTAGAACTAATAGTCCTAATTAAGACAACACTAACACTGCTTCAAATAGGTTTATAAACATTCCTGCAGAGAATTTCCCTGCAAGCTAGACAGCTGTTTATAACTTAGAAACAGAAAATAATTACAAGCTGACCAGTGGTAACTGGAAGAAAACATGGGTCAGAGTTTAAGACTTTTCCATTATGGATTGGATCTATATTAAAACACACCAATCTGATATCAGATGATGTAACAAAGGTCAACAGGGGACATTATGTCTTACTACTTGCTACACCTATACATGAATCAGCTTTTTTGGGAACCAGGGTGGGGATTGGCAGTACCTATGTTGCATGCTTTATCCCTATCAGTATCTATCCCTCCCCCCTTATGCAAACATCTTTCTGTAATAGTGTCTTGGCATATTATGAAGTCTGTTATGATCTTACAATCCCCAGTCAGCATTCACATGGGACCTGTCAGAAATTAGGTTCAAAACTGCATTTGACCAGCAAGGAAAACAAGGTTTAAAATCCATATATTGCAGTCATTGATGTGTAGTCATTAAACATCGCTATCTTTGCTGTTTTGTTGGTTGTGCTCCTCCCACCCACCCCCAAAAAAGTACCAATCTAACTGCAAATCAGGAAGCCTTACCTCAAATCAGAGATCATTCTCACCACTGGATGCAGTAATAAAATCCCGTATTTATGGCCCCATAAAACAAAAAGGTTTGAGTGCAGCTGATAGTAGTTGGTGGCATGCAAGGAACATTTATTAGTTACCAGTATGATGAGAAAGAAATTGTTTGGTACTGTCAGTTTAAAGTGACATCAGCATGCCTCCTTTCACTAGATTCACAAATAAGAGTGCCAACTTCTACCAGCTATAGACCATTCTTAGAATGTATTCATGTATTCATGTGACCCTGGGTCAACAAATCCAAAACGAAGCTAAGCTAGGCACCAGCTTATAGATTTGTTAGAGCCAGGGGACCAAATTATGGCAGATAAAGGTTTTGTAAAAATTAAATAGAAAATTATTTTAATAAACAGATAAATAGAATATCCCATTCATAAAATGACAATTTATTTTAATTTTAATTTATTTTAATTGTTTAGATTCTTACCTATTATTTTTACTTTATCTAATATCAGCATATACATAGTGGGTGTTAAAATTCATCCGTCTACCAACTCCATAAAATAATATTAATTATAAACAATAAAGAAGTTCAGATAAATATGGAACCAATTTATGGGGGCAGGGTGCTTGTGTGTATTGGTGGTACCATGCTCTAAAATGGGTCTTAAACATGAATTCCATGGGCTTAATGCAGCCTGCCATGATGTATCCTGTGGCCTGCCAAATCACTGTTGTCGAAATGTGTCATAGAGGTAACAAAGATTCCTGCAGCTCTTGGACCATCAAAAATGTTGTCATGTGGGCCACAGGGTAGCTTCAGTTTGAGAACCATGCTATAAACTATGGTGTCCATGAAACAGAGCACACTGTCATGGTTCCATCACTACATAATTCTAGAGACAATTTTAGGGGACCAATAACTCTCCTTGAAAAGGCAAGAAAATATGAAAGCCAATTTCTACTAAATTTTTCAGTTTATTTCTTGTTGCAGTTTTATCTGGCCCTAGTAAAACAAGCATAAAAAAGTTAATCCAAAGAGAAAGGTTTACACAACATGTGACCATTCCAAACTACAATTTTACCTCACTAAAGTATGGTAACAATTATTTCCAAAGATGAAAGACATAACATGCATTGTCTCTTGCTTATAACTGCATCCATCCAAGATTCTGATGATATAAACCTATTTAGAGCAATGACTTTGATAATCAGTATTAACTTGCAAACAGCCAGAACTAGAGTTATATAGTGATTCATACTTGTACATACAAACATGCACACACACCCCCAAAATAACAACAGTTAGTCTGAGTCAAGGCTGTACTTTTCCTCTTCCTCCTCCAAGCTATATATTGGCTGGGACAGATGAGAACTCCATCACCATCTTATCAAACTGACCACTAGGATTATGGATGGAGATGCCAGTTACACTGATGTAGTACAAAAACATTTATTTGAGGCCAGATTCCCATTGGCTTTATTTTATGATCACCCAGCTCCTGTTAGTCTATAAAATTCTACGACAGTTTTAACAATTCAAGGATTGGCACTTGGACAGTATTGGTAAAGCACTTGGGTAGAATTAGTTCAGTGATTTCATAATGTACTTGGACAGCATTGCTCCAGTGCTTTTCATGGATGTACTTGGGCAGCATTTCTCCAGTACTTTCATGATGTACTTAGGCAGTATTGCTCCAATCCTTTCTTAAGTTAGAATATTCATGAAGTTAGCAGGTAGTCTTACTGGGCTATGCAAATTATTTTTTTGGGGGGGGAGGCAAAGGTTAGGATTACAGTTCTTAAGTTCAAGATGGCATAGGGACAATAAAAACTGCATTAGTATTTGGCACTGAGTCTGTGACAGCAGAAGCTGAAATTATTCTGCCATCTTTTTGTACTGCTCAAAATGTTGTTCTGTGATTACATTCTCTCTGCACAGTGCAGCATGTTGTTCCTCGGTCTCATGTCAAACACAGGAAAAAGTTGATAAAATTGGAAATATGTATGAGAATGACTTCTGTCTCTCGACCATTCATGAAAGATGGTACAGTGCAAAAAAATCTAAAATTATATTATATATTAATCCCTGATGACTTAACACACCAAGTGTGTTAATATTAATGGTTGTGCTAACAGGAAATATAACCATAGCAACCAACTTTGCATATGACTGTAACAGACATAAAAGTCAACAGTTTTAGATTTTGAAAATTCGAACCCGTTCTCCCCCCTTTCCAACATTAAATACCATAGATGATATAAATTACACAAAAAGAAACATATATTTACCACTGTTATAATATCTCCGATGTGAGGGTTCAGGTTTCCTTTATGGGGTCTGGAGGCTCTGGGTGTTGAACAATATGAGCACTTTGGTAAGATCTCTGAGGAGATGATTCATTATTTCTTATATATGAGCACTTTGATAATATCCTTGAAGGGAGGGTTTATGTTTTTGCTCTGTAAGTACTGGTATTGAATTATATAAGCACTTTTAAAACATTACTAGAGAAAGGGTTTGTATTTTATGTACATATTCTGAAAGCACTTCATGCTGAATTATGTTAACTCTAGTAATTTAAACCAATAATTATATTTGTGATTTGAATAAAATCTAGAAATGTGTTCATTGAATTTGAATATTCCACTGGTGAGAAACTAACCCAACAGATAACTGGACTGTCATACATATTGATGGAAAAGAGTAACACTGCATGCCAGGGGCACCTGCAGAATTATTTAAAAAAGGGGACAACCATGTAGCCGTCAGTTAATAATGGGAGGGGGGCCCAGTTTTTACATGCAAATTTATTGTTGCATGCACCTGCCTAATATAAAAATTCACAAAAAAATAATAGTTATACACAAGTGAGGTCAAAGTTCAATATTGTTTGATAGGTATTATGAAGCACAACATGTATAATCATATTACACACTTGACTTGAAAAGTCTAATGAAATTATTAGACTAAACTGTTTATGCACGCCCACCTCTACTGTGTATATGCATTTTTAACATCTGAAGGCCATTTTTGACAGCATGTGGTGCTCACAGTGCAAACACATTTCCGTGGCTGATACTTTTGAAAAACATTGTCTACTAAACAGCTTGATGCATTTCAGAATAATTGTGATCGGAGCCATTTTTGAGATATTCAACTTTCATTAAACCCATGAGCCGACTGCTATGGGTGACTAGCTCTACTTCCTAGCCAACTATTGGTATTTCAATGGCTACATATTGTGCAGTGACTATGGGAGGTTGTTATGCCTCACACCTATTTGAAGAACAACACAAGCCAAAAACACCTCTTTCACAAATATATCCACCTCTTTAATCATTACACAAAAACTTACACCATACCCTTAAAGAAATTTGTCAGGGGCCTACATGCATAACTGGCCCCAGCCACCTAAGTTTTACAGATATAGGCCAAGCGATGTTTAGAGTTGAAATTTGAGGTAGGGGTGGGGGGAAAACAGGGGGCAAGTGCAACCTCTCCTTGCCCCTGTGTTGGCACCCAATTTGATGAAGCACATAAATCTACTTCAGTAATTAGAGAGTTATTTGCACAATCTTTAACTTCTCTGACATTCTGACAGACATTGAAACTGTTTTTACCAATTCTACTATTTATATAATGTTTATGGTGTACCATTGCAAATAACTCCTTGCTACAAAACCAATCTTGAGACTAATTGCTGCTTTATTGCCAGGAGAAATCTCTAAGACATTCTGCAATACACCTCTGTTATCCCAGCAGCTATAAACAAAATATTTGGATCTGAAAAAGCTGGCATCATTTAAACTACATCATTCCTTTTGAACTATCAGGAAGCTGTGTCTTAGGGCAATCAGCATTGGTAGCAAGGTGCTTTGAACTATGACAGATCATTCAGGCCAATTAGAAACCAAAAACTGAAGTACTGCTGTGTGCAAGCTATTAGGTGCACTCTGTTTAGTTGTTTCACCTCAGTACTTTCTAATACCCATGTTCTGTTTCAATTTTTATCTCTTTTTCATCATAGAGACTAAAAGACTAAATTGTCTAGAGAGCAATGGCTGCTCTGGCACCTTAAAATGTAACACTGCACATTAGAAACTTTATTGGTGGATTTTTCAAAGATTGTATAGCACTGATTGGTAATGGGTTATTTGTTTTTAAATATACAATTATGCTTTAATTCTAGGTTTCTCCATAGTTTTTACAGTGCTATGAAGAATGCCTGATTTCATGTACAAGAGGACAATTCTAGCACAGAAAAAACATACATGCATACTGGGTTCAGTACTGAGTTTTGGCTTACACTGTGCATGTGTGGCTGCCCATTTTTAACCTATGTGCTGTTTTTATGCATTTATCAAAATTTTCAGTGAGTGATTTTGTGTGAAATTTATCTGTTCATAGTCCATTTTTCTGTACATTATAGGAATATTTGGGATGCATTTGTCACTGCTTAATATATGAAATATCTGCAATTTCTTTTAATGCAGGATCTTTATGGGGGTTGAAATTGGGAGTTTGGGGAATTTTCTCATATTGCTGAGAGAGGTTGGTGTTACTTATAAAGGGACAAAAATCACAGAATGATCAGCTTTGTAATACTAATCTTTTTACTGACTTGGCTTCATCATTCTCTGATGAATTTAAAAATGTTTTTGGTTATGGAACATTATTTTCAAAATGGTTAACTTGAAGTGAGAGTGAATATTCTTCCCTTATAGACAAAGTTTCTTAATGCCTTTAACCTTCCATCCATGTCTCTATTCTACACATCCAGGTTACAGCTGAACATATGCCTAAGGACAATGCCTCTTATAACAGACTATCTGTGTTTAGAGACATGAGAATTTGATTCAACAGTTGATTAGCAGCTTCTAGAAAGACTGGTACTGCATTGTTGGTTTCAATGGTACTTTTAGAAAGACTGGTTCTGCATTGTTGGTTTCAGTGGTACATCTAGAAAAACTGGTTCTGTGTTGTTGGTTTCAATGGTACTTTAACCTTTTGTTTTTACTGGCTATATCATGCCAAGAAATAGGAGCCAAGAACTTTTCTCATGGACACAATAAGGCAGCCAACCAAGCTGGCCTTGTTATGTAATAATTACTTAAGACTTTCTACCTGGTAATGTTATGTAGTATATTTAAGACTTTTTACTGGGTAATTTTATGTAGTATACATAAGACATTCTACCAGGTATTGTTATGTAGTATACTAAGACTTTCTACCTGGTAATGTTATGTAGTATACTAAGACTTTCTACCAGGTATTGTTATGTAGTATACTAAGACTTTCTACCTGGTAATATTATGCAGTATATAGTATATTAAGACTTTCTACCAGGTAATGTTATGTGTATACTAAGACTTTCTACCAGGTAATGTTATGTAGTATACTAAGACTTTCTACCAGGTAATGTTATGTAGTATACTAAGACTTTCTACCTGGTAATGTTATGTAGTATATTTAAGACTTTCTACTGGGTAATATTATGTAGTATATTTAAGACTTTCTTTCTAACAGGTTGAAAATAGTAAGATGGGTTGCTGACTTTATAGTTTCTAAGACTTTCTACCTGGTAATATTATCCAGTATGTAGTATATTAAGACTTTCTACCAGGTAATGTTATGTGGTATACTAAGACTTTCTACCAGGTAATGTTATGTAGTATAATAAGACTTTCTACCAGGTAATGTTATGTAGTATACTAAGACTTTCTACCTGGTAATGTTATGTAGTATATTTAAGACATTCTACTGGGTAATATTATATAGTATATTTAAGACTTTCTTTCTAACAGGTTGAAAATAGTATGATGGGTTGCTGACTTTATAGTTTCTAAGACTTTCTACCTGGTAATATTATGCAGTATATAGTATATTAAGACTTTCTACCAGGTAATGTTATGTGGTATACTAAGACTTTCTACCAGGTAATGTTATGTAGTATACTAAGACTTTCTACCAGGTAATGTTATGTAGTATACTAAGACTTTCTACCTGGTAATGTTATGTAGTATATTTAAGACTTTCTATTGGGTATTATTATGTAGTATATTTAAGACTTTCTTTCTAACAGGTTGAAAATAGTATGATGGGTTGCTGACTTTATAGTTTCTAAGACTTTCTACCTGGTAATATTATCCAGTATGTAGTATATTAAGACTTTCTACCAGGTAATGTTATGTGGTATACAAAGACTTTCTACCAGGTAATGTTATGTAGTATACTAAGACTTTCTACCAGGTAATGTTATGTAGTATACTAAGACTTTCTACCTGGTAATGTTATGTAGTATATTTAAGACTTTCTACTGGGTAATATTATGTAGTATATTTAAGACTTTCTTTCTAACAGGTTGAAAATAGTATGATGGGTTGATGACTTTATAGTTTCTAAGACTTTCTACCTGGTAATATTATCCAGTATGTAGTATATTAAGACTTTCTACCAGGTAATGTTATGTGTATACTAAGACTTTCTACCAGGTAATGTTATGTAGTATACTAAGACTTTCTACCAGGTAATGTTATGTAGTATACTAAGACTTTCTACCTGGTAATGTTATGTAGTATATTTAAGACTTTCTACTGGGTAATATTATGTAGTGTATTTAAGACTTTCTTTCTAACAGGTTGAAAATAGTATGATGGGTTGCTGACTTTATAGTTTCTAAGACTTTCTACCTGGTAATATTATCCAGTATGTAGTATATTAAGACTTTCTACCAGGTAATGTTATGTGGTATACAAAGACTTTCTACCAGGTAATGTTATGTAGTATAATAAGACTTTCTACCAGGTAATGTTATGTAGTATACTAAGACTTTCTACCTGGTAATGTTATGTAGTATATTTAAGACATTCTACTGGGTAATATTATATAGTATATTTAAGACTTTCTTTCTAACAGGTTGAAAATAGTATGATGGGTTGCTGACTTTATAGTTTCTAAGACTTTCTACCTGGTAATATTATGCAGTATATAGTATATTAAGACTTTCTACCAGGTAATGTTATGTGGTATACTAAGACTTTCTACCAGGTAATGTTATGTAGTATACTAAGACTTTCTACCAGGTAATGTTATGTAGTATACTAAGACTTTCTACCTGGTAATGTTATGTAGTATATTTAAGACTTTCTATTGGGTATTATTATGTAGTATATTTAAGACTTTCTTTCTAACAGGTTGAAAATAGTATGATGGGTTGCTGACTTTATAGTTTCTAAGACTTTCTACCTGGTAATATTATCCAGTATGTAGTATATTAAGACTTTCTACCAGGTAATGTTATGTGGTATACAAAGACTTTCTACCAGGTAATGTTATGTAGTATACTAAGACTTTCTACCAGGTAATGTTATGTAGTATACTAAGACTTTCTACCTGGTAATGTTATGTAGTATATTTAAGACTTTCTACTGGGTAATATTATGTAGTATATTTAAGACTTTCTTTCTAACAGGTTGAAAATAGTATGATGGGTTGATGACTTTATAGTTTCTAAGACTTTCTACCTGGTAATATTATCCAGTATGTAGTATATTAAGACTTTCTACCAGGTAATGTTATGTGGTATACAAAGACTTTCTACCAGGTAATGTTATGTAGTATACTAAGACTTTCTACCAGGTAATGTTATGTAGTATACTAAGACTTTCTACCTGGTTAATGTTATGTAGTATATTTAAGACTTTCTACTGGGTAATATTATGTAGTATATTTAAGACTTTCTTTCTAACAGGTTGAAAATAGTATGATGGGTTGATGACTTTATAGTTTCTAGCAAACATAAATTCCATTACAAGAACTGTGCACAATTCTGTCTCACTTGATCCACCAAGGTATATTCCAAAAAGACAACAAGTCAATGGGGCAATAAATCTATGTCATTGTGACCTCTTGCAGGTGATAAGCACTACTCTCTATAATGACTGTACACTCAACAGTCCCAGAGAAAATGAGCTGAATGCAAGATTTTATTTCTGATACCTACACTAAAAACAGTGACAACATTGTAGGTAAGTGTTACCTATGTCTTACCTATGCCTTAAAGTCAAGACAAAGTTTATTTCCTAATGAATACAAGTCAATCCATATGACCGCATGCAACAGTTATCTACCCTGTAAGTGGTTTAATACTAACTTTAAAAAATTTGCAGTAGTTATCTGCCCTGAACATGACTCAATACTAACTTTCATCCTTGTAAGAGTCTCAAGCAGTTTTTCTATTGTAAAAGTAGCTAAATACAAAAGCTTGTACAAATTTGTAGCAATTTTTTGGCCCTAGAAGTGGCTCAAAACAACCTGTAAGAATGTGTTGCAGTTTTATACCCTAGAAGTGGCTCCATGCTAACAACCTGTAAGAATGTGTTGCAGTTTTATACCCTAGAAGTGGCTCCATGCTAATTTGTAAAATCTGTTGTAGTTATCTACCCTGAATAATACTGAATGTAAACTTGCAAGAGTTTTGCAGAAAGTATCCATCCTGAATATTGTTCAGTGTTGATGTATGCATCTAAGAATGTGAGGACAGCAATAAACTTGATTACAGGAATTCCTTTCCTCATCAACAGAGAAAATTTCCATTTGTTGGTTACAGCAGTAGATTAGATTTAGGATAGATCAGATTTACTCTGTAAAACAGACCATGTTAAAACACTATCCATATGATAGTTATAACAGACCCACTTACAAAATTACAACACCATCACTATAAAATTGCTATTACAAAGTCACTCTGTCAAAGTTACAACACTATCATATAATAGCTGTTACAGTGTCTCTCTATCCAACAGACCAAGTTACCAATGCTATCCTTATAATAGATATTTCAAAGTGACGGTTTAACAGACCAAATTGTAACACTATTCCTATAATAGCTATTTCAATGTCACTGTCCAACAGACCAAGTTACAACACTATACTAGCTATTACAGAGTCACTCTGTCAAACAGACTAGTTACAACACTATCACACTAATTGCTATTTCAGAGTGACCTTGTCCAACAGACCAAGTTACAACACTAAACCTGTAATAAGTACATGTATTTGATTGTTTCTCTCTGTCAAATAGACCAAGTTACAATACTATCCCTATAATGGCTCTTTCAGAAGCACTTAATTTAGTAAACATAGTATAGAACCACAATTTGTGTCTTCCAATGTTTTTATTAAAAAAAATTATCACTCATGTTCTGGAATTTCAATATTTCTCAAGTGGGTGGTTAATGATAATGATCAATAGTAATTGAAACATTAATACAAAAAATGCATAGAGGCACATTTTCTTTTTAAAGTTGTGAAAATGGAATTCTTGTGGAAAATGATACTATAGTTGTATGTATGTATATATATATATATATATATATATATATATATATATATATATATATATATATATATATATGAAAAAAAGTCAAATCTTGTGAATCCAAGCTCCTTTATCAACCTATAGTAAAACATGCATTATCCAGACACTGTAATTATGGACTAACACTTTACTTGAATAAATGAAATGTATCTGGACATCAGTTGTCTATATAAATTCATATCTCCCAATAAATCCTGATTATGGATGTTCATCCCCATGCCTGTTAAAAAAAAAATAAATGAGATATTTTGATATCCTCTGTCTGACCATTTGTGAGTATGTACATAAACATATTTTGTGGAAATTCACAAAACTTTCAAGTTATGTTGCCCTGAAAGAAGGTAGGTGTCATTCTTGGGTCCCATTTCAGTTGTCCCTGGAAGGGGTCAAAGGTGAGAAAAAAAAAATATAATCAATTAAAATGACCTTTTCAAACATTTTCTACTCTAACTTTATACAATCACTCTGATAAGACAGATATATCTGAGAGTATCATGCCTATCAGTTACTGTCTGGCTGGGTGAAAGGAAGGGTTCAGTACAGGCTAGGGAATGGAATATGTGTGTATCATTTTTATTTTTAATGAGTTTTAATAATTTTAGTCACATTGTTATGATGTCTGCAGTGTGGAAGTTGATAATGATGTCTAGCCCTTGGGCATCATGCAGCAGACATGTTACATTATGTCCCATCTAGTTATATTAGACTGATACCAGGCTGATCAGTCCTAACACTAATCTCCTAATACTGAGTGCCAAGCTAGTACCAGTCTTTGGTATGATTCTGCCAGAGTTTGAACACATGACAACCAGCATCTGAGGCAGAATGAAAAGTGTGGATTTGTGATGGTAAGCCATAACAGCTGCTTTCATTTACTGTCTTCTGTTAATTCAATGACTTGAATAAACTTGAGACAAGAACTTTGGTCCATGGGATTATACATGTAGACACTATTTGTATGCAGGCTGTAAATTGCATTGCTCAATGAAAATTACTATCAATAAAATAATTTCGGCAAAACAGGAATATTTGTTTTCTGGAACCTCAGATCAGAATTATTTATTTCCAATAACTTCATAAACCACAGGACTCCATATAAAGATTAAAACAAAATATCTTTCACTGGAGGAATTTAATTGTATTTCTTCACAGGAGTTTTACCTACACATTAGCTGTGGAAAGTGGGTACCTCCATAATCATGATGACTTTGGAAGCCTCTGTTAATTAGGCTGCAATTAGTTTTAAATACTTTATTACAAAGAATGTCTAACAGCTAACAACAAGACTTTAAAAGATTTTGTAAAAACTAATGAACTACAAATACTACAAGTAATATTATATATATATATATATATATATATATATATATATATATATATATATATATATATATTACCTGTGTTTGCTGTGCCACAAAAAACCTCAAACCAAACCAAACCTTACCATTCTACTTAAAGTATATTTATGTCCTTGAACTTTAAAATTTGCCAAAATCCAAATTTGTACATCCAAATTCCTGTTCATGTGAGTATTTGTTTTGAGCTGCTATTGAGGCTGAATACTGGTTTTACATTAATTGAATTTGTGACGTGTCAGTCTATGTCATTATCAATCTCAGATGGCCCTGTGTAATTTGATCAATGGATTTCCAAAGCACATTAAAACATTAATGACTATTTAAAGCTGAGAAAATAGAACTAAAGTGACTTATCCTTAAACATAACAATGCAGCCATCAAGTCTGGTCTTTACAAGAATCGAACCTGCAACCCATCAATTATGAATCCATCAGCCACTGCTGCTCTGACAAATGAATTTTTCATACATAAATATATTCTCCACTGTTATTAACTCATAAAATATTTCAACTCATGAAATATCTTTTAATCTAAAAAATATATTTCAGTTATGGAAGCTATTAATGTCTGTAAAATGGAAACTCTCAGCAAACAAAAGAGTACACTGAGGCATCAAAAGAAATCTTTATTCTCCAGAAATTACATTAAGATTGTTCTTTTGGATAATTCAATTCCCTGTTAACAGTGAATTGCTGTCTTACCATATATACTCTCACAAAACATTTAGTCCAACCTCAATAAAAACAAACTCTGATATGCTGCTGCACAACGTGGGGTAAATTTCTACTGATTACTAAAACAAACTAAACAGACCTAGCCCTGCCAGCTCAAAATGTGATGACAGATTTGGGTTGGTGTAGTTGGACTCGATTATAAGGACCTATATTTGGTAAACAATCTTGAACAAACCTAGCTGTCAATACACTTAGTAGTCTTGGAACCCTCTAGGTTTCCCACCACTAAATTTTAGGGTATGCCCAGAAATTATTGGAAGGGATACACTTTAAAACATCCACTTCAAAAGGTAAAATTGCAGCATTAGTTGCAAAAGAAAGTAGACTGTCAGATTTGATTTGATGCACTAATGTAATAAAAATAAATAAATTTGGAACAAGAAAGCTTTAGTTCTCAATCACAGAGCTACTCTCTGCTGCTCCAAATGTCAATGAGAAAAGACACATAGTATATGCAGGAAGAAGTTGTTGTTATTGTAATTGTGGGGTTTAATACCATTTTTAGCACAAGATAGGCTGGCTATACTGTATAAAACATGGCAGTCAGTATATATGGTGGAGGAAGCAACCAAGAAAACCTCAGAAAGAACCACCAACACCAGAGAAGCTACTGGCAAGCTTTCTCACATAACCACATTGGCCAAATCCCAGACCTGAACCCACAGACAGAGGTGAGATGGCAGTGATCCATAACGGTGAGCACTTTAGACCACTAGGGGCCCCCAGATATGCAGGTAGCAAATGGCAATGAAAGAAGACACCATAAATGTATAGCAAGACATAGTCTTATTTAAATCATTACCAATTTGCAATTAATGATAAAGTTAGAAATTATGTGGACATCAGTTGTCTTGACAAATTTATGTCTCCCAGTAAATCCTGATTATGGATGTTTGTCCCCTTGCTCGTTTAAAAACAAAACAAAACTGAATATTTTGATATCCTCTGTCTATATATTTGAAATTCTCATACTTTATAGTCAGGTCAACTTTGTTGTAACCTTCTGCCAGTGTTGTAATCAATGGTCAGATTTAAAAAAAAGATTCAAATTTCATTTTTAAGCATTTTCTGTCCAAACTAGATACAGTTTATTATCAAGACATATGGTATACGTTAGGCTTTCACACTGTAACTCCTGGGGTGCTGTCAGAAGGGGTGGAAGGGAGGGGTTCAGTAAAGGGCATGAGTGGACTATGCAGTTGAATGCATAGCAATTTGTTGTGGCAAGCTATTGCACATGTTCTAGTTTAATGTCACTCTTTAATGCAATTTCTTGAAAGAATCTTTAGAAAAGAACTGTAGTCCCAATACTTTTATATGCGTAAACATGGTATTTGTGTACTGCTGAATGCATTGCTCAAGAAAAAAAGAATTTCAATAAATCAGGAATATTGGCTTTTGGAACCCAAGATTAGAATTATTTGTTTCCAAGAACTTCATAAACCACAGGACTGACCTTAAGGTTTGATATAGCTGTATCATTTGCAGTATGAATTAGACTTTATTTTTGCACTAATGGGAGTTTTATGGGATTTTTCCCAAGTCTGGTTTAGCAGGGCATTGCATTCTGCCTTCTCAAAGTGTAGTCATGCCCTCTTCTGGGTGTACCCTGCCATCCATGGGTGCAGCCCGGTTTGAATAATTCATATGTTTAAGACAAGGCATACGGCATATAGCATGATTCTATTTGTGCATTTGTAGCATCATATTGGGAGCTTAATACTCAACTTTCCTCTTGATGTGCAAATATTATCTTAAATGTACTAGTGGAGTACAAAAAATGCCCTCTCTCACAGAGAGGGTGCCCTCATAAAAAATTCTCCCTGCCTTAAATACATTATTACAGGTTGCCAGCACCCTTTCTTCAGCTGGGCGCACTTGTTACAACACTATATATATATTTCTTGGGTTACCAATATTTTTTTCATTTTGTGATTGCTACAAACCAATAGTTTAATGATCCAATGAGCAAATGACTCTCCTTCTCAAAGCTAAAATGCAACTCCCCAAGAAAAATAAAATTTAAACTTTTCACAAAACTGAAAATTGACATCCATGAAAATACAATGAACCTACAACAGTTTCCTAAAAATGGATGAATTATTTTTTGTAATGCCTAAATACTACCAATAACTGATAACTGTTCAACCATATAAAGGAAGCTGCAGTTGCTCAGTTGGTAGAATGTTTGATTTGTAATCCATGGACCAAGGGTTTGATACCAGTCCAGCCTTCTTAAGATGGCTGCCTAGATGAGTCCTTGGAAAAGGGACTTAACTCCCATTTCCTCACGATGATAATGCCAATAATGCATTAAAAGAGCCATTAAAACCAATATGAACCCCCATCACAAGACCAAGAAAAAAAAAGACAAAAAAAAAAAAAAATACAGGGAAATTATTCAACAGTACAGCTATAAAGGGTACATAAAATGCACTAATGTATAATGTTGCCCAAGGTTTAAATTAGAAAAAGTTTTATCTTTATATTGCCCCTAAGAGTTATAATAATCTAAATATGAGAAGAATTGCCCTCCACATAGCTCATAATTGTCCTCCATATAGCATATAATTGCCCTCCATGCAGCACAGAATTGCCCTCCAAATAGCACATAATTAGATTACGACACTATTTATAAATTTTTATTGTGACAAAACACAGGTGATGCTATATTTATGGGAAAGATGTGTTCCCCAGATTATGGCATAAATTAAACACTAGAGTCAATTGCAAGTAATTTTTCCCAAAGGTTCCTTGTAAATTAAGAAAGTTTTTTGGCAAATGAAACATCTAAGTTTTCAAGTAACAATTATTTTATGCCAAATTTTCTTGGTGAGTGATGAGATTGGTGCACATACACATATATGTGCTACATGCGAGTCACAGCACAAGGTACCATCTATGGTGTAAAAACAAGTACAATAGTGCAAATTGAATGTTGTTTCATCATTATAAATGGTGTTTAAATGATGGCACATAAATTTAATTAGCACATAGTGACTGTCACCTGTCAACAATATTTGGTTCAACTTCTACTGGAGTTAAAACATTCACATGCAATGGGCATGAGGATGGATGGAGGAGATTGTAGTAAAACAATTTCAACATTCATTCTCTATTTTAATTTTTTCCTGTTGTTGTCTTATATATATATATATATATATATATATATATATATATATATATATATATATATATATATATATGTTTCATGTCTTATATGTCTTATATATATATATATATGTTACATGTCTTATATGTCTTATATATATATATATATATGTTACATGTCTTATATGTCTTATATATATATATATGTTACATGTCTTATATGTCTTATATATATATATATGTTACATGTCTTATATGTCTTATATATATATATATTACATGTCTTATATGTCATATATATATATATATATATATATATATATATATATATATATATATATATATATATATACAGCAAAACAGAATAATAATATTAAAGTCTGTTGAACATATAACAGTTGCTTGCACATATCAGTCATAATGATGTCATAATTCTTGTCATAGCATAAGATACCATGGGAAATTAATTGTTACTAAATGAGGTACCTTTTTAAAAAAAAAATTAAAAAAAATAAATAATAATAATAATAATAATAATAATAATAATAATAATAATAATAATAATAATATTATCATTATTAATAATAATAATTGTATTTTTAATATTATTATTATTATTATTATTATTATTATTATTATTATTATTTTTATTATTGTTGTTGTTGTTGTTTTTGTTATTATTACTATTATTATTAATATTGTTGTTGTTGTTGTTAATCTTTTTTGCAAAGAATTAATAAAACTATTGACTGCCTCAATATATTGTGCCTCTACTTTGCACATCTGAAACTCTAGGGTCAATAACACCTTCACAATACCAAGTAAGAAAAGACTGGCATCCAAATCACCAAATCAGTTCCACTGTTTCAGTTACTCCTAGATCTAAGATAATAAAATTGTTTGTATATTTGGAATCAGACTGATCCCTATAATTTTCCATTGTACTATGTACAAATATTGTGAAACCTGTTACATAGATTGAGGATTTATCCACAACCAGGAAATAGGTATTTATTCACAGTGAGTATTTTGATGGAATCTCATCTTGGTATTACATCCAGGATTGATAAGCAGGCACTGACACCACCACCAGCTATCAGACTATTTGTACTAACTTCTATACAATCTAGTGCTAATCCTGTACCTAGCCTCTAAGTGGTTCTCTCCTGGAGAAATTTGGATTGGATAGGTACAATGATTAGATATGTAGATAAATAGGAAGGAAGGTAGAATCAGGTAGGTTGTTTGATGGCTATGTATGTATGTATGTATGTATGCATGTATGTATGTATGTATGTATGTATGTGCATGCATGCATGTGTGTGTGTGTGTGTGTGTGTGTGTGTGTGTGTGTGAGAGAGAGAGAGAGAGAGAGAGAGAGAGAGAGAGAGAGAGAGAGAGAGAGAGAGAGAGAGAGAGAGATCATTTTTTGTTAATTTGTCATATTTCATCAAGTTCATCCTGGTATAATTCAAGTCCAAACACCCTTTCTTTTCTTTCCTTATTCTGCTATCTTTGAAAGCAGAGGGATACATGACAATATTTCAAAAATAATAGCTTATCTCATTGTTACATATTCACTGCAAACATCAAAAATAAAGAACAATTCAACTGACATTAAGAAATTAAATAGGCAGATAATTTATATGAAACATGTAATGACATGTGGAAGCATAACTTGCCATGAAAAATTAGATAAAAGTTCATCCATTCTTATCCTCAGTAAAAAGAACAGAAAAAGAAAAAGCAAAGTGTATAATCAGGACTGTTCAAATGACATCCACAACTACTAAGTTAATGTGTTCACCACCCTTACATATATGAGAGAGAGAGAGAGAGAGAGAGAGAGAGAGAGAGAGAGAGAGAGAGAGAGAGAGAGAGAGAGAGAGAGAGAGAGAGAGAGAGAGAGAGAGAGAGAGAGAGAACAAAAATTTAAATGTATTTTGCTGCCACTGAAATTGTGTTGTTTTTCAACAGCAAAAAAAATTCTAAAAATACAGGAGGCTGGAACTCTTGTGATATTGTGATGGTAATCCAGGAAAGTGCTTATTAAAATATTTATCTAATTCATGTGAATTATTATTCTGAAACTGATAGTAAATCATTAGAAAACTTGCTGTGATACAAACAGTAAACCATGGAACTCTTGATTGTAATAGTGACTGAAAACAATGGAAAATGTTTGTAATGCTGATGGCAAAACCATGAAAAAATCTACTGTGATACTGATGGTAAACAATGGGAAACTTTTTTCATGATGATGTTGGTAAACCATGGTATATTTTATCTTCAACATAAAATAATAAATAGTCTGGCTAAGCTGTTAGATAAGAAATGAACCAGGGAAGAATCTTTGATAAGAACATACCAGGAGGCAATAATGATATACCACAAGTAGCTCATTTCTGTAATAAAAATGTATATCAATCTATTAAGTGTCATCATGTATTTATAGAAGGAGATCTCATAAGAACTGAAATTTCCAAGAGAACTTTAGTGAAATAACTGCCTGAGTGACCAACATACTTGTCTGATTCATCATAAACCATTTAGCAAAACAGTTTTATTCATTGGATTTCAATATACATGGGAATAAAATGAAATATGATGATTTGGTAAAGCTATTGTTGAATTTCATAACTCAAGAAATCTAATCTTTGTCTTCATCACAAAATAAAGTGGGTAGACCTGTATGTTGTTTTTGTTTCATTTGGCATTTAAAATTTTGATCCCAGTTTATCTTGTTTGTCTAGTATGATGTTCAGTGTTTCATTATGCATTTAACATTAAGATCACTGTTTACTTTATCAACTATGGTCAGTGTTTTTTTAGGCATTTAATATTATGATCATAGTCTGGTTGGTCAACTATGGCCAGCATTTCATTAGGCATTCAACATTATGATCACAGTTTGGTTGGTCAACAATGGTCAGTTTCATTAGGCAATTAAAATTATGATCATTTTAACTCATTAACCCCTGGAGGTTTTGTCCTTTTTGCCTGTAATTCGAGTAGGAAACACATTTTGGGGGCTATTTCTGAATACATTCTAATACATCAACCTCCAAGACATTTTAAGTTAACTTAATACCTATTTGTGTTAGAAACATCATTTTCATTGGCTCTTTCACCTGATCATGAGCAGAAGTATAAAAGCTGGACTTCTTTGTTCTTTTTTTTCTTCTTAAAGAACCCATCCTTTTCATGTCACGACAATTCTTTATTCTAAATGCCCATCTTATTCCATTTTTTGCAACAGTTCAACTGTCTGTGTTCAGTTCAGACTGGTTTGTCTTAGATCTGAAGCCAAAAAATCTAAAATCCGGACACAAAATTGGATTTCGACCTTGGGTGAATTTTGGCTGGAAAAAACTTGAATCCATAGAGTGACATTTTTCCCTCTATTTTGTAGTGCAACTATAACATCCATATTATTTGGTATCACCATAAAGCTACATCTGTCTACCTTTCTATAATACCACCCACTTTATTGTAGTGCAACTATAACATCCATATTATTTGGTATCACCGTAAAGCTACATCTGTCTACCTTTCTATAATACCACCCACTTTATTGTGTCGCACATGGCATTGACACTACAGAGCTCAGAAGTAGGCTACCACCTCCTGCTACATAAACATGGCGCCAGGGGTTAATGAATTAAATATCACCTGTAAATACTCTCTGGCCAACCAATTGTAGAAATAAGCCTCTGGTAACACACTGTCTTGTGACTACTTTGGTTCTGTTATGATTTGAAATAACAAGTTTACTCAACATACTAGAACACACTTGTACAATAATTTATTTTCCATCATGGTATTAAAACAGTAAGTTTTCAACACTTAAAGTTCTATTAAAAGTTTAGACATTTTGATTGGAGGAATTTAATATAAAAAAAAATTGTCCTCCTACTAATTTTGCATAAGAATGATCTTACTCAGACTTTTTGCAAAAAAATAACAAATTCTATCCATTTACCCCCCCTCATTTTTCAACATATAACAAAATTTAAAATCCTGATTAGAAAGAAAATCCTTCCTCAACTTTGCACTAATGATATGGCTGATCCCCAACACCACCTCAATTATATGGATGATTCCTAAGTTGTGTCTGGTTTTATCAGGCTCTGAGTTACAGCATATCTGGAACAATCCTGGTCCTACCACTTTATAACCTTATACGAAAGTAGATGCAACTAAGAAAATAAAAAGTATAAAAAGAGTCAATGGTTTCATGTCAGAACAGTTCATTCTAAATGTGTACAATATATTCTTCCACATTTAATATACTGCTGTACTGTTTGGAAGAACCCAATGATTTTTCTTACATTTTGGGACTACACAGCTTAAGTGTAAATTATATTTTAACAACCACATCATCTCTTTTCAACATGCATAGAAGTTAAATTAAAAAATTCCATACAAACATCTTGTTTCTTTTCAGGTTATTGGCCATTTGGCCACCTCTTGTGTGATCTGTATGTGACCTCTGACGTTTTAATGTGTACCTGTTCCATCCTTCATCTATGTACCATATCAATGGAGCGATTTCTTGCAATTCGATCCCCACTTCACATCCGTAACCGTTCCAAGACCATCGTAATCCTGAAGATTATTTTTGTCTGGGCAGCAGCTTTAGTAATCACAAGTCCTATCACTATTTTAGGCTTTGTAGATGACACTAATGTCATAAATGGTAAGCACTGCGCCTTGTCCAATAAAGCCTTTATTATCTATGGCTCAATAGCAGCATTTTTTATTCCACTGGGAATTATGGTGATATCATATGGATTAACAATTCATCTGCTCTTTAAGCAAATGGAAATGTGTAAAACAAACAATGAGGATCAGCCCATGATTCGCAGGTCAATTAGTCGCAAAGCAAACAATTTCAAAAAGAAAGTAAAATTCTCCCGAGAGATGAGCAGTTGCTCCCAATCTCAACCTGATGACTTGTACGGCCAGGACCAATATCAAAATCCAAGAAATGACAGCATCAGTTCTTGTATTGGTGCTTTCTCTAAGGAAGAATCGACAATAACACCACCTCCCTCACCAATGCGACTGAAAACTGCTCCAGATCTAGACACAATCACAGAGGAAAGTCAAAGTGACAATTCTTTTAATTCTTGGAATGATAATAGCAGTGAAGTACAAACTGCAATCAGGCTGAAAAACCTTGTACGAAAGCATCAACTTTTGATAAAAGCGACCAGCATCTTACTTCTGAAGAAGTATGCACAGAACACACAGCACCGAGACGATGTTCGAACTGAGCAGAAAGCATCCAAAGTTCTAGGTGTGGTGTTTGTAATTTTTGTTGTGTGCTGGGCACCATTTTTTGTAGTGAACATCATGACAGCATTATGTAATGAGTGTGAATTTCAACCATTACTTATTACATCTTTTGTTTGGCTTGGTTATGTGTCAAGTACATTAAATCCAATTATTTATACAATGTTTAATAGAACTTTCAAAATGACCTTTATAAAGCTTTTAAAATGTCAGTACAAAGCTATGCAGAAATCGCTTCATGTTCGATGGCGAAGTTCAAATGGGCATGATCAGTGGTATACATCAGCAGCCAATGCTTCTGAAGGCCAATACGAAACACCTTTATAGTGGTGCTTAACGTTTAATGCATCTAAAATTAAATCACTGTCACAAGCCATGGGAAACAATCCATTAAACTCTCTTTTACTCCAGGCTGCCTGCGACATGATCACCTCATCCCCCATCAATATGCATCACAACAACACAATACCGCAATCTCCAACTGTCTATACTCGATTATAATTCGCTTTAAACTGCAATCTGCATAATGCGCTTGCAGCTCTGGGTTTATGCAGTTTGTCAGGATTAATCAGCAAAACAAACAGCATAGTCACTGATCTGCTGGCGCATTGGCAGATCTGTACCTTTGTTGTTTGTAGTTTGCCATGACTTACAAGTGAGTATATAAGGTACATCCCCATTTTAAGCAAATTCATGAAAAAGGAGGAAATCTTATCACAGGTAGCCACAAGTGATAGGAAAGCATGGCAGATTAGAGTCTGTGGCATGTGACAATGGTATTTCATGTCTGGAGTTTTTATCTTCATTCTTTGAATTTAAGTGCACTTTCATGCATTATTGCTCATAGGAAATCTGAGTATGTAATGATGAGTATGTGATGAATATTGGGAAATAAAGAAAGTTAAAATTATAAAAACATGTGAGTGAGTGTGTGAGTTTGAGTGAGAGAGAGAGAGAGAAGCTAATTCCTTTAAAGTGTATGTACATCCAAACTGAAAACCATAAATGATAAAGGAATATTTTCCACATCAACTATATCAGAACTGTATATCTGTGTGTGTATACACTTGTATCTGTGTGTGTGTATTCATCTGTATGTTTGTATACAAGTGTATATGTGTGCATATACATTTGTATGTGTGTATATACATGTGTATCTGTGTATGTATATGTGTAAATAAGCAAGGTGGCTTAAAATTGTATTGATGCTATGACTAATGAAGATTTTATAGCTCATATTTGTAAACAATTACTAGAGCTTGTCAATAATAATTGTTACAAATTATATGGTTGGGATGGGGTGCTCCCAATATTTCATTTAAACTATTATAGAAGTCCGACCCAGGCTCTGTTTTGTTGGAAGTTAAATTTAGTGTAAAGCTCCAAGCTTTCAGTTAGCAATACAGACAGTTATATGGTTATATATACCCCCCCCAAAAAAAACCCAGGTTAAATTCAATGAATAACAATAATAATAACAATGCAGTATTCAAATGACACAAATATCTAATTACACTCCTTCTCTACACTTTAATAAGCCTATTGCATCACTTGATTAGCAGTGATTGATTTCCACCTGTCCTTGGATTTCTACTCATCTGTTGTATCCTTTCTCTCTCTTATTTCTCCCAATTCCTTCTTCTCTTCATCCCCAACCTTTCTCCCACTTCGTTCTTTTTGACTTTCTCTAGACTCCTCCTCCTCCACTTTCTCTCTCACAACTACACTTCTTTTGACTTTGACTGCCTTGGCATGAGCCTCAATTCCGTCTCCAACTCTTGAAGACTTGAGACCCAATGGAATCGGAAGTGCTCTGTCCCCTAAAATGCTTCCTGTGAAACTACAAGGACAGTATCATCCTTTCCTTAGCCCTCCCATGGTGCACTATTAAATTTCTTCAGTCATGCATTTGTTCACATTGAGACATCCATATGTTCTTGTATGGTAAAACAAATGTCATAATACAGCATGGTATAAAATTAGTTTGTATACCTACATCTATAAATTCTGTCACATCAGTACATATTTCTAATCCCATTATACTAAACAATATCACAAAAATCAGATGCATTTCTTTATGTCACAACTTATACAAAGTATGCAAATATTCAAACATCCATAGTAACTAATCTTACATACTTCAACCAATTTTCAAATTCACAATTCAAGCATGTGTAAATTCTAACATAATGCATTAATAAATGCACTAGTAACCTAACAGCAAATTACGAAATGAATTCTGACCACAAGCTAATAATCTACATAATTCCGTCTTGTATCTAATAATTCTCTACTGAACTCTCATGCCCATTTCTCAAATACACATGTAAATGAAACACAACAGAGCAAATTCTACATATTAAACAATCTTAGTAATTAAGAGAACATAGTATATTGAATTATAATTATGAAACCATAATATTCTGCTAAAATTGAGCAATTAACTTACAGACCTATTCAAAGCTTTATCTTTCCTTACAATCTGCTTCTAAATTCTGCCACCCGATTATGAGTGGCTTCTTTCTTGGAGTAAGCCCTATTGATCTGCAATCCTTCCAGGTGAATAGTAAATTACTCTTATGATTTCAGAAGGTACCAATCAAGTCTGACTTGTAATCAAGCCCCCCATCTCCATTTTGACTGGATATTGCTGTAGACTGACCCAAACAAACTTAGCAGACAATGTCCCACTCACTTTCAACATGGGGACAGATAAGAACACACCCTGTTCATCCCATGGACTTTTCTTTTGATCCTTGCACTAACCTTTAACATATTGGTGTGATAAGGGCAATTCTTTGTTAAGTGCCGACTCAAGTTTCTGGTCTCTGGCTGGTCATGATAACCTTGAGTAAGTGTTCAACACTAACCTCATGGCAACCTTTAGAGATCAAACACAAGGCCGCAGTAATATTCCCAAGAATGGTAGATTATAGCTTATACGTGACTTTAGCTGGATACTTAGCAAACATAATGATGATGATAATAATAATAATAATAATAATAATAATAATAATAATAATAATAATAATAATAATAATAAATTCCTGATTTAATTATGTAGTTCTCTAAAACCAAGGTATGCAATGAATTCTGTATATTCACACCCAATTTTTCTTATATACTTGGAAGAGACCTCATGGTCAGAAAAGGAGCTATTATTTTCAATATACTTAAGATCATAATTCATCAGTGTCCTATAAAGTTGCTAACACATGCATTGGTTTTAATTCTTTTATTTTCTTTCTTCATTAACAACAGATCTTCTGAACAATTTCACATAGTACAATATGATAATTAACTGGGATCAAGCAAACAACACCTGTAATCATGATTCCAAGCCTGTTAACCTGTAAAAATATACAGTGAAAGAGCTTTAACTTTTTTTTTTTGTTATAGATAGTTTCAAAATGATATCAGCAGCCATGTTTGTGGTATGCTGGCAGAGTTGCTGTTGAGTATATACTGTGCTTGGAAGTTGAATTAAATTTACTTGATCTTGAGATACCACTACAAAAGATACATACATAAAAAGAATGCAAACCAGGCCTCCTGTTTTCATCTATATTTATAATTTGTAAGTTAATTTTGCTTCAATGTACCTTGTTCAAAATTGTCAATTTTGTTGATTACATATAGAAGAAACTGCCAGGATGCCCATCATCCCGAAAATGGGCAGAATTTCATCCACTAGTGACCTTATACGGATGTATCTATATGCAAACATATAATGACTGATTCCTGTATGATTACCATTTTAACACTGTAGAGGGCCCCAGTGGTCTAAAGCACTGTCTGTTATGGATCACTGCCATCTCACCTCTGTCTGTGTGGGTTGAGTCTAGGATTCATCGAAAGTGGATATGTGAGAAAGCTTGCCAGTAGCTTCTCGTGGGTCAGTGGTTCTTTCCAGTGATTTCCTGGTTTCTTCATCCACCATTAATACTGGCTGCAATGAATAGCCTATAGTGTGCTGAAAAATGGCGTTATGCCCAACAACAACTTTTAACACTGTATGATCATCAATACACCCATATTAAGTTAAAACTACATTTAGCATCAGAGTAGGTCACATCTGAGCAACATTAGTGCTATTTAATTCCTCTGGGTTATCAAGTAAACAAAATTGTGGTGTCTTATACATGGAGTTGCCTTTATAATGTCAATATGTTTTACAAAACAATAGTTTTGTACAATCTGTTTCCTATATAACCTAAGAAAACAAACTTTGTTTCCACTTTTCTGACCAACCTGCTGCACTCAAACAATCAGGCTCATAAAGATGCTTTCTATTTCTGAACACTGCTGCACCCAAACAATCAGGCTCATAAAGATGCTTTCTATTTCTGAACACATGCTAAAAACACTAATTTAATAATGATTGCCTACTGCTTTGCTTAAAATTCAGAGAAAAATTCAAGTTACACAAGAGTTATATACAAAGTGCACATCTGATTACTGTAAAACATTGTGTTGTCAACTAATATTAATATTGTTTTTCAACAATGAAATAAAACTGCATATGCAATTGTTGTTAAACAATCTGTAGATAAATGGAGTCAGATGAAAGACAACAAATATTTTCTTTTGGTGTGAATAAACAACAAATGTTTATTTTCTTTTAAGGCCCAAGTTTGATACACTTAACACATCAAATCTGTCAAAGTTAATATAATATTTAATGCTGAAAATAATATGTTTCTCTGTAATAAATATATTATTTGATAATAGATCAACTATGACCACACTACAGGGATGAAAATTGAGTGGGAGTGAGGGGAAGACCCCTACACCTGATTTTTGTTTAGCTACATATGGAGCCAAATAATTTCAATTATCATAATAATGTCAATCTGAAGTCTTGGATAGGTGATGGACAATGTCTTCTTTGTCATGAAGAGTCCCAAGTGTAACTGTAATAATACATAATTATGTGATCATAAAGATGATAACAAGCTGAATACCTCCAGCCAATCAAATTACACTGTAGTGTAGACACCCTTATGTGTTAACAGGGTATAGCCATTTTCATGTCACATAATATTCTGCCATGATGGTACTGATGTTGCTCAAATACTATTCATATAAATTTACTGGAACTGTCATTAATCTCTGCAATTATTAAAGTTACGAGTGCATCAATAGTTTCATTATATAATTATCATCTATTCCGTCTATTAACTGTTGTTTTTTTTTTTTAACCAGAGGTAGTCATTCAAAGAAAAGAGTTTTCCTTTTGGTAACTGTTTACATTCTAGTTCTAATTTTGAATTATTTAACTGCTTTTTTCAGATTGTCTACAAAAAGTAATTTTTCATCAAACATTTTCACATTCAATATCATGTCACCAAGAAAAAGTCGAAATTTCATATTATCACTTCTGTTCCTGTTTTTCACGAACAATTCTTTGAAGCTTTTGAGAAATTATCATGTAAGTAGGTACACAAGTGAATATGAAAATAAATACTGAAATTAATTAAATAAGTATTCAATTTAATACATATCTGCATAAAGTAATAACCTAATAAATAAAATTCTGTCCTGGACACCCTTGAATGTTAAATTTTAAAATAAGCCAAATACTTGGAAGATAAATACTATTTTGCCTGTTAAACATTTGGTTTATTCACGACAACAGTGAATATACAGATTAAATAGTTATTGAGTTACAAAGTACAAACTCAATGATTTCCACAAAAATTTTTTTTTTTTTTTTTTTTAAAAAGGAACATCAATGTGTTGATAATTTTATATTCAACATTCCTCTGGTAATCCACATATGCAAACAGTGCCCATAATAACTAACTTTATGGTGGATGTGTTTAGTGACATTCAGTGGCCAGGGGAAAGTAAATACGAGCACACATCATTGACAAGGTTTGTTTTAGTGTTTCATGGTACTGTGACACAAATAGAATATTTGAGTGCTAAGGAAACTGAAATAAAATGCCTTGACAAGAGGTACAATGAAGGTTGCCAATCTAGGCTGATCCAAAAGGTGGGATTTGAACCTGAAGCCTTATGTCATGAGTCTGGCATGTTAACAACTGAACCATCATGGTTTTCTTTGTGGATGGGATGCAGTTATATAGGCAGCAGGTGAACTTAACTGTGTTTATTCCTTCGACAGTATTGCAATTCTATACTGACACATCATGTATGTATGATGGTTATATATTAATGTTCAAGACATTCACTGTACCTTGATAAAAGAAATCAATAAATCTTTTCAAATTGACAGGAAATATGGTAAAATAGCATCATTTGCTACAAAATTAAACTCATCAATAAAGCATAAAATGCAATAAAATAGCAAATGCCTGATGTGGAGTTAATAATATATTACATCCATTAATAAGCTTTGAAATTTTATTTTACTTCATTACTGAAATAATTTCAGTTATTCATTTGTAGATCTCACCAGATGGTGTCTATATTAAACCTGCCCCCACAGTTTCAACTTCACTGATCAGGTATAAAACATCTTTCCTTGGAAGTCTTCATTTTCACAACATCTTAATTTAAATTAGTCTTGAGCAAAAGAAACTTACCCTATTTTCCCACCTCAAAATATCTTAGTCTTTCAAATTTTCTTCTTTAAACATTTTTCAGCTTGTCTGATAGTTTTTTGTGCCTCATATGACACTAAAAAGCAATGAACATTGGGCAGACAATAGATCTAAGTAAAGTTTTCTGTTTTAGTCACTCTGAAATTAGTCAGTAACTTGTATCAATTAATTCAAGCATTCCTAAGCATCCTAATTTTGGAAAGAAGAAGTTGTTCATTGTATCACAGATACAGGAAATAAACTAAAAAAAAATTAACAAAATAGTCATTTAATTCAAAAATGTGTAATTTATAAAATGTCTCTAACACAGTCATCTTAATATTTCAATTAATCATGAGCTTCTTTTCTAAACTGGCACCATATTGGCATGAATGAGTCTGCTTTTATTTCAGACAACACAGGAGATGTAGTTCACCATTTTTCTTAAGTTCTGAATAATTCTTAGATATCTGTAACTTTGTGAGTAATCCCTTTCAACACATGTAAGAGCCACACCCTTTTATTTTGATCTTTTAGAAATATTAAAGCTTGATATTATAAAAATGGAATGCAGATGACAGTTTTTCCTGAAAATGGACTGTTCAAGAAATTGGAAGAGGACAAGACATCAAGCAGTCTGTCGACTCACATCAACATTTACTGTTTGGTTTAAAATCCAAACAAGAGGATAATATTAAAGGCCATACTGTGATTATCAGGTTAAAATTATAAACTGATGAACAAAGTGACGAAGTTTTGTGCATTTCTATATCCTTGAATCTTTTGTTCCTAAATCTGAAGGGGGTTGTTAACAAATGAGATGGTAAGTGCAGATTGTAAATGTTAATTTTATTGTATCCTTTTGACCACCTCTGACTACAATTTGATAAGTATGTCAACACTGTCAAGTGTATTATAAGCATGATATTGCAAATTCAAATCTCTATAAAAACAGAAAATAGAACCAATCTTAAGTAAAATCCATCAAAAACTAACAAATCAGAAATGGGTTCATCTGAAAAGAGCTACAGATTCTGTGGTCCTATAATCAGACAAAACAGAGGCCAAAGTGGGTGAAAGTTGCTCATCGAAAACATTTATAACTTGTCTATAAAAGCAGATAACGAGACCAAATCATCACATTTCCAGCAGCATGAGCTTAAGAAGTATCAAAACTTTATGCTGAAATTTTTTCAGTCATTTACAGGAAGGTGAAACTTGACTGTTGGTTTGCTATATAAAAGCAGTTTAGTGCACATAAGGTTATTTAATACCTAAGGAACTTGTCATGCCATGGTGATCAGCCAGGTCTGGTATTTATTCAAACCTACACCCTAATGCTTAGGAATCCACAAAGCCAACAGAGCTTACAAAAGGTGTATCATAGTTTAGTTTGAAGGTATGTCTGTTCTGCAGAAATGAGTTGAGAAAAGCCATAATTAAAGATGAACTGAAGCAGAAACGATTCCTGAAATTACTTTGTGGAACATTGTCCAAATTTGCCATAATGGAACTTACACACCTGTTTTATAATCATCATGTCTGACAGTAATCTGTGCACCTGATTTGATCTTATTTTGGTTTACTATTGCACCTTATTCACCTTGTTTCCATTAATTGTGTGCATCTGTTTGTACAGATTGTCACTGATATTGGAAAAAGCAGTCCCAATTATATGTGAAAAAAACAAGAGGAAAAAAAATGAGGAATCCAGATGCACTGAATCTAATACTGCGAAAGCAATTTTCATGGATTCACAACACATGGAATAAAAAAGCTGCATTAAGAAACAGCATGTTCAATTTAGAATAAACCCCCACTGCACTGGTTAATAATAATAATTGACTACAGGAGTCAAATCCTTTGGATATAATTGTCCAGTATCCTATTTCTTATTGGCACAGTTCCTACTGACATTGTTATGCTTGTATTAGTGATTGCCAAAATTGACATTGTAAATTAAATTCTTGTAATAGAGATTTATTCCACTAAAAACATAGCTGATGATTAAGAATGATATTGCTTGTGCTGTTGTTTACAGATTTTCCCTCTCAAATTGCTGATGCTTGTTCATCAAACATAAGTTGTTTAACTGATGCTGAACAAACTTTCTTAACAAAGGAACATACCCCAATGCATGTATTAGCAAAAAAAACAAACTTTTAATAAGTATGAATTGGAAACTTTGTGAGAACGAGATAAATTATGAAAAAATACAAATTAATAATAGATACATATAATAAATAAATCTGAATAGAAGCCACATCCAAAATGGACCAAGTAACTATATCCCATAGCAGAGTTAAATGGGCTTGTATTTAAGCTGTGCATTTGTATTGAACTTGATTTTTTGCAAAAATATCTGGGTTTAGTGATTCATACAACTTGAGAAATGCTAAATTGAATCTTACTGACTGCAGATGGCTAACAAAACAGCATTCTCATGCTCTCTAAAAAGGAAATATATAAAATGGCATTTACCAACAATACCTTCATTAGCATTACGTCATAAAGCGAAGCTATCTGTACCTTTAAAAATAAGGTCTTTTTATTGAGCAATTATTTTCAAAATAGGTTAGTAAATTCCTTATTGCTGAGATATAATGTGACATCTATTTCTTAAGTATCATTTTAAAGTAAAGGAGACAACAAAATATAGCCATAATATCTCAAGTTGAATGGAGGAGGAGATAAAAATTAAAATTAATTAAATAACTAACTAATGCTTGCATTACTGATTAGTATGCGCCAGATAAAAATAAAACATAAAAAAAATATTGCAAGCCATACTTGAGTTGTCACAAAAACGGGAATATGTAATAGACAACTCTTTACTATGTGAACTCAGTAGTGTTGAACCCATACATCTGTACTGTTATCTCCAATAATGAACAAGTGATCATTCTTCATGAGCAAGTCATCTGCTTTTAATTTCATCTTTTGGAGCTGATCATACGAGTTAAAATTTGTACATCAATAAAGAAAAAACACCATTTCAGGATGTTAAGTCTTGCAAAAATATATACCTTGAAGTATACACCTCATAACAGTGACCCAAAGGCTACTATAGCTACCATAAAGGTGATACCTTATATAGTGTGACCCCGCTATAGCACACTCCATTATAACATGAATCTGGATATAACACTGTTGGGGTGTGGCTCCCAAAATTTTATATACATGTACTTATACACAAAAAAAAAATTATTTCTCAAAAGTATGAAGAAAAAAAAGTAAAACATTTATTATCATTTTGGGAAAGAGATCGTTTATTGACTAATACAAGATGATTGTGGCATGACTCCTGAAATTTTACATGTATTTTTCTTGTGCATGAAAAAGTTTATTCTTCTTAAAAGTACAAACAATAACATGTAAATAGTTTATTCTGGGATCTCATAGGACTTCACCAATGTCTCCAACTGTATTTTTTTTTATTGGTGACATTGTTGGCTGTTTAAACTTGTATATACAACCATTGGTTTTAAGTGGAGAAATTCAGAGGCCCCTGGAAAGAAAGCCACAAACTTAATATAAAATACAGGGACAATTATCTATTGTTACATAAACAAATTCTTTGTTCAAAAGGGCAACCCATCTTAACTGTGCACAGTGTTATATCATAACCCACTTATGTTGATATCTAGCATGAATACTGTATGATGTGAGATATCTGCTTTTTTCTATTGTTGACATTTCTGGGAGTGGAGATCAACTGGATGATGCATCTTGTAACCTATCTTTCATTGGATTTTTGGCTGCTCACTAGTACTTAATATATTTACATAGACTGACATTTAAATGTTGATAGTAAGTAAAAGTTTTCTTCTTTTCATTTAGAATTAAATCCTGCAGAACACTCATATTTCTGTAGTAATCCCAGTCATCAGACCAGAACACCTGTGTCTCTATTGTCCTTGACTCTTTGTTACATTTCTGACGAATGTGTAGAAGGCAGCATCACATTACTACCACAAACACCCCTTCCTTTAAACCAAAATATCTTACTTGTTGGTCTATTCAATAGGCAGGGAGGAACAATAAATAGAATCAACAGAATGAAGGCCAATTCCTTTTTTAAAAATGTACCCATATGAAATAGTTTGCTGAAATGTGAACAATTTAAAGTGATTCATTACCATATCTATGTTATTAAAGGGATGACAGTATGCTGAGGGATGTATTATGCATGTTAATCAAGGGGCCAATGCATATTGGACTTATTAGTGAGAACCCATTTACTCATGCTATTCATAGGGCAGTAGCATACTGGACTTGTTTGTGAGGACCTATTGCACCCATGCTATTCAAGTGGCAGCATCTTACTGATGGACTTATAGTGAGGACCCATTGTACCATACTATCCAAGGGGCAGCATCTTCCTGATGGACTTATTAGCATGGACCCATTGTACCATGCTATTCAAGAGGCAGCATCTTCCTGATGGACTTATTAGTAAGGACCCATTGTACCATGTTATTCAAGGGCAGCATCTTACTGATGGACTTATTAGTGAAGACCCATTGCACACATACTATTCAAGGGGCAGCATCTTCCTTATGGACTTATTAGTATGGACACGTTGTTTCATACTATTCAAGGGGCAGCATCTTCCTGATGGACTTATTAGTATGGACCTATGGTTCCATACTATTCAAGGGAGGGCAGCATCTTACTGATGTACTTATTAGTGAGGACCCATTGCACACATGCTATTCAAGGGGCAGCAGATTACTGGCCTTTTTAGTGAGGACCCATTGTAACCATGTTACTAAAGTGGACTACAGCATACTGAGGACTTATTAGTGATGAACCATTATATCCAAGTTATTACAGGGGACAGCAGCTGGTTTTTTTTTTATAGTGATGATAATAAAGTTTTCTTAAGACAAGCCCCTCATGGAAACAATTTTTTTTTCAGAACTAAAAAAGTAATCTTACCATAAAGATTTTTAATAGTGTATCCATCAAGTGTTAATAAATCATCTAATACACCTGAAACCTGTTGATTTATTAGTACCCAGTAACAGCTCTGTCAGAACAAAAGCACATGTCAAAGAAAGATTAACTGCATTTTCAACAGTTGCATAATGCAATAAATTATGTACTAGATTAATGTTAAGATAAGTATACACTGTCAATTGTCTGTAAGTTGATATGTCTATCTTAAAAATATACAGTATTCCCTTGCTTAAGATATATAAGTAGAAGACTCTCTTGTATAAGGCATGCATGTATGGTTATAAATACAATTTAATTAAAAGTATTATGTACAAAATACCCCAGCATAAGAGACCATTGGTGGCTGAGTGGTTAGAGCATTTGCTTCGGATGCTGGAAGTTACCAGTTCAAACCCTAGTTGAGTCATACCAAAGACTTAAAAATGGTACTAGCAGCTGCCTCGCTCAGCGATCTGCTTTAATCATTTAGCTATGACTGCTAAATCTAAGCATCGCCTGTAAATAGCTCCTGAACCCCACTAATGTATATATGCAGTGTCAATAAGCATCGTTTACTACCCCAGAGTCGCTTATGTGCATGTAGTTGAGCAGTACTCAAAACCCCAGTGTCACATCTATGCGGATGTGACATCTATTTTAACTAAACATTGATTGGTTGAAATTACAGAAGTTTCTGTATTTTTGATTATCACAACCAATGAACATTTTGATGCAAGTTTTAAAGCTGAGACATGCAGGATGGGATTTCCTGCAATGTATGAAACACTGGTTGAGATAAACAAAAATGATTTCAATTCAGATATGAGCAACTTCGAAGGATACAGTGCAAGAGATATTAAAGAGATTAATGGATCATTCTGAGAAAATGGATTATATAAAGATGTTAGTCCCATTTCAACATCAGATGTAAGTGATTTGAATCAGATGATGATTTATTTTGTGGGATTCAAAACAGTTTACATGACTTGGATTTCCTGTATGATGGGATGCAGGAGTATATAGAGTGCAAATGTATGAATAACAAACACTGTACAAGAAAACCTTTTTTTTTTTACTTCACTGAAATCCAGCACAAACTAATGAAATAATGAATATAAATGTAACCATGTTTTTATTGTCAGTTTCCGTAGTCAGCCATGATGATGCTCTAGTATTCAGCCTAGCAACCAGCCTCAGTAACTGATATGGTAGTGAAACTGCACAAGAAGTTGTAGTAGCTAAAGGGTTAAAGATAAGTGCCAAGACTGGTTGGCCTGGTTTTATTATTCACTACACAAGAAGCTGTAGTAGCTAAAGGGTTAAAGATAAGTGCCAAGACTGGTTGGCCTGATTTTATTATTCACTACACAAGAAACTGTAGTAGCTAAAGGGTTAAAGATAAGTGCCAAGACTGGTTGGCCTGGTGTTATTATTCACTACACAAGAAACTGTAGCAGCTAAAGGGTTAAAGACAAGTGCCAAGACTGGTTGGCCTGGTTTTATTAGACTCTTACTGTGTGGGATATAATGCCCCATGACTAGTGCATGATGCCTCAGTGCTAGACATCACTATATACTGTCACAGTAGACATTGTCACAATGACTGAAATTTTTTTTAAAGCTAAAATTAAAAATCTAGCTAACACACACACACACACTAGATGACTTCACCTATAAGGCAGTCCATTTTTATGCTACCTCTTAACAGTGCTACAGTGAAAGAACGCTGTACAAACTAATGTACTATTCCCTTCAACAGTGCTAAAATGAAAAGATACTGTACAGTGCTTTAGCAAGGGAGTACTGTACAAATTATTGTACTGATCCTCTGAGCTGCTGTGGTGTAGGAATACAACAGACTGGTAGTATTCCTATGAGCAGTGCTGGCATAGGAATGTGTACAAACAGTGCTGATTTATCAGCACTGTACAAACTACTGTACTGCTCTTTTGAAGAGTGCAATAGTAACTGAATACTGTACATACTAAATTAAATGAATTATACATGACCATCTTGATCTGCATGTACAAATATTTTGATTTGGAATGATGGCAACACTGGTATTTTCCCACCTTTTTAGGTTTTAATATTATCTTTTTGAGTTTCACATTTTGTAGAATGGGGGGGAGGTACCATACTATTTTCAACCCACTTGTATTGCTGTGCTGTATTATACCAAATCAAATGAAATCCAACATGTTCTGGCAAATGTTTACACACTGCAACCCTGTAAGATTCCAATCAGGTGATTTAGAAGGAGTATTAAGCTGTGGTGTGTGGCATCAGATACACATTGTTCCAGACAGCTCCTGCATTGTTAGGTGGACATTTTTATTGTATATACAGGTGATATTACTGTCAATATAAAGCAAGTTTAAATGGCTCAGTAATCATTAAAAACCAACATGATTATAAGTGTTGGCCATACAAGTTGCACACACCCTCCACTGTTTTCAGATAAAGGCTGATATTGCTGTAAAACTATGAGTGCTCAGCTTTTCTCACATCTGATACACAGTATATCTAATTTTGTGCACGTTTTCTATTTGTTAATCTTTATAGCTGTTATTAAAAATATTAAAATTTTCAGCCAATTTGAATTTGTTACAAGTATTTGCATTTAATATCATATGAATTTGCTTCAAAGACAAGTCCAACTGCAACTGCACAGACCCAGATCTGCCATCAAAATGTGCACTGGCAGATTTGGGTCTATGCAATTTGTTAGTAAACAACAGAACAATCAATACAGACCCTGTTCTCTGGAATATTATGCAGTGTTTGCAGTTTGACTCGACTTACATGTAAGAATATACAGTAAGTGTGAAATACAGAAAGTGATTGGTGAAATATTTCACATTTTGTGAAATAATATCTTTAAATTTCATATGAAAATATTACATTTTCCCTATCATGCTATGTGACACATAATTGTGTGTGCCTACAGTAGTTTATATGTTTATCCCCAAAACTACAAAAGTATTTTGAGAGAAATAAATAAATTGGAACTACAAAATCTTTCAGTAATGGAAATTCAGTAATGGAAATTATAGTTATTGTGCAAAAACAAACATTTTTCTTCTTTTAGTCAGTGACTTTTCTCTTGAATGCAAGTCATCCACATTATAAAAACTGCCACACATCGTTGCAATATGACTGAATCTTTTTTAAAGCTATGTTACAAATTCAAATAACACACAAACACACTTGAAATTCTATAACTGACAACCACTCAGACCTACCAGCCCTAACAAGACATTCTCTTTAATGTAGACATTTTTTCTTACCCCTTAAATTTGATTTTTTTTCAGTATGAACTGCTAATAAAGTATTAAAACCCCTATTTAATCTGGTATTTGATACTCCTGCAGCAACAGTAAAAAAACATGTTCAATTAAAAAGTTTGTAAGGTACATGTAGACCTTTTTTACTTCTAGTACAGTAAGGTACATGTAGACCTTATTTACTTCTAGTACAGTAAGGTACATGTAGACCTTATTTACTTCTAGTACAGTAAGGTACATGTAGACCTTATTTACTTCTAGTACAGTAAGGTACATGTAGACCTTATTTACTTCTAGTACAGTAAGGTACATGTAGATCTTATTTACTTCTAGTACAGTAAGGTACATGTAGACCTTATTTACTTCTAGTACAGTAAGATACATGTAGACCTTTTTTACTGCTAGTACAATAAGGCACAAGTAGATCTTATTTGCTTCTAGTACAGTAAGGTACATGTAAACCTTATTTGCTTCTAGTACAGTAAGGTACATGTAGACCTTATTTGCTTCTAGTACAGTAAGGTACATGTAGACCTTATTTGCTTCTAGTACAGTAAGGTACATGTAGACCTTATTTGCTTCTAGTACAGTAAGGTACATGTAGACCTTATTTACTTCTAGTACAGTAAGGTACATGTAGACCTTATTTACTTCTAGTACAGTAAGGTACATGTAGACTGTATTTACTTCTAGTACAGTAAGGTACATGTAGATCTTATTTACTTCTAATACAGTAAGATACATTTAGACCTTATTTACTTCTAGTACAGTAAGGTACATGTAGACCTTATTTACTTCTAGTACAGTAAGGTACATGTAGATCTTATTTACTTCTAATACAGTAAGATACATGTAGACCTTATTTACTTCTAGTACAGTAAGGTACATGTAGACCTTATTTGCTTCTAGTACAGTTGCAAAAACCTTAAGTTCGAAGCCATATGGAGCTAAATCCCTTGAACATAGTGTCTCTTTAGTGGACATAATTCATGGAACTTTTTTCTTTGATTTCACATGATGACTAGAATATCTCCCACCACAATATATTATGTTCGATACATGTAACCATTGCCCTTCCTCCTCTTCGTCATAGGAATCTGAACATTTTGTCTTAATCCATTGTACTGACTATTAATACCGTTAAGAGGCTTGTTTTCCTCTTTGATCTTCAACTAGCATCATTTGCTGGACAACATATTTTTAAAATTCGAACACATGCAGACAGAGGTGAACACCTTGAAAAACCTGGCAACCTGGGGCCTTCTTACAGTGCACTGAATATTTACCAACAATGATAAAATCTACTGTTTGATACAATTCTGCATTATTCAATGAGCATGAGAACAAAATCTTTCTAAATTGACCAAATTTTGGTACAATCTTGGTACCCTAAATCTTCTCATATTGTCAGTATTGTGATTAGTGTTCTGGGGCAAGGTACTAGACTAGACATGTCAGTATTGTAATTAGTGTTTTGGGGCAGGGTACTAGACTAGACATGTCAGTACTGTAATTAGTGTTTTGGGGCAGGGTACTAGACTAGACATATCAGTACTGTAAATAGTGTTTTGGGATATGGTACTAGACTAGACTAGACATGTCACTATTGTAATTTGTATTTTGGGGCAGGGTACTAGACATGTCAGTACTGTAATTAGTGTTTTGGGACAGGGTACTAGACTAGACATGTCACTATTGTAATTAGTGTTTTGGGGCAGGGTACTAGACATGTCAGTACTGTAATTAGTGTTTTTGGGCAGGATACTATTCTAGACATGTCAGTACTGTAATTAATGTTTTGGGGCAGGGTAGACTAGACATGTCAGTACTGTAATTAGTGTTTTGGGGTGGCAGGGTACTAGACATGTCAGTATTGCAATTAGTGTTTTGGGCTAGGATAATAGACCAGTTCCATGTGTGTACTGACTGTTTTGACAATTAACACCTTGGTTTTCTTAATGTGTGGAAGAGCACATGGTCATTTATACTGCTGGCAATCACTGTACCTGGATTGCAGTATTGACAAATATTAAGTTAACACAATATACATAATAATTTACCCTGGGTACATACATGGTGAATAACCATTTGGAGCAATCTTTTATGATAAATATTGAATTTTTACTCTACCATAATCCAAATTCAAATAAAAATACTCTATAGCCATTACTTCCCTCCTGTGTATCAAGCTTGCAGACTTGACAGAAGACACACTAGTACCATAGTGACTTAATTGTATTGTTTCTCATAAAGAAATCTATGTGAAAGTAAAGCTTGAGTTTCTCAATGATTTGTGGAGCAGTGGATTTATAAACATGTAAATGATTACTACATCTCTAACATTCTCATTCACTTTCAATTGCAGCAGCAAAATATAAATGTGAAGTAAATATACTTTAAGTGTAGAGGTCTGGCCAAGATCAATCAAAGAAAGTATAAAATCTACTTCCTTTAAAACTATATACAAATTACTATTGCTAATTACAGCCACATTTTCAACATTTTCAACATCTTAAGTTTACAATAAGTACTGTAAATAACCCATTAATCAATTTACATAATCACACACATTTACCCCTTCTTTTCTCTACTACATAGGCCAGAAAATGACCTGATAAACAAAGAATTAATGTCCTTAGGGTGGTTTGCAGTGAGATTCTGCTTGTATCTTCTAGACTGCAGAAGCAGCAATCTTCTTAAATGTTGATTCTAATCAGCTTGACTATGTAAAAGACAAGAAAATTGGAAATAGTTAAATCACATCAATTGTACCTACTATACCACCATCTCATAATTTATCAGATATATCCAACAGAGGACCACTTGTTAACACTTGTGTTAGCAACCAATAGAAATTTATACAGATCTAATCATACTGTGAGGGTTATGGTTTTAGTAATCCATTTGCTGATTCAGTGATCTTGATTCAGTATTAATTTTGAGCCCTGCCCTTCATATGCTTATATAAACTTATGATAATGATCAACCAGCTGCCTTCCCCCAGTCTGCTAAACTACACTATCAAGCAGCTTGTAGACCAAGATGCTCTTCAGTGAATCTAATATGATGCCTACTGGTTTTCCAGTAAATCATAATCAAATCCTATTGATTGTTGAGTAAATCACAATCAAATCCTATTGGTTGTTCATGAACATTTTATCTAGGGTGTCCATATTATGTGGATATGTGTGATAACTTGTTATGGAGTTCACAAACATAGACCGCACTATAAGCAAGGGCACTATAAGCAAGGGCGCAGGTTACTGAGGGACCTCCAAACATAGACATTGAGAAAACAGCAGGGGTGGGTATGGGTGTGTGTCGGGGTTAGGGAAAAAGGCTGTTTAATGACTGAATGTTCATTTCAGAATCACGTCAATAACGATTTTTAATAACACACGTTTTCCAATGAAGTTGTTCATTATTCTGTTTAAAAAACATTTATTTTCAAAATGTTCAACATGTGAAAGATCATTCAAATTGGTTTCAGCCAAGAGTGTTTGATGTTAGCTTGATAACCCGTTCTGACATTGGACCTCTCTATCATACTATATTAAGAGCGTCTTAGTATGATGGAGAAAGTCCAATGTCAGAATGGGTCATGGGGGTAATCTGAGGTATTTTTGTCACTCTGCATGGTATTTTTCCTTCAGATTATTGATTTTTTTCTCAACATCAGGCTAGGTTTCAACAACCATCATCATGTGTACCCTAACATCTATGTATTACATCACAGCTTTTGATTTTGTGATGAGTCTGGTTCTTTGAGTGATATTTAATAGTATCCTTCCATATTGGGAGTTAAAATAGTGAGAACTAGACTGTTGATAAACCACCAAACAAAATTCCTTTTTTTCAAAAACAAGAGAAATATATTCTATGACACAATTGTTTACATTGACTGTCAATTTTTGTATTGTTCAATTAGTACAGTTTTGATGTCATGATTTCATTGGAAGTAATAATGAAACTTCTATAATCCTTGAGGATATCTTTAAGTGCCAGTTCAAAAATTCTCTGAAACTCGCTTTTTGCTCACAATTGTCCGTATCTGTACAACCAAGCTCTTTATTTTACGAAGTATTCATTTGGCTTGATTGCCTTGCTATCTTTGATAATAGTTACCAGTGAGTCAGATAATTTAAGGTAGTTTATGTTACATTCATGATAACATTTATAACAGTGATTAATTAAATGAAGTGAGTTAACCCAACATATGACGGGGCTGCTAGATTTTAAGTTTGTAGGATTTTTGTGCCTTTTAACTTTTTTTTAATTCCAGCTCCATTATTTGATTCAAAAGTCATAATTAACATAATAATACAAAGAAGGCCAGCGTTTAATTCAGTGCAACAATACAACAAATACTTCCGTCAGTTATCAAAACACAGTCAGCACCTAATTATTTTCTCATAGAAACATTCCAGGACATAGCTGTTACAGTAGATTGACACATTTTACATTTAATTACAACAGGACACGTTACATTTATGATGATTACACTTAAAAGGAACTAAAAGACAGAACTAGATCATAAATTTAAATTGAAACAAATTTATTTAGTTTCTATTTATTTATTAAAGTACTGCCTCCACTCGGCATAAGTGACATTTGTAATGATTGAAATATCCTTACATATCATTTATTGTGGCATACTACCGTTTGGAAAGAAAATGTAAAAAACTGCATGACATTTTTAAATTTGATAATTTATAATGTTGATTAAATTTTAAGGTCATATATTTTAATCATGATTTTCTTCAAGTTCAATAAACAGGGATCAATTTTTTTTGTATTTTCTGTGTTAAAAATGAGATCCAAGCCTCATTATAAGCATAATGCGAGTTCGTGAGTTTTCAGGGCACGTGATATTGAGGGAGTGATGTATTTCATGTATACCAATTGTGCTGAGCAGATATGTATATTTAGTAGATACATTCAATAGGACTGTTACTATATGACTGCAAAAAATTACTTCCAAAGACAAGGGAAGATACCATATATACTTGTGCAAAAGTTGAACTCTAAAGCAAACTACATAGAGCCAGATCTATATGTTCTTAATTAAATTTGCAACTACAGAGTATGGTTTTATCTGTAAGTAGTAAAGGGAATAAATGATTTAGTTTGATGGTAGTAGATTGGAAGTCCTAAACAGCTTATTATTTGCCCAGGAGTTTTACTAATCTTTGCATTTTCCATGCATCTATAAAGAAGTAGTCTCCCTTTGCACTCAATCGATTACAGAGTTTCAAAATCGATTATCTTATTGGTTTGTTCAACCAACTGATCATCGATTATACTCGATAATAGGAACAACACTAGTGAAAATCATAAACTGGGCTGCTGCCAATGAAAATATGGTCAAGACTGAGGTGTGCATGTCAGATACAGTGTTCAATGTATGAGCACTATTTCAGATCCACTATTTTGCCAATCAGATAGTGTCTGTATGATTTAATTACATTTTTCAGCACAAGATAGGCTATACATGACAGCCAGTATAAATGGTGGAGGAAGAACCTGGGAAATCTGCAGAAAGAACTACCAACCCACGAGAAGCTACAGGCAAGCTTTCTCACATACCAACATTTGCCAAATCCGAGACTTGAACCCATGCAGACAGAGGTGAGATGGCAGTGATCTGAAACAGTGAGCACTTTAGACCACTTGGCCACTCCAATTAGATAGAACATATAATGAATCATAGAACATATGATGAATCATAGAATAACTGAAGTTGTGATGTGGAATCTTCTATTTGGAAATAAGTGACTGCAGGGCAACTTTGGTTGTTTCATCTGTTCCTTCATCCAAGCTAAGCTCAATGCGACTTGGCAGCATGAAGTATACACTTTTTCCAGATTTTGTCAGCAAATTACCTTTCTGTAAGGCATTAATGGGTTAAGAAATAAAAACAAGTTTTGCATGGATTTCAGCATGGAAATGGAATGTTTTTGTTTGTCTGAGATTTCAACATAATGTAATGATCTGAGCAAGGCTATTATTTCTGTGGTTAAAAATGCAAGCTTATTCAGCAACCAGCTTAAGATGGTGTTGTAGGGTGCTATTAGAGCACCTTTCAACAATTTTGTTTATAATTAACAATATTGTCTGGAATGAAATGCACAGCCTCCATATTATCACTAAAAAATGATGTCATTTATGGCAAATTGGAAAGATTTGTCATTAGTGGTAACTAGAACTGGACTCCCAAAGGAGACACTGTGTAAAGTGTTGACTGATATGATAATTACAGAGATCACTAAATGTCCTCTGTGACTCATTACTATATCTACTTAACAGGAATGCTATAAATACATAACAATCAGGAGAAGATTTTTCTGGACATTAAAGACAGCCTGTGAAGAACCTGATCCCATTCTGGCCATTAACAGAGTTGGTTCAGATTGTTATGGGTTTAATTCCATTTTTCAGCATATGATAAATTATACAATGCAGCTGTTGATGGTAGAAGCTGGAAGAACACCAGACCCTTGAAATGTTACTTGGAAGCCTTCTAATGTATCCATGTTGGCTGTGGACTTGAACCCCCCCAAAGACAGAGGTGAGGTCATAGTGACCTGTAAAGACAAGGCCTTAGTAGACAACATTGGTTACTGTGACCCCCTCATAAATTCTGATGGTTTACTATTTATTCCTACTTTCAAATTCACCAGTCAGTAAAAGCCTTTTCAGAAGACTGATCTATATACACTGCATGGAAGAATCTGTGGTCACATACACAAATACCTAACTTGTGCTAGTTAAGCATATAATGTAGGTCACAGTGACATTTGATCATAAGGGTGTAGTGGTAAGATAAACCAAATTATGAAGTTTCAAGACTGCAAAAAGAAACACCCAATAAATAAACTTTGAACAGAAAATTTGAATGACTTTTCTTGGCTAAAAGGATGTAGAACTTATCAAGATACTTCCCTCACCAAGTTTCATGATTCTACATATGAGAGTACACATACAGCATGCCAACAACACATATAGTTATGAGATAAACATAAGATGTAACCACTGACCGTAAAGATGAAAATATAGATGAAAATGAGGTTCTTTTGTTTCAAGGGATTAGTAATATGTATATCATTAATGATTTAATTAAGCTAGCATGAATAGGGCCAGAGAAATGAAAAACAGGTCAATTACACGTGAAATATGAGTCATAACAACCTACTAATAAAATAAGGCATTAGTGCTCATTGAGATGCCTCCCATCATTTAAGCTGTATGATTCTAGATAGTATGTAAATAACATTTAAAAATTCTATGTGATTTTGAGGTATTGGCTACTAAGGGCAATGTGAATAATCAAGCATGGACAGTAAAACAATAGATATAACCAAAGCATGTGAATCATGAAATATTGGTCAGTGACCCACATTTAAGGGTGTAATAATCATCCAGATGCATTCCCCCCAAAACTTATTAAAATCAAATGTTCACTGTCCTACATGAAGACCTGACAGTGACCATATGTTCTGCTGAACTTTGAATTAGCCAAAGGAAATACAGCTTTTGTAAATCTGCAAGTGAATAAAATTGTTTGGCACACATAGATGCTCTTCAGTCTCCCTAATGTAAATGTATAAGACTTCATTGACTGATAAAATTTGTGATTAGAGTTCTAACAGTGGTCACAAGACAATAGGGTCTCTGTCAGATCTTCATGTAGGACAGTGGAGATCAGATGCTAATCAGACTGAAACTTAACATAAGCTAGTACAATATGTGACTTTTCTTAAAATGTGGATGCAGGGCACAGTGACCTTATTATTCTACGAGTATGGTACTAATTTGTCAAAAAGTTTAATGTTTTTTTTTTAGTTGTTGTTGGGCTTAACGCCATTTTTCAGCACACGATAGGCTATTCATGGCGGCCAGTATTAATGGTGGAGGAAGAAACCGGGAAATCACCTGAAAGAACCACCGACCCATGAGAAGCTACTGGCAAGCTTTCTCACATATCCACATTTGCTAAATCCTAGACTCAAACACAGGAAGACAGAGGTGAGATGGCAGTGATCCGTAACGGACAGCTCTTTAGACCACTCCGCCACTCAAGGCCACTTTTTTTTTATAGTAATGATGGCTGTATCTGATAGTATATCAACACCATCTAAAAAACATTTATGCCATGATGCTTTCTGACAATTTTGGTCAAATTCTGCTGATAGGTTTTTCAAAATAAGTTGTTTAAAGGTTTTTCTATTTTTAGTAACAGCAATCATATTTGACAGTGGTTCTGCATCATGCAGATGGCCAATAAATCTTGCTCAGTCATTAGAATGTTTTTTTTCTACTGAAATTGCTTTTGATGCTGTTGATGGTATATGTTATAGAAACAATTGCTGTTCATGGCATATGTTATAGAAACAATTGCTGTTGATGGCATATGTTATAGAAACAATTGCTGTTGATGGTATATGTTATAGAAACAATTGCTGTTGATGGTATATGTTATAGAAACAATTGCTGTTGATGGCATATGTTATAGAAACAATTGCTGTTGATGGCATGTTATAGAAACAATTGCTGTTGATGGCATATGTTATAGAAACAATTGCTGTTGATGGCATATGTTATAGAAACAATTGCTGTTGATGGTATATGTTATAGAAACAATTGCTGTTGATGGTATATGTTATAGAAACAATTGCTGTTGATGGCATATGTTATAGAAACAATTGCTGTTGATGGTATATGTTATAGAAACAATTGCTGTTGATGGTATATGTTATAGAAACAATTGCTGTTGATGGTATATGTTATAGAAACAATTGCTGTTGATGGCATATGTTATAGAAACAATTGCTGTTGATGGTATATGTTATAGAAACAATTGCTGTTGATGGTATATGTTATAGAAACAATTGCTGTTGATGGCATATGTTATAGAAACAATTGCTGTTGATGGCATGTTATAGAAACAATTGCTGTTGATGGCATATGTTATAGAAACAATTGCTGTTGATGGCATATATTATAGAAACAATTGCTGTTGATGGCATATGTTATAGAAACAATTGCTGTTGATGGTATATGTTATAGAAACAATTGCTGTTGATGGTATATGTTATAGAAACAATTGCTGTTGATGGCATATGTTATAGAAACAATTGCTGTTGATGGTATATGTTATAGAAACAATTGCTGTTGATGGTATATGTTATAGAAACAATTGCTGTTGATGGTATATGTTATAGAAACAATTGTTGTTGATGGTATATGTTATAGAAACAATTGCTGTTGACTGTATATGTTATAGAAACAATTGCTGTTGATGGTATATGTTATAGATACAATTGCTGTTGATGGTATATGTTATATAAACAATTGCTGTTGCTACAGATCTGAAAACCCTTTGTGGCAGAATACCTCTGCAAACATTGTCTGAATAGGTCCAGTCGTTTTTGAGAAAAATGTCAAAACTGTGAATATTGACATTTTACAGAGAATGCATAAAACATAATGAATAATGCCATTAAGCTCACTTGGAATTTTGGCCTGGTTAGCTAAAAACTGTTCTATATATTATGAGGACTACTGTGTCAAATAATATCACACAGTTTTCCATTCCTTATGATGTCAGTTTGCTCAAGCTCATGGGTGTGTGTCTTGAGACATTTTGGTTTTCTTGAGCTAAGCCTGCTTCATGGTGCTTCAATGAGAAGCTTTGGTTGGATCTCTTTGGTGGATACAACACCCAACCTTGTCTGGCCAGAGAACTGCACTCAGTACTGCTGCGCAAAAGTCCATAATTGCAAGCCATTTAGCTTATGCACAAACTGTTCTCTAATTTTTTGGCTCAAGAAATACTGTATATACACCAGTGTCTTCAATACAAGCTAATAGCTGGGAAAATTTGCTATGCCTTTTCTGCACGCTAATTTTTATTTGTAAACTTCTGTATTTCATGTGTGAAAATATACATGTATAATCAATCTCTATAACCTATTCCAAACATTTTGCCATAATCTTAGTGAAAGCACTGGATAGTGCATACTTTACTTCTAATACATCAAACCCCGACAGTGCAGCAAATGAATGGAAAATTAGATTTCAAACTGTCTGAATATCAATAACTCAAACACAAAAGCTAGAAGGAAATCCGTGGGCTGGGGCTGTCACTGGTAGCTCAATCAGCTGCAAAACAGACTGTTCAATCATCACAGTGACAATCCTGTGTAAAATAACGTAATGATACTTATGAAAAAGTTTCTAAATTTTAATAGACAATTTAATTTTCCAAAAAGCATTCTGACACAAGTGCACTAATAATAATTGAATGGAATAGCTTGATTTGAAACTTAATTGAGGGAATGGATTTAAGGGAATACAAATGAAATAACTGTGGATGCTAGAAATATCTGTCAGGTCTTAGTTAAATTTTCATATTTTTTGACAATAAAAAATGTATTAATAAACAACTTACTTTCTGCAGCTGTAATAATGCCACAAGTAGGCTTGCACAACCTTGCACTTTGGCCTAAGAATGTCTCTTCAAAAATACATCTACTTTCAGTAAACCAATTTGTATTCAATATTTATGAATGGATAAAAGTGCAATGTTAAAATTGCAGCTCATATCAACAGTTTAATAAAAGTCTCAATGTGTTGCTTTTTAATAACTTACCTGGAGGAGGCAACAGGGCAGGGTAATGCCATTTTTAAGATGTTGTAACCTTATAATAAACCTCTCTTGATAACTTGCGCACATTGGGGTCCAAAAACATAGACTGCACTAAAAATGAGGGCATGGGTACTGCACTAAAAATGAGGGCATGGGTTACTGAGGGACCTCCAAAAAACCCACTAGACATCCAGTAAACTGTGGGGTGACTGTTTAATGGCTGAATCCTCGAGTCAAAAAAATTGTCAATAAAGAGCTTTTTCTGATGAAGTTGTTTGTTATTCTCTATAAATTACTTTTATTTTCAAAATGTCTAACATCTGAAAGATCAATAACATGATTCCAAAAATGGTTTCAACAACCAGACACGGTACACAAAAAATATTCATGAAGTCGTCTGGTTCTTGGAGTGGTGTGTAATAGTAATGTGTGAAACTAGGAGCCTCCAAAGCAGGGAAACAGACTAACTGTTCATTCACACACTACTAAACAAGATTCCTTTTTATTAAAAACACGCAACATTTATTTCATAAGACAATCTTCTATGTCGAAACTCAATTTTTGTATTTTTTCAATTACTAAAATACCAATGAAAATTGGGATCCACCCGTAACCTTGCATTATAAATAGGTTTGCAAGTTATCAGGATCCGAATTATCAAGGGAGCAGTGCATTTGCAAGATGGAAAACAATTATGTGGGTGTGCTTTTTCAAACTGTTACCTCATAAATACAGTTTCATAAAAAAAATCAATATGTTTCATAAGAAAATTAATCAGATATTTTGAAAGAGTAACAAATGTCAGAAACACCATGCTTACAGCCTCAGAATGAATGTAACTTATGCTGATAGCATTGTAGATGTGTTTATGCAGCTTGGGGTGTAAAACACTATGCTACCAGAGAACCTTCAATTTCCCATTTTGTTTACCACATTGTCTGATTTAAAGCAAATTAATTCCTGTCATCCCTGATTTATAAGAATTTGTTTAAATTATCAGAATGGAACTTTCATGACTTTTTGCCCTTGATAGAATAGTGAAATTACAGACTACAGACTGCAGTAAAAAAAAAGAACAAACTACATCTGTTACATATGCCAGCCATACCACCTCAACCATAAGGGAAAAGATGTGGGCATTTCTTGGGAAAATTACATTACATCAAACTAGCCCAGTGAAAATTTTAAACTGAAAATAAACAACGGGTCAAGCAATTATGACACAATATCACAAATAGAAATAACCTGTTAAATGAGGTGCTTTTTTCTAATTCAGCTGCCATCAAGTATGTAAATTTCTGAATAAAACAATATAGATGAAGTTGTTTTCTGATTTTACAATTCATGAATCTTGAAAATTATTACAAAGACGGAGAAAAATAACTTTCAGATCTCTATCAATTGTTCTCCACTCTGCATTGTGTTGACACAAACACAATGACTTATGTAACATCTGCTTGACTGTCTCTGTACTCAGCCAAGAAAAGCTCATTATTTTATATTTATATAATATTAAAAAACTAAATACACAGTCTACCCCCTCATTCTGCCTTATCTGTACTGGATTTATCCAACTGGTATAAAATGTGATTATGGACAAATTTTACTGTAGGTCATCTGATATCTTCACTTTTTGTACATGCGACATATTAGCATATTAAAATCATTAAATTAGAGCTGATTGCACACTACTTCATGTAAATCACTCATTGGCTGCATCATCAGATGCGGAGTACAAAAAAGATGCATGCCTTACCTTGCTGGATGTTTCAACAAATCAAAGTTTAAGATTTTCCAATCTCTTACCTGGAAGCAAAACAAAAATATTAAATAAACAGACAAAGTGATTAAATATAAATTTTTAATATAAATTTTTCTGCCAGTAATGGTCTCCCTTTTATGTTATCTTAAAAAACCAATTTTAGACAAATTGCATAAAGCATTTAATCCAAAACAGTTTTTCAAGACAACATAGACTATACAAGTAATATCCATAACTTACACTTCAGCCTTAACCTTATACATGTATAGTCATCATATGCCAAGTGTATAATAACCTTATATTAATGTACAGTCAAAATGTATGCCAAGTATATAATAACCTTATATTAATGTACAATCATGTAAGCCAAGTTTATAAAAACATAAATGTATAGTCATGCAAGCCATGTGAATAATAGCTTTATATTATTGCACAGTTGTTATAGGCCAAGTGCATAATATCCTTATACATGTACAGTGTTGTATGCCCAAGTATATAATAACCTTATACTAATGTACCATATGGTATGCTCAAGTGTATAATATCCTTATACTAATGTACAGTATGGTATGCTCAAGTGTATAATATCCTTATACTAATGTACCATATGGTATGCTCAAGTGAATAATATCCTTATACTAATGTACTCTATGGTATGCTCAAAAGTATAATATCCTTATACTAATGTACAGTATTGCATGCCCAAGTGTATAATAACCTTATACTAATGTACAGTATTGTATGCCCAAGTGTACAATATCCTTATAGTAATAAACAGTATTGTATGCCCAAGTGTATATCTTTTTACTAATGTATAGTATTGTATGCCCAAGTCTATAATCTTATACTAATGTACAGTATTGTATGCCCAAGTTTTTAATAACCTTATACTAATGTACAGTATTGTATGCCCAAGTTTTTAATAACTTTATACTAATGTACAGTATTGTATGCCCAAGTGTATAATATCCTTATACCAATGTACAGTATTGTATGCCCAAGTTTTTAATAACCTTATACTAATGTACAGTATTGTATGCCCAAGTTTTTAATAACTTTATACTAATGTACAGTATTGTATGCCCAAGTGTATAATATCCTTATACCAATGTACAGTATTGTATGCCCAAGTGTGCTATTAAAAGTGTAGGGCTAGAGAATGAGGTTATCAGAAATGGAGCACCACAACTTATCTCCAGCCTACTGGCATAAATATGTAATTATTAACATTTCTCTGTATTTTCTGCCAATTAGCATTATCAGTGCCATGCTGTGTGTATCCTGAGTGTTAAGCAAGACAGTAGCTGATACAAAGAAAAGGTTATAGATAGAGGGGACTACAAACATATTGAGTCCAGGCAGGAAATCTCCCATGCAACAGAAAACAGAGCTGGTAGCTGACTTTTATATCTGATAATGGCAGAAAATGTTGTAGCCAAACTGACAAATTACAAATCTGGCCTGACATAATCTGGTCTTCATGACCAATGCTGTAAGACTAATCTGGTGGAATGCTAGCAGGAATCACACAAATTCAATTAACACAATGTCAGTTCATAAATTAAATGCATTGAGTACTTAATGATGAGCAATATTGATTTGTGCCTGTTCATTTTTTTTAAAAAAGAAAAAAAAAGTAAAAAAATGAAGAAAATGGAATACAGAATACAGAAAATGAAATGTTTCAAACATTAGTAAAATTATAAGGCATTGGATGGCATCCAAGACTGCTTAAAAGATTAGAATAATATCTTGGACTTCTCTACAAAATAATAATAATATTAACTGCTGTACCCGTTTTTTTTTTAAGTAACATGCACACATGTTTAATACAACACACCTTTCTTGTCATCAATTCTTACAGGCCTGGCATAACATTCGCCTAATAGTTGGCCAAAACTATCAGGATTAGTTTGGATGCTATCGCCAGACATTTCTTTCAACCTGTTGCTTGTCCATGTTATGAAAACAACTGTTTTCAGGTTTCCCCAGGTTTTGAAATCTTCATCTATATTTGATTGCACATCATGAACATTTGTCACTACTGAAAGTCCTCCTTGCCAGGATGCTTTCTGTCAGGTTGGTCAAATTCTGGTATGCTTTCTATTTTAGATAAGTAATGTAAATATTTTTCTTATTTTAGTAACAGACTTTACCTATTTGATGGTGGACTAGAACAATTTCTTTAAATGTGTAAGGCTTTCAAACCTGGATGCTTTTCTTCTATATGGTCTTTCCAATTATTTTACACTTTTAGTATTGGTGGACATATAAACTCATTAACCCCTGGAGGATTTTGTCTTTTTCACCTTAAATGCTAGTAGGAAACCCATTTTGGGGGCTATTTCTGAATACATCCTAATACATCGACCTCCAAGACATTTTTGGTTAACCTAATGCCTATTTGTGTTAGAAACATCGTTTTTCATTGGCTCTTTCACCTTAGCATGAGCAGAAGGGTAAAAGTTGAAATTTTTTTTGCCTAATGGACCTATCATTTTCATGTCAAGACCACTCTTTATTCTAAATGACCATGTTATCCTACTGTCTCTGTGCATTTTAGACCAGTCTGTCTTAGATCTCAGGCCAAAAAGTCTAAAATCCAGACACAAAATCAGATTCTGACCTCAGTGAAATTTCGGCTGGAAAAAAATCGGGTCAAAAAAAGTGGTTTTGCCCTTTGTATTTTGCAGTGCATCTATTGAACATCCATATTATATTTGGTATCATCCTAAAGCTACATATGTCTACCTTTCTATAATACCACCCATTTTATTGTGTCATACATGACCTTGATGCTAGAGTCCAGAAAAAGGTTACCACCTCCTGCCCCATAAATGCGGTGCCAGGGGGTAATGAGTTAATGAGAAACTGGTATAATTTATATTAATTTGAAAGCCTTTCATACCAGTTATTTTTTATCAAAAATGTTTTGTCAAATTCTGTTTTCTGGTTTTTGAAAAGATGGCATATTGGGGTCAGACTAAGTTGGCTACCATGGTATGTCCTTGGGCAAGGGCACTTTACACCAATTTCTCCAGCATTATATAACCTATCTATGTTGCTGTGCTGCAAAACATTGAACCAATCCAAACCCAGTCATTGTTTGTGACATAAAGGTCTGTGCCTCTCATGCCAAATCGCCTCTATGGAAAGTTTGTGAAGTCTACTATGAAAGCAAAAAAAAATATGTTATCAAGTCCAGAATATCAAGTCCAGAAGGAGTATAATCAAAAGTTTTTCAAAACCAAATTAATTTTTAAACATTCCATACATTATGCAAGTGTTTGGGTGACCTTAGACATTTAAATTCCTATCTTGGATTTGTTGATCCCATAATTCCCTTAGTTCACGTCATTAAGAACATAACAAAGATCAGCCATCTGGAATGAATACTATCTCTAAAACTGGAACAAGATATCATTGGGACTAACTGAAATCTTATCTTTCTTACTATAAATAATTTTTTGACAAAAAAGCAAATCTTTCTAGCTGTAAAAGAGATTCTGAGTAGGACTCTTTCTAATTCACTATAAAAAAAATGATATAAGGAGTAGATTTTCTTAATTTTAAGATAGTTTAGCAAAACTGCATATGAATTGCTTTGATGGTATTACATTTTTCAAATCTCCTAAAAGATACAACTGAAGTTCCTTAGTACCTGCATCTTTCTGAAACTATTTTTACTTGAAACAGTGGGACTAAGAACCTGAGAATCGGCTACAAGTTCAAGCATTTTTCTAACTGCAGGTAAAATTTAAAACTTCATTTCTTTTGGACATGGAAACTACATCTGTTTTTGCTAGTACATCATCATCTGACAATAGATTTTGCATATGAAGTCATTCTTACAGCTCTGGTTTGTCCATACATTCCATCTAAAGTCAAACTTACAGTTCTGGTTTGTCAATACATTGTATCAGAAGTCAATATTGCAGCTCTCGTTTGACAATACCTTGCATATTAAGTCAATCTTACATCTCTGGTTTGTCCATACATTGCATTTGAAGTCAATCTTAAGCTCTGTTTGACAATACACTTCATCTGAAGTCAATATTGAAGCTCTAGTTTGCCAATGCATTGCATATTAAGTCAATCTTACATCTCTGGTTTGTCAATACATTGCATTTGAAGTCAATCTCACAGCTCTGGTTTGTCAATACATTGCATTTGAAGTCAATCTCAAAGCTCTGGTTTGTCAATACATTGCATCTGAAGTCAATCTTACAGCAATGGTTTGTCAATACATTGCACATGAAGTCAATCTTACAGCTCTGGTTTGTCAATAAATTGTATCTGAAGTCAATCTTACAGCTCTGGTTTGTCAATAAATTGCATCTGAAGTCAATCTTACAGCATTGGTTTGTATATAAATTCCATATGAAGTCAATCATACAGATCTGGTTTGTCAATACATTGCATTTGAAGTAAATCTACAGCTCTGGATCAGACTAAGCATGTATTATTGTATCTGTGTAAGGTATAAAGTAGAGACTGAAGTCAAGTATTGGTTAATTCTGTTTTAGACTTGCGAGATTAGTGACCAATGGTTACTCTGCAAAGCCAGTTTTCTTCTAGCTACAATGGTATTGACCTTTTGACCCTAAAATCAACAGGTCTCTTCCATTCCAAGCCCTGCACACACTTTTTTTACGTGTGTTAAAAGTTTCTAAGCAAGAAAATTCTTCGCTTAAAAGCGACCTTTGACCTTTCAACCCCCAAAATCACTATGCTTCTTACCAAACATGCAAGTTATTTGAGAACTTGAACTTTAATGAAGGTACAATAAGGTCAATAAGTTAAATTTTGGGTGCAATAACCATCACTAATCCTGACCTTTGTCATCATGAAATTTTTAATCTTCTTCCTCAACCAAAATGCAAGCCAAGTTTGATCCTGATTTGTGATACAGAACTCTTATTACTTTGTGAAAATTTTGAGTCATTGTAACTGTGACCTTTGCCCCCATAAGTAATTGGCCTCTCCTTACCCCCAATTGCATGCTGTTCAAAAACTCAAGTCCAACATGTGATGCAGAACCACTATTAATGTGCAGCCACCCATCAATTATTATAAAGGTATGTTTTTTATTTGCATAGTGTATGCCAAAATTCATCAATTAGGACTGAAACCATCAACAGCTTCTATGGATACAACCAATGGAAGTAGACAGTACTGTTTTAGGTGATATATTTTGATGGTTATATCAAAACAGATTTCATTGGCCACTTGGATCAGGTTTTCCTGATGAATCTGTTGCTTTGAACCAATCGCTGGACTCCTTGAATGATTACACATAACAGCAATAAATTCTACTGGGAATACAAATGGATGGATCATTATCTAATAAAACAGAATGGTGAAATGCTGAATGAAAAGTCAACAAAACTTGCTAAAAATAAGCTTGACAATGATAGGGAAAAAAAAAATTTAAAAAGAAAAAGAGAATTCAAGGATTCTTAACTTCAGGAGTTTCCTTGGGTTGAAGTCAATGAAGATTGAACAAATTCTCATCTTGCAATGTATTTAAGAGATACCCCTTATCACAAGGTAAGACACACTGTTAACACACCAAAAAAAGTTTAAAGCACAACACATGACAGTTAAAATCTATCAATGAAAATGCCAAATCTGAGAAAACAGAGTGATCAATAAATAAATACAATGTGAGCCAAACCAAGTATAACAAAAAGCTGTTTTGCACAGCATGTGTTTTAGCAAAGCAGAGAAAATCTTGTTCAGATTATTAAGTTCTTTGTGAGATTCAAATAAAAAATGAAGGTGAACCTTGAACTGTTCACATCAACAGAACTGTCTGCAAAGATTTCATCAACAGTATATCTGACAACCTACTGAAAAATGTAAAGGATAAAATATCTAGATCTAAATTCATATCTATTCATTCAGATGCTAGTTAACTGATTCTGCAGTTATAGACCAGGAATGTTAGATTTTTAAAAGCTCAGATTTTGATGGGGTTTGAACTGCAATTACAAGGGGACTTTGTAACCCTGACCTATAATTTCATGCTTCTGATAACATGCATTACAGCCTTCACCTTGTTTTTGTCAACATGGATGGTGCAAGCATAAACATGGTAGCACTGTACATGTATGGTATTGCTAAAAGGCTTTCATACACCATTGATAATTCTGTCATCATTGCTCACACACACACACACACACACACACACACACACACACACACACACAGTCTGGTGTTTTGGATGCTGCCAAGAAATTCCCTCACCTTGGGAAGTTTAGTACAATCAAAAGCTTACACAAATTTTATTCCTTTTAGTCCTAAATGTGTACAAGTTTGCAGAGATTTTCAGAAATCTTATCCAGTGAATTGATTATGTACTCAGACAACAAGTCAATTAGATGGGTAGCCAGCTTAAGGGCAGTAAATCACATTTAAATGAACTTTAAGCTAACAGTTGTCCATTTGGAGTGATTCCTGGAGACTTCAAAACATGAAGATTTTTTGTTGTTGTTGTTGTTGGGCTTAACGCCATTTTTCAGCACATGATAGACTATTCATGGCAACCAGTATTAATGGTGGAGGAAGAAACCGGAAATCACCGGAAAGAACCACCGACCCACGAGAAGCTACTGGCAAGCTTTCTCACATATCCACATTCACTGAATCCTAGACTGAATCCTAGACTCGAACACACACACTGAACACACACACGCAGACAGGTGAAATGGCAGTGATCCATAACGGACATCGCTTTAGACCACTCAGCCCCCAAAACATGAAGATGAATGTGGACAAGGTAAGAAACTTTCGGATGATCTTCCTCAGATTAAATTTGTAAAATACAAACAGTTAATGTTTGATATTCTCAAGCTTGTTACTGCCATTTGTCAGCTGTTGCAGAGAAATGATCTGAAATGAGGCTTTAAACATACTGTACACACATCTGCATGCCAGGAGAGTGACACCTGGTGACTGTCCAAATTTTTGGACTCCAAATCTCAAGAATATCACTGGTCAAAGTGAAACTAAAGAGTCCACTACCAAAAACCTTTACTGATGACAATGCCATTCCAAATAAAATGTAATGCAAGTGTTAAACAAAGCTCCTGGGCCAAGACAATTCATGCATAAAGCCAAGCCTGAAACACAACCTTATAAGGCCAGCCTGAGTCTGAGACATTTTAACTGAGTTGATGTAAACTTTCTGCATGATGATATTCATAAAATTAGGGACAGTAATGCAAGAGCAATGCATGATGACATTGATAAAATTAGGGACAGTAATGCAAGAGCAATGCATGATGACATTGATAAAATTAGGGACAGTAATGCAAGAGCAATGCATGATGACATTGATAAAATTAGGGACAGTAATGCAAGAGCAATGCATGATGACATTGATAAAATTAGGGACAGTAATGCAAGAGCAATGCATGATGACATTGATAAAATTAGGGACAGTAATGCAAGAGTAATGCATGATGACATAAAATTAGGGACAGTAATGCAAGAGCAATGCATGATGACATTGATAAAATTAGGGACAGTAATGCAAGAGCCATGCATGATGACATTGATAAAATTAGGGACAGTAATGCAAGAGCAATGCATGATGACATTGATAAAATTAGGGACAGTAATGCAAGAGCAATGCATGATGACATTGATAAAATTAGGGACAGTAATGCAAGAGCAATGCATGATGACATTCATAAAATTAGGGACAGTAATGCAAGAGCAATGCAAGATGACATTGATAAAATTAGGGACAGTAATGCAAGAGCAATGCATGATGACATTGATAAAATTAGGGACAGTAATGCAAGAGCAATGCATGATGACATTGATAAAATTAGGGACAGTAATGCAAGAGTAATGCATGATGACATTGATAAAATTAGGGACAGTAATGCAAGAGTAATGCATGATGACATTGATAAAATTAGGGACAGTAATGCAAGAGCAATGCATGATGACATTGATAAAATTAGGGACAGTAATGCAAGAGTAATGCATGATGACATAAAATTAGGGACAGTAATGCAAGAGTAATGCATGATGACATAAAATTAGGGACAGTAATGCAAGAGCAATGCATGATGACATTGATAAAATTAGGGACAGTAATGCAAGAGCAATGCATGATGACATTGATAAAATTAGGGACAGTAATGCAAGAGCAATGCAAGATGACATTGATAAAATTAGGGACAGTAATGCAAGAGCAATGCATGATGACATTGATAAAATTAGGGACAGTAATGCAAGAGCAATGCATGATGACATTGATAAAATTAGGGACAGTAATGCAAGAGCAATGCATGATGACATTGATAAAATTAGGGACAGTAATGCAAGAGCAATGCATGATGACATTGATAAAATTAGGGACAGTAATGCAAGAGCAATGCATGATGACATTGATAAAATTAGGGACAGTAATGCAAGAGCAATGCATGATGACATTGATAAAATTAGGGACACTAATGCAAGAGCAATGCATGATGACATTCATAAAATTAGGGACAGTAATGCAAGAGCAATGCATGATGACATTGATAAAATTAGGGACAGTAATGCAAGAGCAATGCATGATGATATTCATAAAATTAGGGACAGTAATGCAAGAGCAATGCATGATGACATTGATAAAATTAGGGACACTAATGCAAGAGCAATGCATGATGACATTGATAAAATTAGGGACAGTAATGCAAGAGCAATGCATGATGACATTGATAAAATTAGGGACAGTAATGCAAGAGCAATGCATGATGATATTCATAAAATTAGGGACACTAATGCAAGAGCAATTAGGGACAGTAATGCAAGAGCAATGCATGATGACATTGATAAAATTAGGGACAGTAATGCAAGAGCAATGCATGATGACATTGATAAAATTAGGGACAGTAATGCAAGAGCAATGCATGATGACATTCATAAAATTAGGGACAGTAATGCAAGAGCAATGCATGATGACATTGATAAAATTAGGGACAGTAATGCAAGAGCAATGCATGATGACATTGATAAAATTAGGGACAGTAATGCAAGAGCAATGCATGATGACATTCATAAAATTAGGGACAGTAATGCAAGAGTAATGCATGATGACATTGATAAAATTAGGGACAGTAATGCAAGAGCAATGCATGATGACATTGATAAAATTAGGGACAGTAATGCAAGAGCAATGCATGATGACATTCATAAAATTAGGGACAGTAATGCAAGAGTAATGCATGATCAAAAGTGAAGCATCTTTTCAGTGTTCAATTCAATAACCAGTGTAGATGGAGTTGTTTTGTGACTGTTTGACTTTTCTTACGAGTTTATTTCTCCTTATTTATTATAAAATCCCAAAGTATTACTTAAACTTGTGCATAATGCAACTAATTCAATTGTTGCTGTTTAATAATACATGTAGTTAAAATTATTAAGTATTGTCATCCATTATTCTTTTTAACTATTAAAATAGACTAATGGATTATTTTTATGGACAAGTAAAATGTATGCACCCATGATTCATGGGATGCATTTCATTGCAGTCAATTGTGAAAAGTTATCTCCCTTACCCAAATCACTAGGAAATGTGCATTCTTGGTTGAACTAGTGGTGATGATTACAACATGTTATATGACATGTGCAGATAAAGTAAAACCTCAATTATCCAGATCAATCAAATTTAGTTCAAATAATTGATTGACCTGATCAATGAATTTTGTCCAAAAAGTACAAATGTTAACAAGAGTCAAGATTCTATTCACACATGTGCTGGTAGTTAATTAACTTTTATCACCCATTATGCCACCGCTGATCAACATTTAATTACATAAGTTTGGACTATATGATTAAACCATCAGTTTTTCCTGCCTGATTAGCTCAAGATTTCTGTATGACAAGTTACATACATGTATTGTTGTAGAGGCACTCACTTGCAATGCAGATGCAATAATGTTGTTATATGGTTTAACACCATTGTCAGCATAATGTAGGCTATACATGGCAGCCAGTATTAATGGTGGAGGAATAACCATGGAAAACCCAGGGAAGAACCACCGATTCAGGAGAAGCTACTGGCAGGCTTTCTCACTTACCCATGTTAGCCTAGCCCAGCCTGGGACAGAGGTGAGATGGCTGTGATCCATGAGCCTGGGACAGAGGTGAGATGGCAGTGATCCATAACGGACAGCACTTTATACCACTCAGGGCCCCCAGATGCAATAATAATCTTTCTCTCTTTGAATCTCTCTCCCCTCATTTTCTTAATTATTTTGCAAAGATCATTGAATTATTCTTAATACCTCTGAACTGAAGATGTCTCAACATTACATTTTATCATGCTTGTTTATAAATTCTATTACTCGGGGAGGTCTATGTCTAGGTTCTATGTCTATGTTGGTGTCACGATTGGCAAGTTCTGTTTATTGGTGCATGTACAATGTAATAAATGAATTCATGGGACATAGTAATCAACATTTAACTGTATCAATGAATTTGATGTCATGATGTCATTTATGATTCTTTTTCAGAAAAAGTTTGAATGAAAGGATTGATTTGCTTATTAGTAAATTTTTGAAATGTACTTGTAAGGTTTATTACAAATTTATAACCAAGGTCTTGCCTGTCTTCAATTTATATTGCAAAACTAATAACATCAAATTTTTTTTCTAACTCAAACTAAGTGCTAACTATATACTGCACTTCCATGCCAAAAGATGGACATTCTTTGTTCCTAACCTCCGATATCTATGCAGACTTTCTTTATTTTCCAAAACTGAAGAATATTTATTTGTGAACACGAATACTACAAACAACACAATTTATCTGGACTTTCAATATGCATAAAAATTAATAAGTTCTTAAGAATTGTAAAACTTTAAGTTATTACTCTTACAGAATGTAATGTATATTAGAGGAAATTTTGCTTAATAATAGACAGAAAACTGATACAATGTCTCATGAAGGTTTCTTTCCATTTGTAAAAGAGGCCACACCAGGAGATGATCAATAATATTACACTGAACTATATTTTACATACAAAAGTAATCTTCAGTTCTAAATTCAATAAAAATATCTGGGAGTGGTTGGTAAAAATGGCTAAGAAGAAAATTTGGAAGTAAACATGTTTATGGTTTCCAAACCTATCCAGACAATTTTCTTAGCTATAATAAATACAAATTTAAAAAAATTTTAAAATGATTTAAAGAAAATAAAATTAAACTAGTGCAAACAGTATGTGAAAAACCTTGCCAACATAATTTGTGCAATAAAATATCATCCATACCTAAAATGTTAATAATCTTCAATCTCTTGTAAAATCACTTTCAATCATAACATAGATATATCTCATAATTGATGGTTCCCAACTGTCCACGGTAATTATTTTTAACCAATTAAAAATAGGTATCAAATTCACTTTGTAGTTACCTGTTGCTGTTCACAACATTTGTTTACAAACAAAAGACCATGCTTGATTACTTTGTTCATTCATTACATTCATTACAGAGGACTCTGAAGGATTACATATAAAATCACTGAAATTTTATCAGAAAAATGATACACCATTGTGCTTGGGGCATGTGCAATCCAGACTGTCATTATGAAGAGTTTAAAATCAAGATTATATCCTGACATTTATTCAAATGTCTGTCAAATTCACTTCAAATAAAATTGATCTCTTACAAATTACTAATTTTTATAACATCTGCAAAATGTTATGACACTGAAGTAACAAGTCACACTAATTAGGATATCACACTAATTAGGATACATGTTAACATGGAATAAAGAGCATGAAACAGGCACATAATGAAAGCTCTATTTTACATTTTTTAAAAATACTGACATCATAAGTTATGATAACAAGTATGCCCATCTTTGCAAGAAAAGGAAGATTTTGGTATTTTGTCCTATTTTAGCAAATCATCTTTTTGAAATTTGTCTCTATGTTCATTTTCCATAGACTGACAACAACATGCAACAGCTTTGGTCTGATTTTCAGTATCAAGAATCCTAATGTCATGAATATACGATGTAGTAGTTCAAGTTTTTCTTTAATGTTTGATCTCAAAGAATCTTGCAATCTGGTTGGAAAGTTTAGAAATACTGGGGAGGATATTTTCCAATGAATCTGATGCTGATGCTGTCATGGAAGCTTGTGAACCTTAGCAACAGTAACTAAATGGGCGGAGCTTATTGTTCAGTATTGGAACTATCCACAGTGTAGCAAATCCAAAAATACTTGCTGAATATGGTCTAGTTACCAAGTGTAATAAAACCTTGATCAAAAATATAGTCTTTGGAGCAGCAACAAAGCTAATTAAATGTAAAATAATCTCATTAATACTCATGGATCTCAATCAATTACTAGATTCATGCAGGTACCTCATGATACAAGTCTATATTCCAAGTCTGATCCAAACTGATTAGAAATATGGTTCCACAGTGTAACAAGCTCTGTCAATCTGATGAAAGATCACCTCACTAACATGAAAATCTTTCTCATAATTGAACTTCTCAGAGATCATGAAGATATAAGCCTATATTATAAGTTTGATCAAACTCACTCCGAAATATGATCTCGACATTGATAACAAGCTCAATCAAATGCATGATCACATCATTATTCATTACACTTGATCATTTTCAGACCTATTTGAGATTTTGGTATATGCCTATATTTCAAGTTCAATCAAAATCAAATCTGAAATACATCTTCAGAATGGTAGCAAGCTCAGCCAATCTGATGAAAGATCAACGACCTCTGACCTTCATCATAGGTGGAATTAATTGTCAGAGATAAAAACAGTGACAGTAAGTCTGTGTGAACTTACCCTAACTATGCCAAAATACCATTTGTATGTGTTGTCTGCACACACACTATATATATATATATATATATATATATATATATATATATATATATATATATATATATATATATATATATATATATATATACACAAGCAAATTTTGAAGACTTATTGAAACTTAAGGTTGAATAAATTGTGCTTTGAAGTTATCATAGTCAAGCCAGAAAGGTCTTGAGAAAGTTCACTGATATTTCTCTTATTTCATTATGAAATATAAAAGGCTCTATGCTTAAGCTTAGTGGAATTGACAGAGTGATCGTGATGGTGTAGTGACACACAGTACATAGAATTACTGACCATATTGGTTGGAAGAGGACTTTAAGTCAAATAATTGATTTTCAAAGAAAAGCTAATTGCAGCATATTTGAAGTCAGATGAAAGACATTATCGGGGAGAATTTTAGGAATAGTTATATTTGATTAGTCAGTAAAAAATTAAGGCATACACTTTGGGAGACTGGGGATTAAGGGTACCACTTGCTCAGAATTCTTTAGTTCAACTCTTAGCTTGTGAGAAGACAAAAGGTCCAACTCCTTGTTAAACTTGAGAATAGTTTTTTCCCTCGTAAAGAGAACAAATAGCTGTCAAAGGAAGACAGGTTATAGTGCTATGATACACAGTTTGTGTGGAAAAAACCCAGCAATTTTAACTTCCCTATAATATTCTACTTCATTTGTTTGTATTTTTGCAAATGTGTTGGTATGCTTATGAGTCAGCATGCATTCTGTATTCATTTTTTAGGACTCTCTTGATATGTTGAACTCTTGATATGTTGAAGTGTTATGCAATATAATTCTTTAATTTAACAATTATTAGTTTATTGAGAGATTTGATGGATTGCATGTAATTAAATATTCAATGTATAGAATTGCGTAGGAATTCAGATCATGAGATGTAACCCCAAAAATTCAAATACACAGTATTCCATAGGGATTGATGAATTAACCTTAATAGTCAATGTGTCAAATTTTTATGATTACAAAAATTGATTTCCTGTGTAGGTTGATATTGTTATCTTGAGTTAATGACAAGTATATATTTATATATAATTGCACAATGCTTAAATGATCTTGCAGTTTTTTGGTTACTGTAGCAAGATTTAGTGGTATTATGTCATAAGTAATTGAACATTTATTTTATTGAACAGAATTGACTAGTCAAATGTAAAAAAAGATGTGTGTAGTAATGTGTTCTGGTATATACAGCCGAATTTATCTGTGGAGGACACATAATTTCTAATCAATTGCCATTTGGTGAGGCCAATGAACTAAGAACTAAGGTCATTTGTACTAAGATAAGGGTGTACCTTACCAAAATACAGAAATCTGTAAGGACAATTATTTGTTAAGTTCATATTATGCCAGAATTTATGCATTGTAAATTGCTAATCTGAATGCAAACAAAGAGAGTTTATATATAAACAGTTAAGTGTCTAGCTTGAGGCATACTCTAAACAAACCCACATATCTCCACTACAGTTATTTTGACAACCTGCATACTTCCAGCATTTTGGTCTAGTCTCCCAAAAAATCCTTCTTTATTATGCTATTTTTTGCATGCTTATCTCAACCTCTCTTAAGTTGATAACCTGGTCATCTTGGGCATAAGTTTCAGTCTCAAGTGACATGTTTACCCACTTAATTCAACAAAATGCAACTTTTTAACATCAATCTCTTAAAAATTATACAAGAAATGGTCAGCAAAAGTAATAAATTTTCATGCAAAAGTTTGGTAAGTTATGGCAGTAGTCACATGTTTATTTAGTATTCTTTCCATTTTTGGTTCCTAAGAGTAGCTTAATTTATTAGTTTATTAGGAATATATTATTTTCACTACATAAAATATTCAAGGGCTTACAAAGACATGAGTGTGCACAAATTACAATGTAACTATATTTTATGAAAATGCAGAATCATAGATGTCAGCTACATGTGTATTTTATCATTTCCATTTTTTTTCTTAAGGGACATTTCAGATCTGAATTATGTTTGGAAGTACATGTATACAAGAAACAATGATCTAGGAGATACAAGTAATTAAATTAATAATCAATGTGCAAATGGAAAATTGCTGATTGCCTGAATATTCAAGTCATGAAATTGTTCCATATACATGTAATATCATGAAGATTTATTTCATAGCATTTTATGACAAAGTAGCCAAACATGTCAGCAATATCTCAAAATATCAAGCAATTATAAACATCATAATCTGCACTGCATTATATTTTTTAGCAAATATGAACTAATATCAGTCTGCTTTTGTTTAATCCGATGCTAATTTGTAATGAATGATTCAAAAGCATTTATGTTTTCTTACATATGCTCAGCACTGGTGACACTTGCCAAGTACATGTACATTTTCTTTATTTAATGCATTCAGCCATTTTATAAAACAGCATATACATGTACTTGTCAACAGAAAATAAACAGAAGAAACTTATTACTAAGCAGATTATCACCCTATATGTACTCTGTGTATATGCATGGGAATGGATAATCTCAGACACATGGCTTCTCTAAAACTGCGGCCCCATATTTTAGTTTTCAGGCTTTAGCTCTTCATAATTATGTTTTGTTTTCTTATTTGTAATATCTCTTCTTTCTCTCTGGCAGAAAAATTGGCTTCCAATGTTTTAATTTATTTTCAAAATTCTTGTAGTTGTTGTGCTTAACGCCATTTTTCAGCACACGGTAGGCTATTCATGGCGGCCAGTATTAATGGTGGAGGAAGAAACCGGGAAATCACCGGAAAGAACCACCGACCCACGAGAAGCTACTGGCAAGCTTTCTCACTTATCCACATTCGCAGAATCCTAGACTCGAACCCAAGACTCGAACCCACGCAGACAGAGGTGAGATGGCAGTGATCCGTAATGGACATCGCTTTAGACCACTCGGCCACTCGGGGCCCCTAAAATTCTTGTGAATACCTGTAAAAGGGAACCACAGCTGGCTGAAAAAAAAGCCCCAAAAAGAATAAAAGTATAGGCACACTTAAGAGAATCCAAAGTCAGTTTCCAGGGCTGTTTTGCTTTGCAATAAAATAACCTTTGTATTTGATATCCTGCCAGTAATTTCAAAGAATGAGTTTACTGCTAGCTACCAGATATGTTTATTCACCATCCTGGTATCTATCTGTCATCTGTAATCATAACTGATACAAACTGCATTGATGCCGCTAGGTGAGTACCATAGTCAACATCAATTTGCTTTAATAATACTCTTTGTAACCCATGCAAGTAATGGAATTGTTATTTACACTAACAGTGAATATAAAATTATTTTCAAAAATATGTATTGATATTTATTTGCAATATACTGTCATATATTAACCTGGATATACTACAATCATGGTTATTTGGCACCTAACACTGTGTTATGAATGAACAGCTTGTGCCTGAAAGCATTCTGTTGACGTTTCTCATTTCTCTCTCACTCTCTCATTTGTGATTTTCTTGGATCCATTTTTCAGTCATGATAACATATTCAAACCTCTGACCACAGCCAGACATGATTTGTTTTTCAATGCATCATGTGTTATATGGCATAAGTGTGAATGCATACACTACATGTGATATAGGGAGTTCATATATTTTTTCTTTAATACATTGCTCATGATGATAAAGAAGGAATAAATAATAACACCAAGTTAGTTATCTTTCATTATGTTATCAAGTAAGCATTTTGTGCATATTATTATAATAGGAAGTAGGAGGTGATTCTCATTAAACACAAGAGCAAGAGATGGGAGTAATGGTCAAGGACATCTTAAAAATTATCTTACCGGTTTTTATGAACACCAATATCTTGGAATCCGCTTATGTCGACGATTTTTTTTATACCCTCGACATAATCAAGAAAACCGGGTTTGACTGTATTTAGGGAAACAGTTTTTTATTCTAATAAGAAAGAAGAGAAGTAAAAGAAAAAACCTGGTGAGTCAGAGGGAAATCTGCATCTAAAGAGGTTGGAATAATTAGGGGTCAGAAAGGGAACCAAAGTGCATGCCTTAGATGTGGAAACAAGACAAGAGGAGATAGACCTTATTTAATGCATGAGATTATACTCATTAAGTCACCACTTGTAACATGATAAAAATGGAACATTATGACTAAATTCTATCAATGTAGGTCTGTTGGATTGAAAGATGAAATTTTGGTTATGTATTAATCAATTGCATATATTTTAATAAATCTGTTGGATTGAAAAGTGAAATTCTGGTTATGTATTAATTGATTAAAGTTATTTTTATTTATTGACAAAAGGGGCTCATAGTTGTTTATTTCATTCAATAGTCTTGCTCAGCTATCTATTAACATTCTTTCTATCTGTCCACACTGGGCAATAACACAGTGGGAGGTCATTCCGTAGTCAATGATTGCCAAATCAATTAAGGAGGCATTAATATTTTAAAGCCTTTGTTACAATATATATATATATATATATATATATATATATATATATATATATATATATATATATATATATATATATATATATATATATATATATATATATATATATATATATATATAAAATATTCATTCTAAGGTATTATAAATATTTTTTTTTATGATGAAACTACACTAAACAGTTTATACTGATAACCAATCTTGCTGTCTTATGAACAAGGACCTAAGAAAATGAGTGATTTAAAGTACTCAGCTTAACAGATCACTGGCATCCCACCTCTGTTCTCATGGGTTCAAGTCTCAAGCTTGGCCAATGGCAGGTATGTGAGAAAGTCTACCATTATATTCCTGTGGGTATGTGGTTCTTTCCAGGGATTTCGTGGGTTGTTTCTCCACCAAATATACTATCAAGTAAAGCCTAACATTGCTGAAAAAATGGCATGAAACCCACAAAACAAACAAATCAAATGTTCTCATTAAATCAGTGTGAGACGCCATATCAGTGGGGGAAATATCTTTATATATTTTACATCTAATAGTTAAGCTAATGTATGCTTAAACGAATGGATATATTTATCAGATATCTAACTGCACTGTGCGCAAAAGGGTTTCCAAAATATGATTAAATGATTGTGTCCAACAATGTCATGCCGTAACTATTATATATTTGTGCCTAAAATTATGGCTTCAGATTCTTTGTCTGTCTGTCTGTCTTAATAATTGTCCTCATATTTTCCATGGTTAGACCTGAGCAAGTAAAAACATAAAACATTCCTAACAAGATCATTGGTGTGAATGTTAATTTACCAGTCAATGAATGATTTGCAATCATTTGGAACAATGCCAAAAGATTTATTCTTCATGTCATGTCAATGGTCTAGATGAGTGATTATCTCCAGTAAAAATCCTAAGGAGACTCAGTCTCGATAATCCAAAATTTAACTGTATATTTTCACAAACCCAGAGGGAGTCCATCTTCTGGCAAAATGTTGCATTAATTGATTGTGTCCTGAATCAATTTCTTCCAGAGTTAAGAGGAAATGGAAATACCAATGTGTGAAAAAAATGCTTCAATTTCATTGCCATCAAATCCCATTTATTCCCTGTAATTGAGACAGAATAGCTGTCTGCATACTGATCAGCAGACAACAGTTGAAAAGAACCACACATCTGAGTCACATCTGAGTCACAGCCTTTTCTCTAAATATCAAATAACCTGCATTCCAAGTAAACTGTCTCCATCCTGAAACTACCATCCACCAAAGAGTGGACCGAAATTTCATGAATGAATCACAAACTAATGCTTGAAGACATTATCAAGAATGGTGTCAGTTACCTGAACACATGACACAAGAATCAAAGAACAGGATTGTGTTATCCTTATAAATGGCACCCTCATAATACAGTGGTTGTAGTCATTAACTACTGCATTACATTCAGAAATGCAGTAAAGCAAGAGAAAGACAGTTAAATGTAAAGTAATAATTACATGTATTTTTCAAATGAATTAATAATGATTTGAAAGAAAATAAAGATATAAAACTAAGGCTTCATGTTATTTTCTTTTTGTTTGTCTTACATTTCACTGATCATTCATGTGCAACTTCCTCCAGGGCATGCCCTGGATCCAATTGTTAAATCTTTGTAATCCACAAACCACCCCAGGAGCATAAAAAGAAAGGCTGTGGGGCAGAAATACATGTGATTGACCAATTTATGATTCTTATGTCCATTATTCAGATAAGGTATGCTGCAAATATCAAATTTCAATTATTGTATATTATTGTATATCCTACTTGTTTAAATACTGGCCATAGAGTTTATAGCAGTATGGCATTGTATCTGGAATTGTGTCATAAATAAAGTTATTATATCAAGGGAGAGATGATTTCCCTCTTTCCTTATGGCTGCCACACAAAACATAAATATAGGTATAAATGCAATCACTGTATTATTATCACTTCATCCTAACTCTCTTTGAATCATAGTTCAGAACAGCAATGTTTAAGCTGCCAAGAAAAGAAAAGAATTGAAGAAAATCTGAGATAAATTCAGTTCTTTATACACATTTCTTTCTTTCTTTTTCTAAATCAATATTTATATTATGTAAAAGCTGTCACATATTGAAATATTTCTTTTGACCTTTCTGGAATTTACATCATAATACATCAGCTGAAAAGAGACTAAAACTTTTCTATACATAAAAAAGCCAATACTATACATACTCATCTACAAGTTTAACTGCTAAATGCATACACTCTGATATGTTGTCACAATGCATTAGCAGGTAGGGGTCTCTGCAGCTTCTCAAATGTAATCAATAGAACAAACAGTCCAGACCCTGATCTGCCAGTGCATTATGCAATGGTAGATCCAGGTCTATGTATTTTGCAGTTCTATTCTTTTAAATGAGTACATACAATAACATAATCTCTCAATGGCTGGCAATTATTTCCCAATGCAAACATCAAGATATTCTCCAGATAATATTGGGACCCATGATCTAATCAGCATTTTATACAAATACAATTCTGATCAGATCTTATAAAAATCAAAGAATCTGTGATGGCCTTGATGTCAGAAGAGAAGGACTGGAACAATGATCTTCTGATAAGTTATTAAGAAATGTCCTGGGAAAAGGCCTTAGTAACAAGGTCAGTTTCTTAGGCTAGCCACAAATTGATTTAAAGCCCTGTCATTCAATATATCATCCTTGTTTCAGACCAACAGTACTACCAATAATACAACTGGGTTGGTCAGTTATTATCCTTATGCTTTTATGTAGAGATCTTAGTTGCTGTAAGATTATTGCCATTTTTCAGCCCATGATATACTACACTGACAGTCAGTATATTTGGTGAAGGATGAACATAGGAAAGCCCTAAGGAAACCATTGATCCATAGGAAGCTAGCAAGCTTTAAAAAATATCAATGTTGGTCAAGCCCTAGATTGAAACCAATGTGGAATTAGAGGTGAGATGTTAGTGAGCACCTTCAATCACACAGCCACACAGGGATCCAGGAGATAATGTGATGCCATCTGTATATCCATCCCTATTTTATCCATAACCAAGTCTCCTAAACTGCTACTGTGTGGGTAATATGATGTTGAACAAAAAATTGTTTCCTATGTTATATACACAAAAATTGCAAATACAGTGTGAATTCTATTGTAATCTCAAGATGATATTTCATAAAGCATTACATGTTTGCATATGTAAAGTGCATTATGGAATATATCAAAGAAATTTTTGATCAAAATCATAGATAAACCTCACAGATCACTTGAAACGTCCAAATCCCAACCTGTTTTAAGTGTGATCAATAGAAAAATCTAAATCCCAAAATGTTAAGGTATGCTCAATTAAACAAGATCACTTGAAAAATCCAATCCTAAATTTTATGTGAACAAGAAAAGTTCTAAAAAGTGATGAGAAAAATGTTTAGAGCCGATAAATCATGTAAAATTTAAACTTTTAATGAAAACAATTTTTTAAATGATGTGCTATAATGTGTATTTTTAATCTGCTATATCTTTTTACACACACACACACATATAATATATATATATATATATATATATATATATATATATATATATATATATATATATATATATATGCACAGATGCCTGTAACACTGACATTTTTTGGTGATGGTACAGAAGTATATAGGGATTGGTGCTTTAACAGGTAAGGTGAAGGGTGCCAATTACCTGTGAAGCCATGTTTAAATCTCTGTAGAATACAAATTCTCAAAAATGTATGATACTGTTGTACCTAATATGTACAAGTTCTTGACATATGTAAATGGTTGATGTTTTCCTTCTATCAAATTTATGCTTCACAATTTCAGCATTCAGTATGTAACTCCTGGTAAACAAACTGATTAGGTCTCAAGGTTGACTAGATACAGTTTTATATAACTCATTTGTAGTAACAGTAGTAGAATTTGTAGTAGTAGCAGCAGCAGTAGTAGTACCATCATAGCAAAAGCAAACCAGTTGTTAAATTGTACTTAAAGTTTTGCATGCAACTTTAGTTTGGCAATATGGAATAAAACTATACAACTGTGAAGGGATGGTTCTCATACTTTGCAAAATTAATGTTTTACATGAAAACTCACACAGACACAGACACAAACACACCTGATCATTAGACATAACAGTGAGATATTCTTCTTTCCAAACTGGGAGGTAGCAGAACCTGTTCTAAAATCAAAACAAGCTAAAAAACTTAAAACACTTCTCAAGAAACTGATATGGAGTTATTGGTGCATAAGTAAATGTAAACTTTTGAGCAAAGTAACCTTTTTGAACTTACAACATGAAGATATTTTATATGTAAACAGTCAATCCCATGTTAAATCATAAAAACCCAAGAATCTTTTAAAACTGTAAACAGAGGTTGGGGTGTCATGCAGCAGTATTTATAAGTAGCATGCCACTAATTGGGGCAGTCAACTCTTTTTGCACTTGACTGCAGTCCCTAAGAAAGAAAAAATTGCGGATTTTTTTTCAGATTTGCTAACTAGTGAAGAATGTTACTTGCATTCAATATAAAGCAGCCTTAAACAGAAAAAAAATATTGAGATCAGTCTCTTTACTTTTTTAAAGGATGATAAAGCAAACATGTGGTTCAGATGGCTTCAGAAAAGTCAATGCTTTCAAATTTCCAGCCATTTCAGTCAAATGCAGCTACATCCAAAAATGGAACACAGAACAATGCGTAGTTTAAAAATGTGTCATGTCCACATTAGTGTCTAGTATATGTGAGACATTCTTTATGCATCTAAAATCATAAATAATACAAAACAATAATGGAAATATGTAAGGAGCATAATTACTGTAGTGAGCCAAATGGTCAGGGAGACAACAAATGTGGGAATTTTCCACAGAGTACAGCTTTATCAGTGAGTTTGCTGACTTGTAAAAGAATGTACATTTATGAAATTTGCAGCATTTTCTCTTTGCTGTTAATACATCATAAGAAGTCTTTTAATTAAAACCCTATGTCAATATGTCAATCTATTTGAAGGCAGTAGCAATAATAATGTTTTTATGCTGGCTGCCATATTGGATGTCAGATCAGCACCATTTTCATTTAGGACCAATCAGATTTCAATTCATATATTTTGGTGAAAAGTCCATGTCATTACAATGATATAACCATGACAGGTCTGGAGGACCTTCTCAACACCTTTACATATAAAATTAGCACTTGACTAGTTCAATTGATTTAAAAGTCACCAATAGTACCCCCACCTTCCACCCCTGCAAACAGAATATCAATGTAACTTTGAAAACTGGGTCAAAATCTGAGTTAATCATGAGACCCCAATTTAGTCAAAACATATTGGAGATTTCATGCTTCCAAGCTGATGTTCTTCACTTAATAAATTACCAGCCTGTGACCCTGAAAACAGATTTACAGACTTGTACATTCAGAGAAAATGTCAGAAGGTACAAAATTGTTATCTGATAAGTGATGTATATTTTATGTTGTATTAACATGTGACCTTTTTATGAAGTTGGAAGTTGTCATCCTGAACAAAGTTTGTAACTGACATGTTTCCCTAAGATTACAAGTAAAAAAGTTAAGAGGATCTGGAGAATTTAGAACAATATCTTACATTCTGAGTTCTTATGTAAGGTTATTGTGGTAATAGGTAAATCTTGGAAAGCCTTTAGTTGATACAAGAAAATATTTATAGTAATCATGCACCAAACAGACTGTATTTAGACAAAAACTGCAGTATCATACTTGGAAAGACCTGATTTTGAAACTTCTCCATATATAGTCCCAGATCCACAATAGGAATGGCCATTCTATTTGTCCTATCTAGTGAAACAAGGAGTGGAGAGGATATATCTTTTTAAAAAGCAAGCATATTGAAAAATCCAAATGTTTGCACTGCTCATAATATATGAATGTGTGCATGTTGTTTTTTTGTGGGGGGAGTGGATGGGAGCAGTTTTTTTGTGTTTTTTTTTACAATTAAAAACTTGAAAATGCGTATATATACTACTGATGCAGGAGGCAGGTTACTAAAATCATTGATTCATGTTTATTGGCATATCAGCACATGAAAGAGTATGTACTGCTAAGGTCAGGAGAGTGGAGTGCTTGCCCAAAGAAACATAATGATAACTAATAGATCAGTTCTGGGCAAGATTTAAATCTATAACTTAAGACTGAATTAGACACCACACTACTTAGCCACTGCTATTATAATAAACCAATAAATTAACAGAGACATAAAACTGTACTGCCTTCCACAAGTAAAGCTCATTATGTCCTATAGTTTTGGATTCTCTCCCTTATAATGGACTGGTAGTGTGGTAACAGGCTCAGTGCATCAGCTCATATGTTGTAAAAGGACACAGGGTACAAATTCAATGGAAGAACTGTGAACCAGTCTAGAAATGGGTGAAGAAATAATAGAGTATATATGGGTTTGGTGGTCCATAATTGGTTAATAATGCAAAGTAAAATTTTATTAAAAATATCTTTTGAAAGCTTATCCTATGTGTAATTTAAAAAAAATATATACAAATTTCTATTGATGCAATTTTAGTATTTTTAAAGACTTTACTTAGGATTACTCAATAATGAAAGTAGCACTTGATTCGCTTGGTGCTGAATCAATAACATGGACTTCATGCACATGTAGGTCAAGAAAATGCCGAAGCTCATATGGTGTTCTCCACACAGAAGCTTGCACCAAGGATAGTTGTGCATGGAGAAATATAGGTCTGATCATCAGTACCCAGAAATTTTAAGTTATTGAATTTTAAATATGATGGTGTTTCCATATGTTTACTATGGGAATTGAATTAGTACTGTGACTCCTATATGCGACCTATGCCATAATAGGAGTATGCTGTTTCCATGGTTACTACATGCATCCAGGGTATCATTTTGGTGGTTTTTGCATAAGACAATCATAATGGATTCATTTTATCATGGTTTGCATGTGATTTTAGAGAAAAATTCTATACAAAACACAGATGGGAAGGGTTGTATACACTTTACAGGGTCAGTAGATAGCTCAGGCTATGGAAAAGAGAGACTTGTATGGCCTGATGACAAAATTTCATATGTTGATGCCCACAGATTGGCTTTTATGGTTAAATACTATTTATAATATGCAACAATTCCCCAAAAAGGGGGTGGGGGAGAGATTTTAACTGTAAACAACTTATGTCACAATCACCTTTGTATCAATACTGATCATTTAACTTTAGGGACACATTCAGTAGATAAAAGCAGAGAGCATTGTAAAATGCAAGGACTGTACATAAAACTGCACATGCCACATTGCCTCAACCTGTAAAAATGTACTAAAATGGAGGGGGTTAATGGTAAGAATGTTCATATGTTGCTTGTTTTGTTTTCTATTTTAGCCATAACACATTAATTTGCCTTTGTTATAATTCTTTTTTTGATATTTCTCATAGTTTGTAAAGAAATGCTCTTTTCTCACATTTTTTCTCTTATATACTGTACTTGCTTTATAAATTTTATCTCTGAGATATATATATTGCTTGCTTTTCAGATTTTGTGCCATAGAACTGCAAGCTGAAATTGGACAGCTTAGCCCGAGATGGACAGCACCATGAACCCTGCCATGGAAGTTTCTCTTAAAGATTATATTCTTTGGTAAGCTGCATTTTGTCTTTCAATTCACTGATTCCACTGAGTGTTCTTGTTTAATTTTGCTTTTGACACTGTAATTTACCTAGCTGATACTCAACATGCATGTGTAATGTACTATCCTCTCTCTCTCTCTCTCTCACAATGGATATTTGCAGATCTGTTGATGTGAATATATGAAAAAGAGCTTCATATCAGAAATATGGTCTCAGATTTGAAACAAAAGCTATTTATAGAGGCAACATTGCTCTGCACTAACTATAAAGTGATAGAATAGAACCATTTAGTTGTAACTTAGAGCTTGCAACTTGGTAAACACATCAAGTTATGTTACCTCCCCTTTGACTGTAATTCAGTGATTGCAAGGTTTGTGTTGTTACTCTCTTTCTTCTATAATTTGAGTATTTTATTCAACTTTATATTGAAAAGTAAGTAATTTAACACTGCTTGATGTGGAAAGTAGTTACAATAATGATGTTGAGGCTTTTTCTTAACTTATTATGAGTTTTGGGTAAATGTAGATAAACAATGTATGTATTAGATAACTTTCATATGCAATCAATTCTATTACTTAAATTTACCAAGTAGTTTATGCAGCAATAAATTATATCAGTGTCTGTGCAGTGTCAGTGCATAAAAATATGGACTTAACCTGACATCACAAACTTTTCCACATATTTATTCACCTCCAGCTTACTTCTTGACTTGGGCCGCAGAGGCTTGCACATGGGCTTGCTGTCTCCAACAGTAGTATAAGCATTATATGAACTTTGCATAGCTTTTTCAAATCTGTCTATTGTTGTCCTTATGTAACAGACCTCAAGTGGCTTTGTCTTTTGGGTTGATGGACATTTTTTCCCTTTGTTGTGAGAAACATAACCAGGCTTGAAGAAATGACTGTCTATTCTTTACTTCCTTACCCTTTCTCATAGTTTTATAGTAAAAAGTAGCACTCAGTTATTTAATTCTTCAGTATAATAAAACTTTCTTTGCCTTTTATACCTTCTTGTTAAGATTTGGAGGTGATAAATCAGATGTGTTGATAGTTTAATTAGTTTGGGACTGTCAGAATCTCTTGGTGCTTCATGTGTTATGTATTTGTTTTAGTCACAGAAGGGCAATGACCTCTTATCATTTTGACCTCTCATGTGGCACACATTGATTTTCTCTCAATGTGAGGAATACTGATGCATTGTATCTTATATCTGTGACAGTCAGAAAGAAAAGAAATGCAATTTTGAAATTTGAAACATTTAAAACTAGTATAATAGCAAGTAAGAGATGAAAATACAATGTGTTATGTAATTTGATACCCTGTGATGTCATACTTGTTGATGTCAGCATGTTTGTGGTTTTTTTTTGCGTAGCATGCTTGTGTTTTTTTTTTTGTGTAGCATGCATGCCATAGAAAGATAATATGAAGATACAAAGGCAGAAAACAATTATTTTAATAACAATAAAAATCCACAAATAAGTGCGATACAACACAGCAACATGTAATGCGGATGCAATTTAACTATACACTGTGGTATCACATAAAATGCCATTCCACTAATATCTTTGCACAAGCATGGCCAATTCTTTGTTTCAATCTTGTTTCAATGTCAATAAGTAAAATACATGTCTTTATAAAAAATTTAAATTTGGTTATAGGACACATGGTACTAATTCAATGGAAGAACTGTGAACCAGTCTAGAAATGGGTGAAGAAATAATAGAGTATATATGGGTTTGGTGGTCCATAATTGGTTAATAATGCAAAGTAAAATTTTATTAAAAATATCTTTTGAAAGCTTATCCTATGTGTAATTTAAAAAAAATATAGACAAATTTCTATTGATGCAATTTTAGTATTTTTAAAGACTTTACTTAGGATTACTCAATAATGAAAGTAGCACTTGATTCGCTTGGTGCTGAATCAATAACATGGACTTCATGCACATGTAGGTCAAGAAAATGCTGCGGCTCATATGGTGTTCTCCACACAGAAGCTTGCACCAAGGATAGTTGTGCATGGGGAAATATAGGTCTGATCATCAGTACCCAGAAATTTTAAGTTATTGAATTTTAAATATGATGGTGTTTCCATATGTTTACTATGGGAATTGAATTAGTACCGTGACTCCTATAAAATGTGACTAATACAGGTAACTTGTTTACCAGAGATGCAGCTGAGAAGGTTGTCGTCCTTGGAAGTTTGGAAAGGTATCACCAGTTTTCCTAGCTTTTGCTTGGCCCTATTCAGCTGAATTAACCTTAAACCATGGAGGTTTTTGTTATTTTTGCCTGAATGGTGAGTAGGAAATCCATTTTGGGAGATATTTCTGAATACATCAACTTTCAAGACATTTTCAGTTAACTTAATGCCTATTTGTGTTAGAAACATCGATTTTCATTGGCATTTTTGCCTGAGCATGAGCAGAAGGGTAAAAAATTGACTTTTTTTGCTCAACAAACCCATTATTTTTGTGTCAAGACCACTCTTCATTCTAAATGTCCATCTTATCCTACAATTTGCCAAGGTTCACCCGTCTGTATGCAATTCAGACTGGTCTTAAATCTGAGGCCAAAAAGTCTAAAATCCAGACACAAAACCAAATCACGACCTTGGCCGAATTTTGGCTGGAAAAACTCTGTTCCAAAAAGTGAAGTTTTTCACTCTGTATTTTGTATTGCAACTAGAACATCCATATTATTTGGTATCATCATAAAGCTATATTTGTTTACCTTTCTATAATACCACCCACTTTATTGTGTCGCACATGACTTTAACGCTACAGAGCTCAGAAGTAAGCTACCATCTCCTGCCCCTTAAACGCGGTGCTAGGGGTTAATGAGTTAAGCTAATATGCATTAAATCTTGTTCATTCAAATATACTTTTCCCCAGTAAAACTGTTTTGTGTCCTTGGTAAACTTACTTGAAGTTGTTATGAAAATCTGCTTATGAAAATGGCTAAGATAAAAAAAACCCTACTCCAAACTTTAAAGTCAACAAGATTGCAACCAAGTGTTGTTATGAAAATCTGCTTATGAAAATGGCTAAGAAAAAAAAAACCACCCCCAAATTTTAAAGTCAACAAGATGCAACCAAGTGCTGCAAAATAATTGAATTGATGATGAACACAGATTGCAGGAAAAATTGATAGCAGGGTTTTCCACATAAGCAGAAAACATTTGATTTTACATGTAAGAAAGTAAGACCAAAAAGTTAAATGTATATATTTGAAAAGAAATGCTCCATTAAAGATTTGTTTTTGTTGTTATTTTGGTTTTAATGCCATTTAGCACATGATATGATATACCTGGTGGTCAGTTTAACTGTTGGAGGAAGAACATGGGTGAGATGGCAGTGATCAGGAAAAGTAAGCGCTTTAAAACCATTCTGCTATCCAATGCCACTACACGATTTGTAAAAATTGCTTAACTATCATGTTTATACAAAATAAAGAAATCATGAAACACCATTATTCAGCACATGATAGGCTACACAGTTGCCAGTATTTTTGGTGTAAGAAAGTCCTGGGAAGAGCACAGGAAGAACTATTGACCCACATTCAAGACTGGAATCCATGCAGATTGAGGTGAGATGTGGATAGTCTATCCAGGTGAGCACCTCAGACCACCTGGGGCCCCTTGGAATACTGGAAATCAGATTCATTCAAGATCTTTATCAACATAAACACCCACCATCAATATGGTTCAAATCAAACTGTCCAAAATAAATGATACTGCATAAATCAAAGTTAGGAGGTTGGAGAATCTGGGGTCATCACTCCACTAAATAAGGTCATGTGAGTGCTGGAAATCTTATTCAAAGTCTCAATATAATATTGCATGCCACTTTTTTCCAAATATGACTGAAATCCATCAATTCTTGTTAAAGCAACACTACAGAAACAAAAATAAAGAGTACATACATTCAGGGGACATAACTCTTGTAACTGGTGTCGTGAAATAATAGTAATATAAATTTAATGTCTCATTAATAAAAAGCTGCATGTCGAAATTGTTTGAAACCAAGAAATATTAGAAATACAGTACAAATCAAAGTAAGAACATCATGCAATCAAGGGTCATAACTCCTGTAATAGAAAGCTGGAAATTAAATGAAGGTATCATCAATGGAAACGTACATATCAAATCCTGTTGAAATCTAGCCCTAGCAAATGTATGAAGCAGAAACCAAAAACAGGAGGATATTACTCCCATCAACAAGATTATCAAATCAATTTCAGGCATTACTTGAGGAATATTAACTAGATGTTAAGTTTGGCTATAATTATAGGTCACTGCATTTGTATGGGAAAATATGAACAAGTTTTTCGGATGGTTATACAGCACGACATTGGGAGGGCAGTATATCCTTCCGAAAAAACGAGTTCATATTTTCCCATACAAATGCAGTAACCTTTTTATTATATGATCATTTTCTTATTTTTCCCAATGCTTAAATATATAAACAAAGATACACTACAATAAACAAAGTAACGAAATGTATGCTATTTTCCAAACTAAATATACAAGCTTAGCTGCATCATTACACAACTGGCATATGTAACTCCGCCCAGACAAATTTGAAGTCGATCGCACGCTAGTCGTAAGTTTCGAAAGAAAATGGTGTTTGGTCTACTTAAAATTGAAAATTTGGAATAATATTGTTAATCAATACGCATTGCAACAACTTTTCCATTTCATCTGGAATGAATACGTTTTGGTATTTTTGTTGATTCAAATACGTTTTGGTATTTTTGTTGATTCAACACAATTTTGTGATTATGGTCTGGATTTTTTTACATGAAGTAACTTACATTGGATTCCAGCAGCGTCTGCCAATTTAATGGTATTGAAGTGTGTTGACATCAACATGCATGTTTCTGTTCTGTTGTTGAATGATTCAGATCATAATGTGGGACAATTATGAAGCCTTTCAATTGCAATTATTGAAAAGATGCTGTGGAATTTATTGTTTATTTCATTTTGAGTGCAGTAAAGAGGATGTAATTGCACATGGAATATACTCAAACTTACAGTATAATTTCGAACTGTGATGAATCTTGAGAACCTATGATATGGCTCATGTAGTTTGGATTTGCAGAACTAAGAAAATACATTTTGAGGAAATTTAGGCTGTAAAATTGTAAGTATATTTTTGCCATTTTTTTATTACTAGATAAAAAAGACAGTTATGACTTATTACTTGCATGCTATTGTAAGACCCTGTATGGTGTCTATAGGTAGCCTAAATTTTGAAACATTGTATCAAAAAAGTTAATGTGGAATGTGCCAAGCAGTTTGTATACACGTGTCAGTCTATGAAACATTGGCGGGTATGTGGCAGTCTATGAAATATCTGCTTTAGTTCATTCATAAAAAAAATATTTACATTAAAAAATATTTCCATTTTTCATGTGTATTAAATATGAATGCTACACATGGTGTGCAGTATCGGGAAATACTGAACGATTCTCACAATGTAAAGTTAAAGGAGAAATAAATGAGCATATAATAATCAAGAAATCTTTGTTAAACCAATGTTAGGAAGATAGGTATCCAAGGGCTACATTCCTCAAAATGATGACACAGAATCCTGAAAATCATTTCTTTGAAAAGTTTCATCAATATAAAAGTTAGTTCAAGTCCAACATGAGCTACTTTTTGGTTGGAACTGGCAAAGCCTTGTTTTCTATTACATTGCTTTCCTCTAAGATGATAAACCTGTACTCATATGGTAACCCACAACACGTGACACATGCTACATGTAATCCTTCTATGATGAATATACAACTGTTTTGTCCAAAATAAAAATCTGGAAATTAAAGAATGGAGAGATGAAGAGTGAAAATTGTGCTTTGTTACAAAACAATCAGAGACAATTAATTAAGGCACAAAGGAAGCTATATCTGGAAGTGATTTAGCATAACTGGTGTCAGTTTTAAAGGCTTTACTGTGCCGTTGCTCTTTTGTAAAAATCAATTTTAATTCTTCAAATATCGTAACCAAAGTATTTTTTTTTGTTGTTTATAATACAGCAGACATATTTGATGCCAGATCAGCTAAATTTAAATAAATTTTACAGGCCTTCATGCCAGTATGCTTCCTGTAAAATTTTGATGGATTCTGTTTTGCAGATATTAAGACATTTAAAGGTCATTCTATTTTACCTAACAGCAACCATATTTGATTTTGGATGCACATTATTGTAACAAATTAAAAGTTCTTCATCAGATATTTTGGGGAAAAAGTTGTTTGAATTCTGTTCTCAAATTTTTCTATATAAAAAAAGTCAAACTTGATGGTCAATCAGCATCATTTTGTAGCAATGACCAGAATGACTGAGTCAAACTGGTTAAATTCTATTCTGCAGTTTTCATGAAGCAATGTTTAAAGGTATGTCCACTCTTTGTAATGAGGATCATATCTTACAAATTAATGACATTGAGGACCTCAAGTGGCTGAGTCGTCTAAATTAAATGCTCCCTGTTTCCCTGTTCTGGATCACTGCCATCTCACCTCTGTCTGCATGGGTTTGAGTCTCTAGCTTGTTTAATGTAGGTAAGCGCTGGTATTCTTTTCCTTTCCTCCACCAGTTATACTTGCAACATGTATAGCCTATCATGTGCTAAAAAATAGCATTAAAAAATTACAACAGCAACAACAGAATGGCATCATCTGTATAAAAATTGAAAGGTCTTTATAGCAAGACACTAACTGAATGGCAGCATATGTATAAAATTAAAAGGCCTTTATAGCAAGACACTAACTGAATGGCATCATCTGTATAAAACCAAAAGGCCTTTATAGCAAGACACTAACTGAATGGCATCATCTGTATAAAATTAAAAGGCCTTTATAGCAAGACACTAACTGAATGGCATCATCTGTATAAAACCAAAAGGCCTTTATAGCAAGACACTAACTGAATGGCATCTGTATAAAACCAAAAAGGCCTTTTTAGCAAGACACTAACTGAATGGCATCATCTGTATAAAATTAAAAGGTCTTTATAGCAAGACACTAACTGAATGGCAGCATATGTATAAAACTGAAAGGCCTTTACAGCAAGACACTAACTGAATGGCAGCATATGTATAAAACCAAAAGGCCTTTATTGCAAGACACTAACTGAATGGCATCATCTGTATAAAACTGAAAAGCCTTTATAGCAAGACATTAACTGAATGGCATCACCTGTATAAAATTAAAAGGCCTTTATAGCAAGACACTAACTGAATGGCATCATCTGTATAAAACTGAAAGGCCTTTTATAGCAAGACACTTTTATCAAATTAGATCAATTCTCTTTAGCAGCTTTTGAGAAAAAGCTGTTTGAATGTTCTTTGTCATATAGGAAAGACAGCCATGTCTGGTGTCCAATTGACAATAAAGGTAAAAACCTGAAAGGCCTTAATTCCAGAATCCTGTCTAATTTAGTTAAATTCTGTTTAAAAAAAGTTATCTGAAGGTTTCATAATTTTTTTTAATGGAGGCCATATGTGATGGCGGATCAGCATCATTTGAACAAAAACTAAGTTTTTCATGCTAGACCGCTTCTGTAAATTTTGGCTTTCCTCTTTTCTAAATTCTGACCTCTTTCCCTGATGAGTGGTTTTTGAACAGTAGTTTGAAAGGGTACATTTCTTTTATGTGACCATAGTGAATGATGGATAGGTTAACATTTATACAAAAGTGAAAAGTCTTTGTGCCAGAATACGGTTAAATTTCGTCAAATTCTATTGTATGATTTTTTTATATGTTGTTTAATGTCTATTTTCAATAATGTTGATTATACTGGAATTTTATGAAAGATTGTCAATATTTAAACAAAACTGAAATTTCTTCATGCATTTCTTTGAAAAATCTGATTAATTTGTTAATCATTTAATTTCAAGAAGTCATTAGAAGATTTTTTTTTCTATTAATGAAAGCCATATTTGATGGTGGATTAGCATACTTTGTGTAAACTTCTTTCTTTATGCCAGAATGCATTCTGTCAAACTCTATTAAATGATCTTTGAGAAGCTGTTTTTAAGAATAATTTTAGCAACTGTGGTCATATTTGATTGTGGATCGGCACCATATGCAGCAGCTTGAAAGGTCTTTATACTCAATGCACCTGCTAAATATGGTGGAAATGAGTCCAGTGGCTTCTAAGAAGTTTAAAAAGCCATTCTTGACAATAATACACAATGCACTGTACAACCAGTTCACATGGCCTATTGCCTGTAAGATAAATAGTCCAAATTTCTGGGCCAGTTACATAAGCCAATGGCAAAGATGATAAACTTCTCATGGTTCACTTTATCAATTCCGATTTTGATAAATCATTAAATTAATGCATTTTCAAAGGTAACAAATGGACTATACACTTGCTTTAGTAGAAATCTGACACTGAAATGAAGACTGTTTCAGCTAACTTGCACGATTCCCAGACAGGTTGTCCCTAACAATCATGACCCTTCCATAAACGGTCAGTAAATGCAGAATCTATTTAAATTTTTTTTACTGTTATAAACACATTATGTTCAGTGAAATAGGTAATAGAAGAAAACAACTTTATTGCTAGAGTACCAAAATCACCCCAAATTTAAGAAGTATTTGTAAAATCATATTAACTATTTGATGAGAGAGAGAGAGAGAGAGAGAGAGAGAGAGAGAGAGAGAGAGTTTAAAATATTTATGCTTAAATGAAACTATACTTATACCCTTAGAATATAAAATGGAAAGCACTGAGCAGGTTTTCTTTTCCACCAATCTGAGTGATATGGTTATATGTAACCCCCCATATATATATATATATATATATATATATATATATATATATATATATATATATATATATATATATATATATATATATATATAAATAATTCAGGTCTAACTGCATAGACCTGATATGCCAATATATCAGATGATGAAAGATCATGGTCTATGTTTTGTTCTACTTATTAGTCCTAACAAACTGCATATACCCTGATCTACTGGCATATTAGGCATTAGCCAGGCATGTGCATATGCTGATTCCATCCACTGCCATGGTCAATATGAAAACATTATTTGTTGTTGTTGTTTTGGGGTTTAACTAATTTCTCAGCACAAGATAGGCTATACACTGGCCAAAATAAGTGATGGAGGAATAATCCTCAAACACCCCCAGTAAGATCCACCACCCATGAGAGCTAATGGCAGCTTTCTCACATACTAATATTAATCAGCCTAAGACCAAAACCCAGCCAAGAGATTGGTGAGATGACAGTTTTCATGAAAGGCAGGGCTTTAGGCCACCTGGCCCATGGCCTCCTCTTATTTGATATGAGCTTCAAACAGGTACAAATCTACTTCTTAATGTTTTACATATCCAATGATAGAAAACCCCAAGACATCAGTGATTAATTGTTTTCTTCTCAATATTAAATGAACATGTGAAGCAACACCTGCAAAAGATTCCTAGAACCTTCCATGGATCATAGCTTACAGATTAGGCATGAAAATCACTGCACAATTGTCTTTTTTCATTCATGTAAGCATGGAGATTACTGCATGCTAGGCGTCTTATTTCATTAAAAATGGTATGAAGAACACTGCTCTTGTGTCTTATTTCATTAAAAAATCACATGAAGACCACTGTCCTGGTGTCTTATTTCATAAAAAATGGCATGAAGACCACTACCCTGGTGTCTTATTTCATTAAAAATGGCATGAAGACCACTACCCTGGTGTCTTATTTCATTAAAAATGGCATGAAGACCACTGCCCTGGTGTCTTATTTCATTAAAAATGGCATGAAGATCACTGCCCTAGTCTCTTATTTCATTAAAAATGGCATGAAGACCACTGCCCTGGTGTCTTATTTCATTAAAAATGGCATGAAGACCACTGCCTTGATGTCTTATTTCATTAAAATTGGCATGAAGACCACTGCCCTGGTGTCTTATTTCATTACAAATGGCATTAAGACCACTGCCCTGGTGTCTTATTTCATTGAAATAGGCAAGTAAACGTGATTCAGAATCTAATGGCTTGCCAAAAATAATGTTTAAAGCATCAATTGATTTTTTTCTTCCCTCTTTCATTGTTGTTTTAATTTTTTCTTTCTTGTATTACTATGAACTTGGAGGAATCTTTAACCTTTGCCATGTATTTTAATAATGTATTTAATTTTTGATAATATTATAAGAACTACAGAGAAAAATGTCATTTTGATCACCGAAATAAAACATGTTCATGTGACCCAAACCGATTACTTTTTACTTTTGTTACTCATCTGTTCCTTTTACATATAACCAGTATGGAGTCTGATGTGCCTGTACAACTTTCCAACACTCTTGGTTCCATATATATATTTTTTGGTTGGGCTCAAATCTAATGTACTTATAGGACAGGGATACTGGTTGCTTTTGACAATGTGCATTCATATTATGAGAAAAGTATGAAAGCCATTGTCAGCAAATTGAAGTTGGCACTGTTACATTAATTTAGATAAATATGAGCCTTGTACAGCATGGTGATGTAGAAGTCAGCATTGTACTGAACTCAGATGCACTTTTGTTATTTGGAATTTTTTCTCCTGTGATGAAAATCAAATAACAAATATTTACATGTGCTGTATCAATATGTATATAATATACTGCATTGATCCCATAATAGGTCCAAGCTTGATAATTAATACTCCTCATCCAAAGCCAATGGGAAGGGGGAAAAATATTGGTACTTATTTGCAAAGGTAATCTTTGTCAGATATTAAGCCTACCCTAATTTTAAGACAAATTTTATTTTGACTCTTGGACAACATAGATTTAGCCAATTCTTGGATAAATTGTATTTAGCTGACTCCTTTTATGTTGAACAAGTTAAAATCTGAACTGCTTATATGATTGGAAAAAAGAACAATTGAATAATTTGAATTTTATCAGATACAGAAAGCCATCAAAATGAACCGCTCCAGTGGTATAGTGGTTAGAGCATCTGCCTCAGATGCAGAAGGCTGTGGGTTTGATCCTCTGCAGAATCATACCAAAGACTTACAACACTGGTACTAACAGCTGCCTCACTTGACGCTCAGCATTAAGAGGTTAGTGTTAGGACTGGTCAGCCTGGTATCAGAATAATGTGACTTGGTGGGACACTATGCTACATGTCTGCAGCATGATGCCCCAGTGCTAGACATCACTATAAACTGCCACACTGCAGACATCATAACCATATGATGGAAAAATTGTTAAAGCTACATAAACAATCCAAATCACAACAAGCCATCAAAATGAATTTTCCATGGCATTTGCTTTACAAATGCATGGTTTCATTATGAAAGTTAAAATAATATGTAGCCTGTCATACTGCTAATGGTATTACTAAATAACAAATGAAGGTGATGGATCTGGTCACAAAGTATTACATTACAGTACTAGTATAACATGGCCCCTGGTATAACACTATATATAACACTGTTCTTCATATAACACCAGTATGATCATGGATCCTATCATACCGCTTTTATAATGTGATATACCCCAGTAGTATATCCCGACCATGCCTATATTAAACTCTCAGTACACTTTTTTCAAATCTGTGCCAACTTTGCTGATTCCTACAAAAAAGAACAGGTGCATTACATGGCTCCTCATTGGGTATTAATCAGCTGTTATAATTAATTCCACACAATATTTACAGAACCTGAGGAATTAAGGTAGATCAATCCATCCACTAATTTGGAGTGAAAGCACTTGCTCACCAAGGTTACCCATTTGGATTAATTCTTGTTTCCCCCAATTATCTTCAATGAAAGAATAACACAAAATGGCAGCCTAAAGATAATTGTTGATACTAAAACATTCTGAACTACTTAGAGGGTAAAACCAACTGACATAATCAAAATGAAACTGTGGCAAACAAAATAAATTTGCAGAAACCTGCAGAAAATATGCCTAGCTATAACTATATATATATATATATATATATATATATATATATATATATATATATATATATATATATATATATATATATATATATATAATCACCAATAATGACCTAGAAAATATACCTTACTCCCTATGCACTCAATATACTTTCTCCCTATGTAATGCTACCAATGTGACTAAGTAAAGATGAAACTAAGTACCTTACTCCATATGTACTCCATGTTGCAAATAAATCTAAGTACCTAACTCCCTCCAAGATGGAGCCATGTGCCTAACTTGATACACTTCATGTTAATACAGATGTGACCAAGTACCATACATGTTATGCCTTCTGACAATATACTTTACCCACCATGTACTTACTCCCTATTTACTCCATGATACATACAAAACTTCTTAATTATCTAACTTGCTATATACTCCTTATTAAGTACCTTACTTAATATGCCCTAAATGTTACAGATGGAACCATGTACCATAAATCCCTATATACTCTAAGTTACAAATGGAACCATGTACCAAAACTCCCTATGTACTCTGTTACAAATTGAACCATGTACCAAACTTCCTATGTACTCCAAGTTACAAATGGAACCATGTACCAAAACACCCTATGTAATCTAAGTTACAAATTGAACCATGTACAAAAACTCCCTATGTACTCCAAGTTACAAATGGAACCATATACCAAAACTCCCTATGTACTCCAAGTTACAAATTGAACCATGTACCAAAACTCCCTATGTACTCTAAGTTACAAATTGAACCATGTACCAAACTCCCTATATAATCCAAGTTACAAATGGAACCATGTACCAAAACTCCCTATGTACTCTGTTACAAATTGAACCATGTACCAAACTTCCTATGTAATCTAAGTTACAAAATGAACCATGTACAAAAACTCCCTATGTACTCTAAGTTACAAATTGAACCATGTACCAAAACTCCCTATGTACTCTAAGTTACAAATTGAACCATGTAACAAACTTCCTATGTACTCCAAGTTACAAATGGAACTAAATATCAATCTTGCTTTGCACACCATGTTACAGATGGAACTAAGTATGTTACTTGCTATGCATCCCATGATGTAAAAGGGACTAAGTACCTTACTATGCAGTCCATCTTACAGATGGGACCATGTACCTTACTTGCAATACGGTGGGTCCTGGGGTGGGATGGAGGGGGAGGATCTGAGGCACTAACCATTACAGAACTCTGACATCCTACCTGTCTGCATGAATTTTAGGCTGACAACCTGTCATGTCTTGAAAAATGGTGCTAACCCAAAACAACAACAACTTGCTACAAACTCCATGTTACTGATGGAACAAAGTACCTTACCACACTGCAGATGAAATGATAATAAGATTACTGTGAACACATAAACCCAAACTTGACTTTTTGCATAGAAACAAAATCAATCAATAAATAAAGCCTTTATAAAGCAGCAGCAGGCTAAGGTCAATTAGAACAGCTCATTAATATGTACATTTATTACTCATGATCAAGCTCATTCAGCATCTTGAATCATCAGATCTGAGTCTATTACAAGAAATACTCAGAAGAACAAAGAACACATGCCAATGTGCTCTTACATAATATGCCAGCATATCTGGATCTACGAAATTAGGATTGTAATAAGCACATAATGCAATCCCAGATCCGAGTCTGTTCCTTACATTTGGACAATTTATACAGGACATAAAAATCCAAGTAATAAAAGCATTGGCTTATGTTTTCAATTAATGAAGGTCCTATATTCTAAGATTTGATAATCACTCATTACCATGAAATACATTTTACACTACAACTGTCAACCAGTTTTTCCGCCAATTATATGGAATAAAGAAGACATCAATATGAAAAAGATTAGAAACAAAACCAGGTACTGTGAATTGTTGGGATAATACATAATTAGCCAGTCTCATCACATAATAATTAACAGAAAAGGTGTCAGAAGAGTGCATTTTGTAATTCAGACTTTATATTCTATAGCACTTATTAATATTCTTTTTAAGCAGAAAAATCCTTTAAATTCCGAATGTGTGTATTTTTTGTACACTTGTACTCAAACATGTGCTTATCACATCTGACAGTACAAAGTTTGAAGGACCTGGTTACAGGCATTAAAAGAAGAGGTCTAAGTGGGTCAGATAGCACTTACCTGGCTTACTGGTACATAACAGTTGACCATAATACTAAACAGGATTATGTAGAGTACTATATGACCATCAACTCCATATAAATTATCTGGCAAACTTTATATGATGATGATTTGAAACTATATGGCTCTACAGTGCACAATTTGCTTTCATAATATATTTGTAAAAAATGTCAGTAGATCCTGAAATAGTCAATGAGAGAGAGAGAGAGAGAGAGAGAGAGAGAGAGAGAGAGAGAGAAAGTGAGAGAGAGAGAGAGAGTGTGTGAGAGAGAGAGAATATTTTCGATTATTAGTAATATTAATTAAAATCTTAACTTTTCAAGCAAAATGTTAAGGATATTTCTAAGTTTCACTGTGCCTGCAATAAGGGTGTCAAGATAATATTCTTTCATAATGTCCAACTCATCAGCAAGACAATGCTCATTGGCAATCACTTTTTTAAGAAAGCATTACTAGAAACCATGCCAAGATTCCCAATGAAAATATATAATAAATTACCAGATTATTCTTCACCATGTAATAGTTATGTCACAAACTTATCATTTCCAAAAATCAGGTAACTTTTATGCCACCCTCTTGAGTTTTCAAAAGTGTGACCTTTTTTATTAATCCAAGCCTGTGATATGGAACAAAAGTTATTGTGTGGAAACCATTTATTTTCTTTCAGTCAGAGTGACCTTGACTTTTGACTTTACAAATCAATAGGTCAAAGTGCAAACACTGTGATCTGTATCTTTTACCTTTCACCTGAACTGAGAGAGTTACCTTGCTCAACTGAAAGTATCACAATTCTTGTAACTGTTGACAATTGAGAACTTAAGTTGAAACCACTTATTTCTCCCATTATGTTGACCCTGACCTATGATCTTTGGACCTCAAATTCAAAACAGTCATTCCATACTCAAAGTGAAAGCCATTCACAAAGTTGGACAAATGTAGATGGTGTAGAACTTGAGTACACAAACTATTTTTTCTTTTTTCTTCTATCAGTAACACTGACCTCAAACACTTAGCTCTGACCCTGAAATCAATTTAAGGTTCCTCCTTACACCAAGTGCAAGCAATCCACAAAGTTTAGTAACTGTATATGAATTGGTAACAGGTAAACAGTCCAGCCAATGAGATGCCAAATAATCAAATTAATACAAACAAAAGTTATTTTATAAATACACTCTAATTATAGAATAATCTCATAATAAATGGAGTCATATACCATTTCCAAACTCCATCAAAAGTTTCAAATTATATCACTCTACAGAGGTACCAAACCTTAAGGTTCTCACAAAAGACAAATTCCTAAATATGAGTAGCTTGGTCTGTTGAGGATGAGAGTTAATTGTTATTCAAAGACCATGTCAATACTTTCTGTACAACCAGGAAATCCATAGGAAATTATCAGGTCAACAGTGCTGAAAAAACAAGAATCCTCTGGCATCTTTTAAAAGAGAGTCACTGCCTATTATCTGTACTCTACTTTCACTTCATCTCAACTGTCTGCACAGGCATAAATAAATTGAATTATCTGAAAAGGAGCATGCCAGAGCCTTGTCAACAGGTTAAAGATGTGAAATAGTGAATGACATCATATCAATCCTGACTGGAAATCAGACATCCTAGTTAGAGCCTAATGCATTCATCACTCTGGCTATACACAGTTAGGAGTAATCAGTACCAACAAATTAGTTATTTTCTTCCAAAGTAGTATGCAGTAACAGATTAAGGTATATGGTGTTTGAAGATGGATTTCACTTATAAGTGAATATATATGGTTTTAAATGAAAGAGTATTGAATGATTTATTGAAATTTTAAAAAAATTATCTCTTTTTAAAAAAAAAAACTTGCTATGAAATATGTAGCTTGTAGTATAATTTAAGCATAAACAGTCTAAGTATGAGGGACAAGAAAATGAAAGGACAGAAAATATTAAAATGATCTATCAGTTGGTTGGTCTGTGGATATGAATATATATATATATATATATATATATATATATATATATATATATATATATATATATATATATATATACACACACACACACAAATTATTCATTTATACAGACATACATACAGATGAGCAGACAGACAATGCATATACATGTCTGGCAGGTAACTTGCTAAATATAGCTACAGCAGACAAAAACAATTACAAATTTAGACTAATTTCTGCATTACACCTGCTGATAGCCATGTAATCTTCATCATCCACTGACTGCTATCCATGGTTCTACTAGTAAATATTGAAGTTACCCCTGCTATACATGTTATATGATCTAGTCAGCACTAATGTTAAGTCCAACTGCAACCAGCAAAGATCCTAACCACCCTTAGCATAATGTGCCTGCAGATCAGTGTTATTTGCTCCAACCATTATTCCTAACAAACTGCACAGACCCAGGTCTGCCAACACCTAATATAATGGTAGATCTGGGTCAGTGTAGTTTACACCTGGACTCCTCTTATAAGCAATTATAGATGGTATATGAAAGACCTGACTATTGTGGTATAAAGTCACCTTGATAAGAAACTGAATCCCATTTTTAAGCAGCAAATTCACACCTGTGGAGATAAAAGCTTTCAACACTGAAAGTTTTCATCAAGGATAAGTAATTTCAAGACCACAAGATAAGAAGATAAGACACATGGGAAATAAAAAATTACAGTGAAAGACTTCCAAAGATAAACTTCTCAAGATAAAAAAAAATATTTAGCAGTACACTTTGAAGATAAAATTCTTAAGATAAGAAAAAGTAAATAATACTCTTCCTAAAGAAAATTTATCTTTCTTTAGATACTCAAGTAGGGTGATGAGTGTAATAAGGTCACTGAACTTACTGGTCAGTTCCTAATAAGCTAAAGAATGAATATCCTGTTTTGAGTGTAGACAGGTGATGGCTATGTGATGACAGGGAATGACTCAATGTTTTCTGTATAAATATGAAATACAGTAGAACCTGTCTTGAAAGACCACCCCTTTTGCCAAAAAATATGGTTTTTCAAGACAGGTGATCTCTAATAACAGGTCATAATGCTATATAATCAATCAATTTGTGCATTGAGAACATGGTCTCTAAAGACAGGTGGTCTCACATAGTAGTGTTTTTTTTAAGACAGATTTTACTGTACAGCTAAAACTCACTTATCTTGACCTGGTATTTTCCACAACACACATTTGTGAGTGGTTTGGTCAGGTCCCCAAAAAATCTTTCTTTATTATGCTATTTTTGCCAGCTTATTGACCTCTGTTAAGTCAATAACCCGGTTATCTTGGGCAAAGTGTCCAAGTGACACTGGACCACCTAATACTGGACTGCCTAATTGATGAAATACAACTTTTCAATGTAAATCTAGCAGAAATTATACAAGAAATGGTCAGCAAAAAGTGATCAATTTTCACATTACGGCAGTAGTCATATGTTTATTTAGTATTCTCTCTATTTTTGGTTCCTAAGAGTAGCTTAATCATTAGTTTATTAAGAATATATCATGTTCACTACAGAAAATATTCCAGGGTTTACAAAGACAAGAGTGTGCACAAATTACAATGTAATTTTCTTTACAAAAACGCAGATTCCAGATTCGTAGACATTGGCTACATGTGTATTTTATCATTTCCCTTTTGTTTCTTAAAGGACATGTCAGATCTGAATTATATTCAGAAAGTCATCTATAAAAGAAACAATGATTGAGGAGATGCAAGTAATTAAATTAATAATCAATGTGCAGATAGAAAAGTGCTCATTGCCTGAAAAGTCAAAAGTCATTAAATTGTTCTATATGCAGGTAATATCATGACAATTTATTTTAAAGCATTTTATGACAAAATAGCCAAACATGTCAGCAATATTTTCAAAATATCTAGGAATTATAAACATCATAATCAGCAGTGCATTGTTATTTTTTTAGTAAATATGAAGTAATATCAGTCTGCTTTTGTTTAATTCTAGCTGATTTGTAATGAATGATTAAAAAGCACTTATGTTTTCTTACATATGCTCCACACAGTGACATTTGCCACAAACAATTTCTTTTTTTTATGCACTCAGCCATTTCATAAAACAGCATATGCTTGAACTTGTCAACAGAAAATAAACAGAAGAAATTTATTACTAAGCAGAATATCACCCAAAATATATGCTGTATATATGTTTGTGAAAGGATAATCTCAGACACTTGGCTTCTATACAATGGCATTCAAAGCCCCATAATTTAGTTTTCAGGCTTGAGCTCTTCCTAATTTTGTTTTGTTTTCTTATTTATAATATCCCTTTCTTCAGTCTGCAGAAAAATTTGCTTCCATTGTTTTAATTTGTTTTCAAAATTCCCATGAATACTTGTAAAAGGGAACAATAGCTGGCTGAAAAAAAAAACTAAAAAGAATGAAGAATTGCCACACTTAAAAGAATCCAAAGTCAGTTTCAAGTGCTGGTTTGCTTTGCAATAAAATAACCTTTGTATCAGAGAAGAAGTTTACTGCTAGCTACAGGATATGTTTATTCACCATCAGGGCATCTATTTGTTTGTCATCTGGAATCATAATTGATACAAACTCATATTGATGCATGGAGGGTAAGTAGTGTACTCAAAATCAACTTGCTTTAATAATACTCTTTGTAACCCATGCTAGGGATAGGATTGTGTGCCATGTGTGTGTGATTATGATTTTTAAGCAGCTTTAATAATTTTTTAGTCCTGTACATGTCTGCAGTGTGGCAGTTTATAGTGATGTCTAGCACTGGGGCATCATGCCACAGACATGTAGCATGATGTCTCACCCAGTCACATTACCCTGACACCAGGTTGACCAGTCCTAACACCAACCTCTTAATACTCGGTGTCAAGTGAGGCAGCTGTTAGTATCATTTTTAAAAGTCTTTGGCATGATTTGACCGGGGATCAAACCCATGACTTCCCACATCGGAGGCAGATGCTCTGATCAATAGGCCAATGAAGTGGTTGCTATAGGATTGTCATTTGCACATACAGCGAATGTACACGTTTTCAAAAACATGTATTGATCTTATTTGCAAGATACTGTCATATTTGTTTTTCAATGTGTCATGTGTTATATAGTATAATTGATGCACACTACAGCATGAATGCATATGCTACATGTACTACTAGGGGGTTCATATATTTTTTCTTTAATAAATTGCTCATGATGATAAAAAAAGGAATAAACAATAACAACACCAGGTTAGTTTCTTTCATTTTATTACCAATTAAACATTTTGCATATTGTATTGTAACATGCAAGGGGAGGATTCCAGTTAAACACAAGAGCAAGAGACAGGAGTCATGGTCAAGGACATCTTAAAAATCATGTTACTGGTTTTTATGAACCAGGTTATCTCAGGATGCGGTTATATCAGTTATATGATGACTTTTTACACCCCTGATGTATTTGAGATAACAGGGTTTGACTGTATTTGGTTAGAAAATAGTGAGAAAAAGACCATATCAACTTAATTCAAGCAACTCCCTTTTGTACTGTGTTAGATTAGACAATAATCCATTATATTTTTATAAATATAAACCAATACCAGATAGATCAGGTTAATAGTCTGGCTTTTACATTCTAATTTAATTTCTGTTTCATGACTTTAAATGTCACTGTACTTAGGGCAGTGTGTGCGTGTGTGTGTGTGTGTGTGTGTGTGTGTGTGTGTGTGTGTGTGTGTGTGTGTGTGTGTGTGTGTGTGTGTGTGCTCGTGCATGTGTGTGTGTGTTTTGGATTTTTAATGTTCCTTTAAAAATAATTCAGTCAAATTCCTAAGATGTTTGCAGTGTGGCAGTTGATAGTGATGTCTAGTACTAGGGCATCATGCCACAGTCATGTAGCATCATGTCCACACCCAGTCACATTATCCTGACACCAGGTCAACTAGTGCTGACACTAATCTCTTAATACTGAGTGCCAAGTGAGGCAGCTGTTATTTCTTGGTATGACTAGGCCAGGGTTTGAACCCATGACATCCTGCTCACTGCCATGGGAAATCAATACCCATCCATAGGACCACGCTGCCAAGGTCAAAACTCGCAATATGTTATATATTGTGTGTATTTTTCTGTTATGAACACATTAAATGTATAACATTTGGTGCAAACATTAAAAATGTCCTTCTTGTATTATTCCTCTGATGGACCACAAAGGAGGGACACAAAAAATTTAGCCCTCTTCTCATGACAAATTATATTACAAGAGTGGTAAATTTCCACTCAGTGGGTCAGGAGAACAAATTATGGTCTGATATCAGAAGTATGTTACCATAACACAAATCAATAATGCAAAGGCATAGGAGTGAAAAAGAATGGCATTGTTAATTATCAGTCTATTGGTATTTTGCTCTTTTTTCTCCCTCCAGATCTAGATATATAGACACTAAGTCTATAAACCAAACCATTTACACTTGCTTATAAGTCAGTCAAACTGCAAAACAACCATGGCTCTTGATCTGTCATCATAAATCATCTGATTACTTCTAGCAAACCCAAATCTGCCAGTACATGTCTTAGTCTGTGCAATTTGCAGTTATACCAATGGTATGGTACTTAAGTTTGTAAATAGTACTTTGAAAAAGTTTTGGCAGTGCTTATCAAATTTCTCATCCTTAAACAAAATATAACCTGATGGAATTGATCTTAATTTCCAAACCATTTGGAAAACCAAGGTTTTTTTTTTATACAAGTATGTAGAAATCTAACAGGCTGGTTTATCTTTGGTATTTTTTAGAATTGCAAGAATCTTGTCTTTCATGTTCCACCTGTGGGCATGGAGATGCAGAACAGATGTGCTGCTGTACTGCCCTGTATAGATGGCTAATGAAAACAACTGGTTGCACTGGGATGTCTCCTGTGATGATGTTAAGTGCAGCTTATATCAAGAAGAGGCCCACTTATACCTGAAATTTTAACTTTTCAACTTTTTTTTTAAAATTCTGTATACAAAGGCATATTTATTCATGCATAGTCTTTTGCTCAAAGTCACTAAAGAGCTTGATATGAACCCATTAAATAAAATGCCTTTACATGTATTTAATTTATGTAATGTTTGTATTACTACCTGACCAACAAAAAGCATGTAAGGCTATATCAAATCAGGTCTTCACTGTATGCTGAAAAACATGTACACCAATAACCATTGGCCAGCAAGTCCATTTCACATGGAAATCAACTGGCAATTTAAAAAAAAATCTTCTCCATAAAAAATTCAATACAATAATTTCATTGCCTTTTAAAATTGCAGTGTTCTGCAAACATATTTGACAAAACTTGGAACATATTTGGTACTAGAAAATACTATCTGATGAAACTTCCAAATTAAACAGGATTAAATTGACAGTACCTTTAGCAAATTTAACCATTGGGTTTGCAGTTGTCAGTATTAACCAACCCTTATCAAAACTCAAATGTCAGTGAACAATTTTGACCATTACTGTTTCTTCCTTCCATTAACTGTGTTTTCAAAAGACTTTAAGCAAAATCTTTAAGTATACATGGCTTGCTTAGATATATCATTTGACAAATTCTATGAATTGTGATATGTATTCAAATTTATATCCCTTACAGAAATAATTTATACCAACTTATAAGTAATATAAGCTTGACTTGCATAAGACCTAATAGGAAGTTATGATTTGCATATGTAATATAATAAACAAAATGTCAGTGTATGGACATTATAACTACTGTGAAAAACATTATCTGTTTCACATACATTTCACATATAATATTGACATATAATGATAAGTGGTATATTCCTTTATCACTTGATTGTAAGTTATGTTACGACTATAAGCTCATAAACTAAGTAACAGCAAGAAGCAAAAAAAAAACATGTTTTGTAAAACTTAAATAATTTAATCATCAAAGTTGTAAAATGAAAACACAAGTGCAACTTCCAGTAAATTGAATCCAAAATAAAAAGTTCTATTCAAGTCGAAAAAATAGTCTGGATGCAACAAAATGGCATTGTCCAGAACTCCTCTGAACACACAACAGTACCAGAATAATATTTTAGTCCAATTATTACTTTACAAATAATACAAAAAATTCTTCCTCTATAATAATATCTAAACACAAATATGTTTGCAGACTTATGTTACAAAAACATAAAAAAATAAGACTGAAAACATTGACAAGCTTCATGTACCTATATACAATCATAAAGGGTGAAAATGAAATTTGCACCTCCTAGCTATACCACTTTAACCAATAATCCACACTGTAAAAGAACCCACCTGGCATAACCATGATTCAATGGAAAATAACTTAATTCTTCAAAGAACCCACCCAATCCCACCAAGCTAATGAGAAATTACCCCAAACTTATCAACAGGTTTTATTATTAATACTAGTATAAATGATAGTAGACACCTACATCAAAAACTATTTACAAATACAACCCAATCTACTCTTATCTTAAAATAGAATTGTATAGCAATGTACAAAGTTAGGTAATAACTTAACTATAGATGATCATTACAATTTACAGTCACAAACAAAAATTATGCATAGATACAATCATGTACCACAAGTTAAAAAGAGAATATATATATATATATATATATATATATATATATATATATATATGCATAACAGTGAAATGTCAAATTCATGGATGCATTAGTCATTTCCTGCAAAATACTCCAAAATACTCTCCAGTCCAAAGTTTACTGTAAAATAGTCTCAAGTCCAAGTTTTACTGCAAAGTACTTTAAAATCCAAGTTTACTACAAAGGACAGACTCAAATCCAAGATCTACTGTAAAATACAGTCCAAGTCCAAGGTTTACTGTAATATAGTCTCAAATCCAAGGTTTACTGTCAAATACAGTCTATTATCCAAAATCTACTGTAAAATACAGTCTTAGATCCAAGATTTACTGCAAAATACAGTCTCAAATCCAAGATTTATTGCAAAATACAGTTTCAGATCCAAGGTTAATACTGCAAAATACAGTCTCAGATCCAAGATTTACTATAAAATACAATCTCAAATCCAAGATTTACTGTAAAAAAAAGTCTCTAATCTAAGATTTACTGCAAAATAGTCTAAAATCCAAGATTTACTGTAAAAACAGTCCATTATCCAATGTCTACTATAAAATACAATCTCAAATCTATGATTTAAGTAACATTCAGTATCAAATCCAAGATCTACTGTAAAATACTGTCTCAAATCCAAAGTATACTGCAAAATACAGACCAAGTCCAAGGTGTACTGCAAAATATATCAAGTCCAACAAAGGTGCTACTATGATAATTCTTCAAAAAAATTTCCCACCAGATTTATCAATTCCAATAAGAGTTATATCGAAATAAAAGAATTTCTGCATGTTTTATTTAAAATGATATATAAATTTTAAAAAAAAACCACTGAAGGAAGACTTTACCATCTTTGGACAACAGATATAAAAGATAGACTAAAGAAACTTTGTGTTTTAAAATGGGGAGGTATCTGAGAATGTGGGGACACTTGAAACAGGTCCTTTTCTTCAACTCCAGAATCTAATCAGTTTCTATAATTTCATTTAAAGCAATATTATTCATGACAAAACATTATATTGCATATATATTAAATGAAATCATATAACTGATTGCTGGATGTTAACATAGTCTACCTTATTGTTTACCACATAATTCAATTCCAAGTCCAAATGAAGGTGGTGAGTGGTGGTGAATCAATGGATAACATGTCTAAGGTCCAAAAGGTTGCAGGTTCGAATTCTACCATCAGGCCAGGCCAAATTAGTTACTGTGGTGTATCCTTGGCCAAGGAACTTTACTCCAACTTCATGAGCAGCACTGGCCTAGTGGTTAGAGCATTCACCTTGGATACAAGAGATTGCAGCACACCTCATCATAAAATAACCTAACTGAGTTGCTGTGCAACAAAATATACCAATACCAAAACCGAACTAACAAAAGGTGTAAATATGTTTGTGAAATTTAAAATGGGACTTATCCTGGCTTTGCTGTTTCCACAGTACATGGAAAGGACTGAACACCTAGTTAACAAAGGAAAACTGCCAGAAAACAGTGGAAAAACTAAACATTTTCATACAGTCTGGACATGTTCCAGCATAAAATGGACATCTGCATAAGGTATCCTGGAAACCCAGGATGCCATCCATGGAAAAGGCTGGACAGGACTGGAAAAATATGGACAATTTGAACTTGGAATGTTTAGAATCTTTTAACATGGAAAAACCTGGGAAAAACCACTTTTGATTTGCAAGACGCATTTAGAATTGCTTTTAACTTCTTTTCAGAGTTTGTCCTATTCCTTAAGAAATAACTTGCTCTGTCTTGTACAAAATATATGCTTGACTTATATGGGGCTTATAAGTCACTTGAGATAGCGTTCATGAAATGACCATCTGATTCTGAAAAAACTTCAATGGATGGATTGAGTCAAAACCTTCTTTTTTGAATTCCCCTGTGAGGGAATATGTTTAAAATATAAATTGTATTTTACTACTTGAGAGATGGACTAAATTCATGGTTATCACTTGTTTGTTATTTTAGGAATAATTTGCTACCAAGCAAGTGATTTCAGTTGTTCTGGTTTATAGCAGCAGGCAAATGAACTGGAAATCATTTCACAATTGTCATTTAAAACAAAATGAAAGCATTTTCATAAAGTCTGAGTTTACAGGTAGCCATTTAGATGTATATGTTCTATTAATGACTTTATTTATATAAGGACACAATTTCCTGTTGGGATATGAAGGGGACAGAGTGACTTTTTTTTTAAAGCCAAAAGTACTGAATTTATTGTGAATTTGCTTTAAATCACATATAATAATTTTCCAGAGATCTTCCAATTTTCCAGGAGTTTCCAATAAGTGTATTTATGGGTTTTTCAGGCAAACAGTTCTCAATTTTACATCAACTGTATTCCAAAATTTTTCAGTAATTTTCTAGACTATTTTGTTACAATGTCCAGACTTTTCCTTTTGTTGTTTATTCCATAGTTTTCCAACCTAACATGGAATGAGGCTGAAATATTAGTCCAAATACTCCTGAGTTTTCCATAATATAATTTTCCATGGATTATCCTCGAAGATCTTTTGAACATCTACAGCTTTTAAGTGAGAATAGTGGGGATACATCATGAAACAGAAACATTTTCATTACCTCATTTAAAACAATATTATTCACAAAAAACATTAAATTTAGTATATTTTAAATGAAATCACTTATAATTAATTGCTGGATGCTGACATATTAATTAACAAGTAGATGATGCTTTAACAAGGAATATCAAGAACCAGGTACATTTCTGTGGTGAACATTGTAGAGCATAATTTAGGATCAGCCTTGCTTGTTCCATTTCCAGATTGTGAACCATGCTGGGATGCCTCAGTGACCAAATGGTGATAAGCACCTGGGGACCCCAATTCATTCAAATGTTAATTCTTTTATGTGGCAGATCATGGTCTATATGGTACAAGCCCAGTAAATGGAAAAGAGGTAATATGTCTGAAGGGTCCTTCTTCCATCCAACGGCATGCTGATTTCCTTAAGGTACACTCCTTTCTCCCACCCCACAAAGGTGGCCTCCTGTTGCTTGATCAGTATAGGGATAAGTGGTGGATTGTAAATAAAGAAATCCCTACATGCCTTGAATGCATTATCCAGGCTGAGGTGCACTGAGTTGATTGCTCAACCTCACAAGCTGACAGTCCTCAGATACAGTAGCTGAAGGTTCTACAAGACACATATGTAGCAGTTTGCATATGGAGCCTTGTTATGACTTGTTCTCTAAGGTGGGCTGTTTATTTTCTCTCATTTCTTGTGCTTTCCAGCATCTTATAAAGGCAAATATCACTGGATTCACAAGCTGGCAATTGATTTTTTTAGGCAGCATTTGTTCACAAGCTGAGGTAGAATGGTCAATGTATTCTGATTGAATACATACTATATTTCTGCATGGTTAATTGATGGTGGAGAATTTGAGTTATTATATGGAAACTGTTTTCTTTCAAAAAGTTGCAGGTTTATTGACTATTAAGCCTAGCTTTCAAATCAACAGGAATCTTCTTTCATCCAAGGGCAAGCCATCCACAAATGTTGCTAACTACAAAAAGTGGACAAGTCGTGTTATTATTAAAAAAATCAAGTTGGTACTGGATGGATGGAGAATACCACACCATAATACTCTGTGCCTTGTGAATGGCATATACAAACTGAAAAGACAGTAATCATCATTGTTTGTTAGCATGCAGGTTTGCAAAATTACATGCAAATTTTCTTAACAGAATCAGCAGATTGAATGTGAGCAGGAAATGGTTCCCTATTTTAACACCTGACTACTTTCAGAGTTCCTTTGAACAATTCAATGTGAGCCTTTGGTAAGTCTAAATTATTTGTAGAGTCTGGTGTTATATAACTGAGAGAAGAACTTTTGCTGAAGAATACACACTACAGCATAGCCTGTCAAATCACTTTAACTTTGCATCAAATAAGATCCTATTACAAATTGAACAGTGTTTATGAAATACTTCTATTTGTGGTATTGAGCAAACAAGAAATCTGCAACAAAATATTGGTATCCCACAAAACATAATTAACAGAACATGATCAGGGAAAGGAGAAATTATCAAGGTGGTTCTATGTTTGTAAGCACAGAATGTGAGAAGAAGCTCCCATTATAGTTAATTCAGGCATGCAGGTCTATAATGTGTATTTCTCATACATTGTGACAAATCCCTATATAATGCACTGATGAATGAAGATACATTCAATATGGAGTTTTGCCTTTAAAACCAAAACCCTTAAAAAAGCGACTCATTTTAGTTTAAAACAAAAACCTAATAACTTGGTGTGATGTGAAAAAGGGAAAAGAAGACAACACAAATATAATCTCTATGTCTCAATGGATTTCTAAAACAAGACAAATCTCAAACTTAAGAACTGCTGTCAAAGATAAAACAAACTTAATTTTATCATGCCACTGTACACCCTTGCCAAAATGGTCAAAGCATCATCAAAAAATTCATACTATGACAGGAACATTCAAATTGCAAACATCTTTGCAGAAAATAACATCTAAATGTTATTACCTTGTTGTATTAAATAATGAAAATGACAGCATGTACAGTTCTTTAAAAACATGTTCGCATCAAGAATTGTGCCAGAAATTCATTACACAGATCAAAATTAAAATCAAGACAACATTTAGTCACTAACACACAATTATGCTGATAGCAAATTGCTTTGAAGGAGAGGGCATTTACTTGATGTCATGTACACATACTATAGCTAAAAGTTTGATTTTCATGAAAGGCCTGAAATAACTGCAATCGAAATGAATATTGAAAATAATGCAGCCAACCACTATCACAATGTCTACAACACACAATGCTGGCAATTCAGGTATTGGAATATAATGGTAATTCTAGTAATGAACACTGTGCATAATAATAACGCTGATAATTAGTTATCAGGTCTAGACATCTGTGCAGCCAGTACAATGACAGACCCCTGATGGATAACAATGATTCTTTATCAAAATATAATTCTTCAATGACAGCTGAGATAGAACAAAAGGGAGGAAGGGAGATGGAAAAAGGGGAAAGGTCTTCTCAGACCTGTATTACTTTTTTCATCTTGTGTGTGTAGTGCAAGATACAGTTGTATCACTTTTCCAGCTGAGGTGTCATAAATAGCCTTAATTCAAATATAGCCTATTTCATGCCAGATTTAACCAAGGATTTAACCAAGTTGCTCGTAATTATCCGAAAAACCTCCAGAGTCACTTTATACTCAAGCCAATCAAACACTGGTAGGCATCTGTACATAACAAAATGGCATACATTGTTGTTTAGACGTATCAGATTAAAACAAAATAAGAAATGCTGCTACCTGCCGATAAATGCCTGGGACTTCTGCAGCTTTACAGTCGAAAAATATTCCAGGTTTATTATACTGCGGATTAATACGAAAAATTCCTTTTATTGGTAAACGAAACTCGATTTATGAAATACAGTGTTATGGTAAAAAAAAGTGATTACATTTTTAACATCGACACACCGTTTCCATAACTCGCATGTATGTTGTCCAGATGTAAATAGCTCATAGCTACTCTCTCATAAGGCTATAAAATCCAGAAAACAAGACAGGATGGTTCCAATATTAAATTTCGTCAATATCTGTGGCATCATCGCTGTTGAATAGGCATTTATCAACTCTATAAATGAAGCTGAAGTAGTTGGAACAGTTGATGCTAATGCTGAATTGTCCACCTTGTTTTGACCACTAGTCTGGTCCCCTGCTTAGTATGCTCCCTGCGATGCATCCATGCATCCGCTATACTATATTAGGAGCATACTAAGCAGGGGACCAGACTATTTGACTACCAGCTATTGATTGGATAAGCAAATTATGAAGTTGCGGAAGTCTCCTTGAAATGGTCTATTATATCAACAGTTTTGGAAATTGACAAATGTAAGTTAAAACATTGCTAACAGGCAAGGTTCACTTTTATGCAGAAATTCTCTGCATGATTAAACTGTTACTGTCTACAATTTTACTGTTCCATTATGACAGGCCAGGTCTGCCTATCATTGCATCAGCCCAAACATCTATCCATCTACCTGTGTCAATTCTTGGACAACAATCAAAACTGGACTATGCTTAAGGAGTATGGACAGAAAATTCCAATGGTTTTGGAAAATGCATGCAGCCCCCCACCACCACCACCTGATAAGAAGACAGGGGTTAAAGGTCACAACTTCTTAAATAATATGTCACTCCATTTACATTAATGGAGGGACAATGACCATCCATATTAAGTATGAAGTTTCAACAGGATAAATCAATGTTAGTGATGTTTCTGAATCCTATATATAGCAAGCATGGGGTGGAGTGGATGGAGGGGTAGGGGGTTACAAATATAATATGCTGGTATGTACTCATTTCTATCTTAAGTTCAAATTGATAATATGAAGCCAATGGAAAGATATCTCTAACTGCAACAAATTTTATAGATGCATAGGAGGCATAAATTCAAAACGAACACAACCGGTAATGAAATCCAAATTTCACCCATGTGTAAACAAAAAAAATAATAATAATCCAAACCAACGTCTCAGACATATCTCAGAAACTTCTGATACAAAATCTCAATGATTCAGAATGTGTATTCGGCTGGAAAGAACAATAAAACTTGATCTACCCCCATACATTTCAAGTGAAAACAAACATAAAATTCCAGTCTTGATGAGTTAATTTGGATTTTCACCAATAACCTTATCCTATGGGTCACCACTTGGAGCAAAAAAACAGGATATGAATTTATTCTGTCATCGCTGATTATATAAATATTTCATTTTAGCGCCAATGTGTCTTGAAAATAGAGTATAATAATTCCAATTAAACCTTGAATAAGCAAAGTCATTATCTCACCAAAGGCCAACTTCCTGAATTTACTGTGGAGCACTTCAAATACAAGATGTTTCCAGTAGAAAAAAATTTAACTTGATTTCAGATAAAAGGACTGATATTGATGTTTGCCAACTTCAGTTATCTGCCCTTTACTTAAATTGTAATGTTCATGTCATAAATTATTTATATAACAGATAAATGATAATTTGGAGTACATAACCTCTGCCTAAATCACAGTGGGGCAGCATATCAAAACCATGTTGTTTAAAATTTAAGGCCTAGTTCTGCTGATAACATATTTTCTTTCACTAAACTACCAATGTTAACTTTATTGAGATGTGAGGGCTCTGTTGAAAAGATAAGCAACCTTTCCACAAGTCTCCCCTGGTGGATATTTTCTGCAAACTGCAAATAGCCATAAATTTTTTATCAATGTAATCTGTACAAAAAACTTTAGATAAAAAGTGATTTGTGCATTCCCTTTTGCATACAAAATCTCACTTGTAACTATATGGAGAAATGGCAAGCTCTTCAAAGCAGTAGCTTTGTCTGTCAACAAACTTTCATATTTCTGATGTTTTTCTTTTCAATTTAAGTGTTTAAATATTTTGTAAATTACTGATTAAGCTTCACACTAACAAAAACTGAGTGCATACATATGCTGAATGGACTGAGTTTCAACTTAAATGGACCAAGTTTCGCACATGATCTAGTTACTTTCCAGCTGTTTTCCCAGCTGTCATAATACTGATATACACGTAACTGCTATCAGTACTTATGATTTTTATGCCATTTGCAGCAGTACCTGTGCATGTCTGTTACAACCAAATGTTCAAAATTCCAGTGGTCAATACATAGGCAAGATAAACAGCTGCAGATGTTACCAAAGGTCTGAATGTGCAACAGTATTCATCCCAAACAGTTTCCATGAAAACATTTTCATGCTAACAGATTTTAAGTTTAATTTGGAATAATGAATCATCTCATATTCTGACTTCGATAGGTGTTATATCATTTTTGGCAAGTAAATAAAGTAACCCTGATTGGCTAAGCATAATGAGGGGGTGTTGGTTCCCAGATGAAACTCAGGCTTAAAGAAATTCCCTTTGTGAAATTAGTCAAAATTCTCAGGCAAGCCAGAATTGTAGCTACAGAGAAAAAAAATAATTCTTGTTAGATTGTCCTGCAGATGTGTATTGGAAAGTGAAGGACACAAAAAGGATAGATTTTACTTCAAAGAAAGGTGTGAGTCTCAAATAAAGCACAAGGAAAAAATAGCTCCATATTGTATTGTACAGTGGGAAAAGATCCATCTACAGCCAAGAATGCTGGTGATTTTAAGAGGCTAGAACAAGGGAAAAAAAAGAGCAGGAAAGAAAAATAAAGTAATGTCAACCTATCACCAACAGTGATTTGTTAAAAGAGCTGAAGCTGACAGTTTGGCAATTTGAGTTTGATTGGCCACTCAAGTATATGATGAAATTTTTCTCTATCAGTATAACAGAATGACTAATTGAATTTTGCATGAATTGTTTAACTCTAAGAGAAAATAAATCAATCAAATGTCATGCTCAATTTCAATTTCTTTCTGTAATTGATTAATTGTTCTGGTTTACTACTGGTGATCATGTTGTTCCATTATATATCTCTGCTCAGATCTAAAGATATAAAGGTTTTCAAGATGGTCATCAACATGACCATTGTGGATGACACATCGGCATTATCTGAATATAGAAACTATTATATATTTCAAGAAAGGATTTTTAAAACTATTTATTTTGTAAATGTCTGTATGACAATCCATTCAAGAGAATTAGATGCAAGATTTTCAAATTGTGGAAGGTCGCACTGACATCATTTGTATTTAGATGAACTACATATATACAGTGAGAATAATTTGCTTGAAAATCCTCTTCAAATGTTATAGTGGTCAAAAGATTGTCCAGCTGACCACCAATGATCAGCACTATCTGTACTTCTAACCAACAAGATATCACAAAAGTTTGCTTAGTGATATCACTATGTCTATATGACAATCTATTCTGCAGTGGCTACAAAAAAGATTTCCAAGGTTGTTACCATGGTGGCTATAGTGGTTCAGGACCAACTACATACCATGTCTTTCAGAGAAATCCCCATCTGATATAACTACCACTGCAGGAGATAGCATGCCATGATTTTTAATATGGCACCATGACCATGCAAATGCAGGCCAAATCTGGTTTGATTTTAGATTAACTGGACTTCAATAATAAGATTTGCAGAAAACAAAACAATCTCAATATGCATTCCAAGGATAGATGAGAGAGGGATAAGAGGGCACTGTTTATGCTGGTCTGGTCTACAACCAGCATGGTTAATAATTACAATTTAGATACATTTCATGAGGCTGAGTTGTTTTTTTAAAAGAAAGTAAACTTTTGATTTTACATCCCCAAGGGGTGAATATACATACTGTATTTGCTCACCAAGAAGTCAATGTGGAGTTTAATTCCCTAATTTTTTAAATTTTCCATCCTTCATCCATTTATAAGTCGATGCAAAGTACAAGACAATGCCAAATCAATACCTTGGCTTCGTCTTTTTTCATTAACTTCTAGTTTTAAGAATACTAAATATATCACAATGCTATTCCTGATTACCAGCACCAATGCTATCATGCTTATTCCACAGTGGGGATTTTATTGGGGGGGGTGAGGTTGTAGGGAGGGGGGCAGGCACAGGTATTACATCACATTTATCTCATTGAATGGGTAGCCTCAGTTCCCTATTGGCAGCCTTACTAATCAGATCTAGTCTGCCAAAGCTTACCCTCAAACAGGTACCATGTGGAATTTCCTGGCCATAACTGTAGCATATTCAATTAACATGTAAACAACACTGCAAAATTTTGTGGTTTTTTGATCAAAGGACATCATAATGAAAACTAGAAGGAACTGTTTATTTAGTGACACTAATTAATACAAGAAAATAGTACTGTCTTTGTACATTAATAAGGTCACAATTGTCAGGTAATTGAACAATTCCAAGAACAATCTTCCTCAACCTCTCTCACTCTACTTCCCCACCCCCTTGTCTCATAAAGGGGCATTATTTTGATCATGAGGAAATAAGAAAAATGTGACAGAATACCTATGTCTCTTTGTCTTGGTTATTCATTTTCTAACTTGTTTACTCTAATGCACATATATGTAACCAAATTTAAACAACATATATTACTAGTGCATGCTGCTTCAGTGCGCTTACATCTGATACATATGAATTTAGTATTGAAGATTACGTAAATATTTTTAAAGCCTTATCAATGTTGGACCCTATATTTTTCATATACCATCTCATCCACAAAATTATAATTATTTTTTTTACATCTCATTTTTGTGCTATGGAAAAGTATTTATTTTTTACATAAGAAAAATTACATAACATGATAAAGTGATCTGAAGATCTGAAATATAATATAAGCCGATTCAGCATACAAGACAAAGCTTATGCATCCAGGTCAAAAAGGTTCTGACTTATAGACTGGCAATATGGTACTCAAAGAATGAGCTCCCTTTGCTGAGGGCATTTTTACCACCATAAAGGGTTGCATCCGTTTAAGTAAAACACATTTCCCAAAAAGATTTTACCCACAAAGTTAGAAGGCATTGCCCCAGAAAATCTGCATTTGGTTTAACAACTAAAGTTTTCAATCTCTTAACATTTAATGTCCGTTTATCTGTACTTTTAGAAAATCCTAATCTAAATAAGCCATGATAGATTGAGTATATAATAACAACAAATGGATATTATTTGGATACAACCCAAGCAGTACAAATTTAAGAAATTTCATCAATATCTTTACTTTGTAAATTTCATACAATCAATAATGGAGCAATGAAAGTACAATATGCATGGTGGGGCAATTCTTTGTAGGTTAAGACCTTGAGAAAATCTTGCTTAAAAGCCAAACATCTTGAAAACATTTCTGAGAATTCACTGATAAATTTTTGAGACAAAAAATCTCATTGCCTTCAGCATGACCCCAATTAAAACTGTTCAGATACTGGAACTAGATCCAAGTTGTGGCCAGCATCAATCTACTGACCATGCAAATATTCAGAACCTCATTTGAAAGGTAGATAACATATAAAACTAATGGGCTTTCTTAACATATATTGCAACCAATTATGTTTGGGGGTGGGGAAAATGGAGAACATTTGGCAATTAAGTCTTCTTAATATTAGCATGTAGGCTCATTACTGGAAGGTCAATTATGGTTTGTAATTAGAGCTCTGTTCCTCTCCATCTGGACTAAATGCTAGTCACTGGCCATTCAATAAACTTCAATAAAATTTTCCCTTATGAATTAGTAATATTACCTACTGATAGCCAACACTCCAATGATTAATGACATCAAGTTATAAAAACTTATTACTTTTGACCAAAGATTATAGGTTTAAATCTACTGCCATAAATGACTTATAAAAATTTCTATGTAGACATCTAATGATACTAATGCTGTATCAAATTAAAATTCTTCAATTTTCTTTAATTGTTACATCAGGCACATATGTAGTGATGTACAAACACCATACTCCATGAAATTTGAAAATACTAAAGATAGCTCATATATACTCCAGACTTGGGAGGGATTTGCAACTGACCAGTGGGGAAATAAACACATATTGCCCTGCTTCGATGGGTCTTTGTTGTTTGTTCTACTGACTACTCCTACAAACTGCATATACCTAGAACTTCTGGTTGTTATTGTTGTTTTGGGGCTTAACACCATTTTTCAGCACACAATAGGCTATATATGATGGCCAGTATTAATGGTGGAGGATGAAACCAGGAAAAAACCACCGACCCATGAGTAGCTATTTGCAAGCTTTCTCACATATCCACATTTGCCAAATCTTAGACTCAAACCCAGGAAGACAGAGGTGAGATGGCAGTGATCCATAATGGACAGGCTTTAGACCACTCTGACACTGGACACTCAGGGACCCTCCTAGAACTTCTGGTACATTATACCATAGCTGATCTTGTTCTACGGTCTGCTGTTGGGTCAAACTTGTACATTAACATATATGGTACCTAACAATGAAATATGAATTGCCAGTCCTGGGGCTACTCGATTAAAGAGTCTGAGGTTTAACTAAATGGCCAAGATTATGTAAGGATAGGTTCCATGAAGAAGGAAGAAACTATATGCAATTTCAGTTACAATTTATTATTATTTTTACTATTATAATATTTTAGTACCTAATATTGTACACTATCAAAGACAAATCATCATTCAAAAGCATAATATTGCAATATTTCCTGTAAGAAGAAAATCAGTTTTTAGATTATTTTTCAATTTCTTCTTTTTAAATTCTATCTTTACATTTCTTTCATAATATATTAATTTGTTTCTTGCCATTTTTTTTTGCATTAATTTTAATGTATCCATTTATCCATTTTTATGTTTATCAATTCCATACTGAAATTTTGATTTGAATCAACTTGTATCTTTACATTTGATTCTTTGATATCAATTTATTTCTTGCCATTCTTTTTTATTCAAATTAATTTGAATTATTCCATTTTTGTGTAAATAAATTTCTATACAGTATTGCCATTATTTTAGTTGCATATATTTGAATCTTTCCATTTTTATTTGCATTATTTGTATCTTGCCATTTCTTTATTTAAATCAGTTGAACTCTTAATATCTTACTTGTATTGATACTTACCATAATCATATGAATCAGTTCATATCTATTGATTTGCATCATTTCATATCCAGCTATTTCTTTTATGTGTATCATTTCATTTCTATTCATTTCCTTTATGTATATCGGTTCATATCTTGCAATTTCTTTGTTCATCTACTTACATCAGTGCATTCCTTTGTTTGCAGAAATTTTGATTATTCTTATTAGTATTGTACATTTGTTTTGTGTGAATTCATAAGAAAAACTTGCCACACATTGGGATGTTTTTTTTATATTTCTCAATTGGCTTGTTTTCAAACCTAATATACAATTCTTGATAAAAAAAATTTGGTCCAGTGCCAGTATAGCTTCTTGGGAGAAAGGTCCTCAAACATGTTTTTGCAAGAGATAGACTACAAGAGAAATAGACAGAAAGGGAGAGAGACAGGATGACTCTCATGAAACAATTCCCTTTGGATAAAAATCAAGAATAAAGTCCCAGACACAAGCTAAATACATCTAGAAAATAAAGTCATTGACAACAGCACTGACAACAGACAAAGTAAATGTCTACTGGTAATTTCACAGTTAAATATGGTAGACAACTCTTTATAGAAAATAGTTTTGTATTCTTGCAGTTATGTCCCATAAACAACTACCAAGCTTGTAGAAACCGACTTGAGGATTGGAAGTTAAAAACTGGCAAAAATGTGTACATAAGTTATTCATTCCACATCTGTGTGTTAAATATAATTAAAGATAAATCCCATCCATAATATGAGAGTTTTAAGCATAACTTCTCAATAAATGGACTATAAATTTTGACCAGGCAACATGACTGACTATTCAGCATAGTTTTTTAAAGTTATTTTAATGTAGTTCATTTTTAAAATAGTTATTTCAATGTAGCTTTTAACAAATTGTCATTCATATCACTATAGTGTCTTCCATGTTCCAGTTTATAGTGATGTCTAATACTAGAGCATCATTCCGCAGACATGTAGCATCATGTCTCACCCAGTCACATTATCCTGACACCAGGCTGACCAGTTCTATCACTAACCTCTTAATGCTGAGTGCCAAGCAAAGCAGCTGTTAGTACCATTTTTATAAGTTTTTGGTATGATTCTGCCAGGGTTCAAACCTGTGACCTTCTGCATGAGAGGCTGATGCTCAACCACATAGACCACTGGAGCAGTCATTTCAACTTGAACCATTAGCACAGGGGATGTTACTAAAAAGCTTCCAGCTTCTTAATCAAATGCATTTGAGTCTGACAATTATACAATTTAAAAATATTGTTTCAGGCACTGAAATATGTTCATTATTTTAAAACACCATCATTGATGACCACAATTACTACTACTAATATTAATATTCAGCAGCAACATTATCAACAACATTTATCTACATCTATAGCCAGCTGAATATATATTGTTTGTATGGTGACAATTCAAGTTCTAACCTACTAGCCAAGTAAGGACGATGCATGGAAAATGGTTTCCAAATTAAAATATTTTCTTCTTTTCTCTTTGTAAAGACTAGGTTAATTAACATTAAATTCCACATGCCTTTAAATGATTTTTAGTTGAATAGGCTTGCTCTTCAACATAACTTTTCAACACTGAATAATACAGGCTCCTATTATTATCATTGAAGTTGTTGTTGTTGTTGTTTAATGACAGCAGCAAAATCCTGGCTATATAGTGCAAAGATAAGACAACCAAATTAAAGACATGTACATGCAAAATGAGTATAAAAAAAGGGGTAAAAGTCTTTAAATACAAAGTTAAATTTGAAAAATATAAACTAAATTTTTAAGAAGTCCAATTTCTTCTCAGCATGAATTGAATCACTATGCAATTGGACATTACATGTATTATTAAAAAAGTTGAAGTTGAAGTAGTTTGTTTCCCTTTCCATTCTCATCCCTTCTTTATATATCTGATTATTTTAAATTCCAATAAGAAAATGCAAAATAAAAAACAACCCAAAACTGAATAAATAAATAAATAAAATCAATGTGCTGATACTAAAACCATTATCCACAGATTTTTTTAAACTTCATTTTCTTATTTCTTATTTTCTTCTTATTTTTTTCTTTCAAGCATAAATCTTTTATGAAAGAAAATTTTCAAAACTACCTTATTCTGTGAAAACCAAACTCTGCAGATATAAAAAGGGTGGTCGTGGGGGATAAGATCACCCTTTTTCATTTTGTTACTTTATGACTAGATGAATACATGGTTTTAATTAAACCAGACTAATTTTTATAAAGGGAACATAATCTAGTTCAATGAAATCTCTGATATATTTAACTTGCTGTTAAACTGGTCTAGCTTCACTAGAATAAATGTATTTAATTTCTTGTTCAACTAATTCTTTGAACTACACTACTATATGCAGTTTGCTAGGAATTATCATTAGAATGAACAGCATAGACCCTGCAGATTATGCAATGTCAGGTCAGGATCTATGTCATTTATTGCTGGACTTGACTTATAATCTTTATATATATATATATATATATATATATATATATATATATATATATATATATATATATATATATATATATATATTCTTTTTATAGACAAAATTTTTAAATTATATCCTGCTAAAACCCATGGGTATGCTGCAGAATCTTCTCCTGTATCAACATGTTATCCAAAGTGATGTAAAAAGTGACTGCAGAATCTATTCCTGTATCCACATGTTATCCAAAGTGATGTAAAAAGTGACTGCAGAATCTATTCCTGTATCCACATGTTATCCAAAGTGATGTAAAAGGTGACTGCAGAATCTATTCCTGTATCCACATATTATCCAAAGTGATGTAAAAGGTGACTGCAGAATCTATTCCTGTATCAACATGTTATCCAAAGTGATGTAAGAGGTGACTGCAGAATCTAATCATGTTACAACATGTTATCCAAAGTGATGTAAAAAGTGACTGCAGAATCTATTCCTATATCCACATGTTATCCAAAGTGATGTAAAGAGTGATTGCAGAATCTATTCCTGTATCCATATGTTATCCAAAGTGATGTAAAAAGTGTTTGCAGAATTCAAATTTTCAGAGTGATCACAAATAGATATTCACAAAAAGAAAGAGGAATCCTTTGAATGGATGGCAATACCTATTAATCTGGGATCATGGAGGTGTTGTATTTCTATAATACTTGAGAGAGATCACAATATTATACCCTGACAACCCAATAGGGTCACAGACCTACCTGGTTGACTAATCAGATCATGATCTGGTGTAATGTAAAGGCTTGCAGATAAATTCTCAGTGAGAACAATGTCAGACAAAACTGTGTTGAGTTGTTAACATGGGGTGGCAATGTACTTTTGATTGTCCAACATGTTCACAAACATTGCATTGCACATAATGTCTTGCCTGGACTGACTTAAGTAATTAAAAAAAATATTTCATATTTTCTAGGTCCTTCAATAAAATTATGATGTCCACATAACTGTAAGATATAGGTGGCAACTTTGATAGATTTAATGCACACAATCTTGGTATGCCATTTGGGTCTGTGGACAGATATAAATTAAAAATATCTTTCATATTATTTATAAATTTACCAATACCCTTCCTCTTTATCATTCTCTCATATGTTTGTACCACTGAGAACAGAGTTTACTGCCTAATGTGTCCACATATAGTTTCACTATATAATCATAGGGCAATGTGTTCATTTTGGTTTCTACAAAACAAAGCAGTTCACTCACCATTTTGACAGGCTATCAATAAATTGCTTATGTTGGTAATCTTACACCATACTTAAAGGGCTTCTGGTGACCCTAGGAAATCTTTTCAGCTCACATTTCTGAGAAAGGAATAAATCTCCCTTAGAGGTTCCACAATCTTCACATTGCATGTCTAACTTAAATTTTCATTGGATAGGTTAAGAAAACTAAAAATATTTATACAGTATCACAGCTATTAGATTTATACAGTATCACAGCTATTAGACAACAGTGTTATAGCATCACCATCTTAGATAATAGTCACACAATCAATTTATAGAAGTAGAACCAAAGAGATGATAATATAAATGACAAACACAACTTTGTATTGCTTTATTTATTTTTTTAAGATACCATAAAAATGTAATCCATATACAAGTCAGCATAAGGTGTAATTTGGTGGGTAAAAAGCAGAGATTATGCCAAAAACATAATGGTTCACTGGTAGGCATAAAGGTACATCTATTGATAATGGATCGCCGCCATGAATAGCCTAGCGTGTGCTGAAAAATGGCGTTAAGCCCAACAACAACAATATTGATAATGGAAGGGAAGATATTGCCTGGACATGGGCATGAATGCTTTTTCATATGTACAATGAAATTATCCAATGGCTAAAACTTTATGAAAGTGGTTTTTTTTAAAAATGTTACTGATCATTAAGTTCTGTTTATAAATATGTTGTTTAAAAGCAAATATGGTAGTTAAAAGAAATATTTATCAATAAAATGTGTTATGTTTATATTGTGCAATATAACCAGTTCTAATCAATTTCCACTTTTTTCCTAGTAATGCCATGTTAGGAACGAAAATCATAGAGACATATGGTGAGAAATGAGTTAACATTAAAATCCTATTTAACAATCCAATGAAGAAAAAATGTAGCAATATATAATTTAACTGGAATAGGTAGTTTCTGGGTCAATAACAGCCACATGGATTTAGGTCCACTTTACCACAAATGTGACATAAGTGTGACATTTAATAATTACATTTACATTGAATATCATCAGTGGTCAGCAGTCAGTGATGTGAAGAAAACCAAAAATACTTGTGAATTTTATATAAAACAAAAATGTGGAGTGAACTACGAGATAAAATTCTTTATTTTAAATTTAGTTGAAAATATATGGACTCATCACAACATTTTCTCACCGAATCTGATTCATTAACAAAACTTTATTTTATTATAGTATGAAAATACATATTATATAAAAAACTGCAATCATTTTATTTTCAGTCTACACAAAGCACATAAAATTTATATTGATAAAAAGTGGTTTAGTAGCCAATTTATTGATCAAAATTTGTAAATCTACTGGTTTGAATTCCTGATTCTGCCACATTGAAATACTACTCCCTCAAGACACAAATCTGCATAACTAACTCCCCCATCAGAAAGTTAACAACAAAAGGAGTAGACCACTCTTTCAGTTGTACAACTTGCTAGATGACAGAGTTAACTTTCCCTGTGACAAAAATCTTAAGTGCTGACATCTCCATCTGACTAGTTTGCTTCCTGCCTAGGAAGGAAGACACAGGAAATTAATCCACCAACCACATTAATCCCCATACAATCTCCCACTGAATATTGATTTATTTTAAGACCAAACAAACACCATATCAAAGAACCAATTATGATGTTCCCTTACCCTATGGAAGGACAAATATACACATAGAGCTGAAATGTAGCAAAGAAGAGCTTCCAATAAAGGAAACGTGTTTGTATGGATATTAATTATGATAGTTACTTAGCATATGTTTTTGATGACACTGCAAAAAAAATATTATGCTGTTGAAAGCAAGTTTTTGCTTTACATCCCACATCTGCATTCAGTACAAACTTATGACTGGGCCTAAATACTTCACTATCAAACTCTTCTAAAGCATTCGAGTGCAGACTAACTTGCAAGAATCTGACAAGAAATCTACAAATTCACAAAATAAAATCCACAGCATAAACAGCATAAAACTGCTTCATGCATCTTCTCTGTTCTTTTCACAATCAGTATATTATGTTTTGTCTCTTTGTTCCATTATCAAAATATTTATCCTGTCATGCTACCTGTAAAGACATGGATGCATGATCGACTACTGTATGTACTCACTAATAAGTCGGATTCAACTAAAAACATCATAGACCAAAATCTGCTATTGTATATTCTGCCATCAAATCTGGGTCTATAGTTGTCTTTTTGAGTAATCTGAAGAATAAACAACACAGAACCTAACCTGCTGGTGCATTATGCAAAGACAGATTGAGGTCTATGTTGTTTGCAGTAAAAACTAGTCTTCTAAGCGAGCATGGACAGCAATTCAGCTGAGGATCATGTGCCTGTGTTCATTTCTGATGAAACACTGGAACTCCACATATAACTTTTAATTGCTAAGGTTTATAAAAGAACAAAATTTATTTAAAGCATTTCAACCATTCCAGTGGCTTAATGGTTAGAGGTCCTTGGTTTGATCCGGTCAAGTCATACAAAAGATTTACAAAAATGGTACTAACAGCTGCCTCGATTGACACTCAGCATTAAGAGGTTAGTGTTGGGACTGGTCGGCATAGTGTCAAGATAATGTGACTGGGTGTGACATTTTGCTTCATGTCTGCAGCATGATGCCCCAGTGCTGGACATCAATATAAACTTCCACACTGCAGATATTGTAGTGATATGACTGAAAAATTGTTAAAGCTACTTTTAAAATAAAAAATCATAATCACATCACATAATCACATCATAATTAGACCATATGATTTTAAATCATATTACAGAGTAGGAAAATTTGCTGTTTTTCTAAGGCTTAATGCCATTTTTCAGCACATGATATGTCAGCCATTATTAATGGTGGAGGGAGAAACTGGAAAATCCCCAGAAAGAACCCACGAGAAGCTATTTGCAAGCTTTCTCACATATCCACATTCAACAAATCTGAGACTTGAACCCACGAAGACAGAGGTGAGATGGCAGTGATCCGTAACGGACAGAGCTTTAGACCACTCGGCCACTTGGGACTCTGTTGGAAAATTTAATTAAACAACCCAATTTATTCATTTAAATTCTAACTATATCATGTTCTGAGGCACTAGATGACACTTTATTTTCAGATATAACCAGTTTAACAAATTCCATGAAAAAAGATATTCTTGTAATCATTTGCTGAAACATCAAGCTGTCAGACCCTGTAATCCAAGTACCAAAGGATAATAATTTCTGCTGAGTTTCAGACTAATTTGCACAGTAACAACGCCTTTATGATGTAAAAATGAATATTAAACTACTCAACCAGTCAACATGTGATAGCAATACAGCCCTTCCTTCCTTAAAAGGTGCATCATTGCAGTACTGTTTCTGCTATAAGATGCACATGTTCACAGATTCACATCATTAAATTATGGAAAAATTATATTATTAACCCACATACCATCTTTCCAAAGTTCATGTGATACAATATGGTGGCAACTGACATGATAGAGTAACCTTCAATTTACTTCAAGTTGCACTGTAAACATTGATTTTTACAGAAACAGACATTCTTATTCAAACTGCTTTTAATTTGGCTGATTAGGTTTGGTTTTACTCACTTAAACTGTATCCCATGCAGATTTTGGGATGCAGGAAGGTCAGATGCAAGTTAAAAACCTAACATGAATTCAGTCCAAGCTGGCCATGGTGGGATGCTCTTGAGCAAGGAACTGTCTTTCTAATTATAACTGAGATTTTATCTTGTAAATGCTTGGAACCTTCCAGAACAAAATTTTCCCTTAGTTAATAGTTTTGTTTACTTTTAAGAAAATGCTGTGAACAGAGGTCAGGTAGAGGACTATAAAAATTGGTTAGAAAAATTATCCATTCTTGCTTTAAGATCTGAGCAGAATCAGCTGTATTATTTTTGTGTCCAGTAATTCATTTGGGCTGGAATTTATTTATTGAAATTTTTATTTCTTTTTCTCAGCAAATACAAGGTGCTCAAAAATAACATTTTTAGAGAAAGAGATTTGGATAATTTGCAGAATGTTCTGTCTCGTCTGTTTTGGAGTTGTGGATTGAATATGAAATCATCTATTCATTCACCTGTTTTGAGAATGTGAAAAACCATTTTAAATTCTAACTTCGATTCTTTTACATAAACTATAAAAAAAAAAATAAAAAGAAAAGTGTCCAGAAATTTTTTTTCTAATGAAAATTTATAACAAATTTTAAAATTATTGTGTTAAAAAAGTTAGAGGGTCCACATATCTACATTTATGAAAGTAACTCATAACAAGTATACGAGTGTTAAATTCGAGCCCTGAAAATGAATGCTTACCACGACAAGTGTTATAATTATTTATTTTGTATTGTGTGCTTGATCTTTGTCTGTAATTGAATTTAGGAGCTAGGGCTTACCTGAAAAATATAATTTTTTAAAAAAAAGTTGTTTACTGATATTTGAATTCAATATATAGCCTTGTTCATACAATTTAGAATGTTCCACATCATTGTATGAACAACAAAGTTTTTACACAAGGTTGTTGACATGGAAATTATTCATTCATTCTTTAAGTCTAGTCTCAAAAATTATTTACTGTTGTGTTCAGATATAATCTGAGAGGAATCATTTATAAGTATAAAAAAAAAATTTAATTGGAATTACAAAGTGCTCATTGATATTTTATATTGGACAAATGCATTATTTTGGGATATTTGTGAATCCAATCAAAGACATCTTAGATTATATCATTGTGATACAACATGACTGTTGCTACATTATTTTATTCAAGACTATTTGTACATCAGCACATTCAATACTGAAATTCATTTAGAACACTATACTTTTGGACTTGTGATAACATCATTTAGGATGATCTGTGATTTAATTCACAATACTGTAATGTTCCTCTTAAATTTTCAATTTGTAACTTTGAGAAATAAATTTATTTATTGATTTTAATAAACTTGTTTCTTGTGCTTCTTTCTATTACCTAGTTTATTTACCTCAGTGGTCCATCACCTCAGATATTTTCATATTTTCTAATTACTGAAGCAACAACTGAGTATCTTAAAAAACCCAAGATGTAACAGCAGTTCAATATGTCCATTCACTTTTTTTGGACTGTGATGATTTTAAAAAAAATCTCTTTCTGTTACTTTAATTTAGGAAGCTGCCTGCCCCTAAAATTTCAAATTTCAGGATTACCCTAAACATTAATTGCAGCCACCTGGCTTTGACCTGATGGAAGACACATACCATATATACTTGCAAATTGCACAGATAGAGTCTGTGCAGTCTGTTAGAAGTAACCAGAAGGACAAACAAAATACATTCTGGTCTGCATGTGCATTATGTTATGGCAGATCAGGATCTTTGTTATTTGCAGTTTTGAGTGACTAATATCAAGTATATACAGTTTTATACTGAACTAAGTGACAATTTCTCAATCAATAACAAGTTGCTCCAAAAAAAGCATTATAATCTCCAAGGCCTACAAATACTTTCTACAAACAGAGGAGATTATGGGGAAAATCCCTTAGCTCTAATAAAGACAATTTGCATTCCATTTTCCTATGCTCTTGAATCTTCATTATCATGAGACATAATTATCCTAAGAAATATATTCAGGCTTGAATAAGCAGTGCATTTTATTTACAAAATGCTGCATAACTGTTTTGTTCCAGGCCATTAAAAAAAGGATATGCCTGAACAGATTAAAGCCAGACATTTCAACAAATTCTCATGCTTGATCAAACCAGTTATTTCTCTGCCTTGAAAATAAACATGTATTGCATGTCAACTGAATTTATTACATAAAGTCACCTCCCCCATTTATTGTTGGACACGATTTCCACATGTTATACAATCTGTAAATAGAATTAATGACATACTGGAATGTATGTAAGTTCAATTTGAGGTATCAGGTGCAAAACAAAGCACCAAATTTACATTTGTCCTGTTACAGAAATTCATGCATTGCTGCAATGAAATAAAAATGTATTGTATTTTCAATCACCTATGCATCATCAACATTTTCTTTTAATCAATACTAAATTAAATTAAGAACCGATATGCATCAAATAACTCCAGCCAGGGTGTATGGTATAGAAATATCTGGCATGTGATATGGAAATACTGGACTGAATATCCCTGATGAATGCCATATTAAATATGCAAGATAACATACAGTCTAGTCCTCATTATCCATCTTTTGTTTATCCAACTGTGGTCATCCATTATTTATGTGACTCCCTAAATGATTGTAGAATACATAAAACCAATAAATGGTATCATAATCAGCCAGTAGGTTACTTAAAATACTTCTTTTAACATTGTAGCCCTCCACTTTTACAACACTGACATTATTTTCTTTTTTTTACTTTGGCAGAATTAGCTTTGAATTTTTTAATTTTAACCTAACACCTCAAAAGATAATGAAACCTCAAAATATAATGAAAAAGATGAATGTTTCCAACCATAATTGGAAAATATTTATTTCCCTTTTTTCCAAACATAAATACAAAACATAGAAACTGAAATATTTAAAAGTTTGCATCAAGAAAAAATAAATTCAGACACAAGATGATTGTGTAATGACATTCATGACTGCATAATGCAAGGCAATTTTTGGTATCTTTATGTAAGCCCCTTTCTATTTGATGTGAATTAAAAGTTTGGAAAGAAAACTAGAAGATTGATTGAATTCTCAATGATCTGTGTAGCGATACACTATCTTAATTCACATGACTTTCAATTATTTGAATAAATATTTCACCTTATGAAAGAAGATAATATTGGTATGTAGGCTGGTTTACAGCCCAATGGTTATGAGGAGATAATATGCTCTGACAAGTGATGGAACTAGTTTTGGCAACAGCATCCAAAACACAAGGGTATACTTCAACAATCTTTATATAGGACATGCCACTTTCCTGAGGCAAGACACACTGTATATACTTGCTAAAAAGGATTTAACTGCAAACTGCATGGACTCAGACCTGTCATTGCATAATGTGCCAGGAGATCTGGGTCTAAGATGTCTGTTAGGAGTCATCAGCAGGAAGAAAAAAAACATGGACCCCAATCTGTTGGTGTATTATGCAATGACAGATTTGGGTCTATGCAGTTTGCAGCTGTACCTGACTGGAGGAAAAGATGCAAAACTCTTGCATGACAAAGCACATATCCATTTAGATTGGTACAAATAATCACTTCATATTAACATAAACATTTATGAAAAAAGCAGGTGACATTTTTTATTTACTGGTACATTAGTTACCCATCATCTCTATTTTCCATGACAGACCAGTCTGTGTATGATTGATACTGACAACATTTTTGAGGATTTAATATAAGAGAAGAAACGGTGAAAACATGTGGCTGACATGAGGTGGTGCTCTCTAGCTGTGAATTTTTTTAAAAAAATGTTTGCTCCTTTGAAACACTGCTTACTCTGCCAAGAAAATTTACAAAAGGATCAACATAGTGTTGTGCCCCAGAAATCCATATCTACCCTGCTACAGCTGCAATATGCATGCTGCTATTACCCAGGAAATAAATACTGTACATCAATTCTAACAGTTAGTTATCATAATTTAGCATGTGTACTTGGAATAACAAAGGTCTGTGGCATCACTCATTATTCATGCAGCTGAAAAATGGCTAAAGCTTCTAGCTGAACCAGACAATTGTTGCTTTTTTATATGAAAACATCCCTTGCTATACAAATCAGTGTTCAGCGTTGCTTCTCAAATCTGCATCTGGTCAGCTTATACAAATGCCACTTGATTTTGTTCCTCACAAGCCATACAACACAGATATCACACTACCTATTACACTGAAAGGGCTTCCAAAAGACAATTAGGTAACTTTACAATGGCTTCTGGAAGAATGCAAGGTGATCCAAAATGTGGTTTTAAAAATCGGATAGTGCTAAACAAGAATGATATTGCAAGATGCATATTCAATCTATCTGAGGAAGAAACAGCCATGCAAACATTGCTCACCCAACATATATATTGGGATTTATGCACTATCATCAGTGTCATCTACATTGCAAGATCTACTTAATGATGTAGCAGAGCAGTCTACTAGTGACATCAAAGGCAATATCTCCTCAATGGAGAACTCTTCCAAAATCTAAGAATTACACAAGAGCCCATTTACTCATCCACCAAAGGAGTAGATTAGTCAAGTAGTGCTGAACTGGATGACTTAGAAAAGTACTTTGACCATTCTCATGAAATCTCAGATATTGCTGCTTATAGTGTAGCTCAGCTATGTACAATCAAAGAGGTGTCTTTGCTGCCATAAAGTGTCTTTGTTTTCTACAAACACCTATGAAGATGATATTGATGAACAAGAAGCAGAAAATCTTTTGAATGAATGTGCTTTGATACATTCCTATAACAAACATGAGCAGTTTCTCGATAGCAAGTAGGCCCTGTAATGTCGTGCCACATATGTCAACTATATAACCTGAATAAGACTGGATAGTTCATGTAGATGGTTTGCTATTAAGACAATCATCTAGTTCAACAATTTCTTGGCTAAATCTTTCAGAAGATCATGAAATATCTACTGAAGACAGTAGGTGACCAAGATCACAGTCTCTCTGAGGTAACAGAAAATAGCAATTTAGCTAAAGAAAGAAACAACTATCAAAGTCAATAAAACCCCTGCCATTTAAGTAAGATTCAACCACCATGCCTTCTCTGCAAACACCCACCTCCAGCAATTGGAAAAGATGATGATAAATGGAAACTAAAAGAAATCCTTGATAACTTTCTTGATATGATGTCATGTGATGTGGGTTATGATTATTAACATAGCTTTAACAATTTTTCAGTCATATCACTACAATGTCTGCAGTGTGGCAGTTTATAGTGATGTGGACAGTTTGTTCAAGAACAAAGTGTAAAAGATTATTTTATTTGCTCCAGTTAAGAAAATTGTATCAAATTTGTTCATTCTCATGGAAGAAAATATGAACTACAGAAAACTCCTTCCTGAAATTCCTGTTCTACACCTCATGAAATCCAAGATTACCAACTTGTTTAGTGCTCATAAGACATGTGGCTTATTCCATTTCTTTAGCATGATGTGGACAAAATAGAGTGGACTAAATTAGTTACCATAACACATACTCAAACAGCAATAAGAAATATCTGAAGGATTATCTTTAACTCTCCATTTGACAATCTTTTTAAGGTTGTTGAGTGTCTTTAGCCACCTATAGCAAAATCTGATATAACACATGGCAGTGATGTCCTCAGATGATCTTGAAGGCAAATGGGGTGGAAAATATCTCAAGTTCATTGATGCAGTTTGTAGTATCAATGAAACCTTAATGTAGAATTAATGAGGCATTGTGATGAAATTGTTGGACTGTTGATAGCTGAGAGTTGGTGGAAGTCATGGATATAATCTGCTACTTTCCACAGTCAAAGCATCCTTGCCATTTGCATTTGTAAATGGTGCTGTGTTATATGGCAAATTTCTTATCCATCTTCTATGGGAATATTTTAGTGCTGGATATTTTAACCCGCAACTCATAGCCTCACTTTTTGCAACACCACATCATGGAAGTGACACCAACATCAGTCTGGAATCTCAACATGAAATGGATCATCATGATGCCCTGAAAGCATCAGCAGCTTTAGAAGCTATTGTTTCAAGAATAGACATATTGTTAAGTGCAGAAGAATCGGTTACAAAAAGTAACACCCAAAAATGTACAGTCAAAGAGAATGATGAATTATATAAGCATGGGCAATTTTTGGAAAAATATGTGATTGAGAGATCTACAACATGTAATACCAACTATAAGAATGATTCTACGTTGAGGATCCCAACCAATATATGAAGATCAGGTACCACAGAATATTTATGAATTCAAGTCCACACCTTTGTCTGAGTGTGTCTTGGACAGAAAGACATTGCAAATTGGAAAATACCTCATCAAAAGATACCTGTGTCAACAGAGCTTATTTACTCTTACTGAGCCTGGCATGCCAAGCCTTGACAATATTGATGCACCTGAGGTTTTAAAACAACATGTGAATTCTGGAGTGTTACCATCACAGGTGCAAAATTTAAACCCCAGAAGACTGATGTAAATGCAACACAAGAAAAAAGAAAGAAAATGCTACTGAAATTTGAAAACTTCAATGAGCATGGTACATCTGAGATGAATACTTGTCAAGCTGTTGTTATACATGAGTGTAGTAAGGGAAATGTTTCAAAGTCCAAAGGACTATGGATTGCTTTGGTTTCACTTTCGACTGAATATGGATGAAAATAATGAAATTGCATCTAAGGGTAATTATCAACAGAAAGATGCAAGCTTAATTTTACTTGAAGAGAAAAAAGGACGGCGACAATCATAGCAGAGTTTGAGGGGGTCAAATTTTTAAAAAAAATTTTAAATTTTAAAAAATTTTTAAAAATTTGGCAGGTCAGGGCTTCAATATCTGCTGTATGTAGAAAATGGAGCTTTGAGGTGGTTGCTTCAAGAATTCCCATTTGCATCCACATGTTGTTATATGTGAAGAGAAGTATTCTTTCACCCAGGATGATCTAAAAACCATGACCATGGCTAAAAGAACCAAAGAAAAAAAAAACTAACATCTACCACTTAAAAGATGACGGTGAGATTATCAGTACAGAAAGTATTAGCAACCCTGCAGTCACTAAAACCATGAAAGGGAAAAAAATGAAAATGATCAGCAATGTTCTGACTGGTCATGTGAGAGAACTTCAAATCATTAAAGATATCATCCTATATACAGATAATGAGTATTATCCCAGTCCATGCACATGTGATACTCCTGAGCATCACAAGGAGATACCATGTAAACAGCTTGCTATCCCAGTACAGTCTCATTTTGCATCAGAAAAAGGATATATATATTTTGAGAAGTTGGAGATCAAGCAAAAGAAAGGTGAGGCAGAGCTAGCTCAGGCAGATTGGCTTTGTTATATTGCAACCATACTAAAAGGAAGAGAAGATGTTGTCAGCTATGTATCGTCAGGGGACATTGACAGCATTCCCATATATATTCTAGTCGTTTCATTGTATTGGCCACAAAAATGTGATGCAATTTCAAGAATCATGTCTATGTCATCATCAAAAAGCCTGAAAGTGCTGGTAAGCTTGATATCTACATAACTGGAATTATCAGGGCTATTGAAATGAGATATAATGAAGATTAAATAGCAGTGGTTTTGTCTTTGTCTCGGCTTGGGTGGTAATGACTTTATTCCCAAATTTTATGGGATCTCCCACAAAAAGTGGCTGAAAGGAATAATTGAAAATGAAACCTTCAGGAGAAATCTCTTCAAGATCCACTCAAGACCAGATTCTGGGCATCTCATTGAAACCATTGACCCGGGTGTTTACATAAGTCTGCTGAAAAACCTCTACTGCCCTAGCAAGCATGATGCTGAAAGACTTTCCTTGGAAGAAGTAAGACAATTAAGTATAAAACTGCCTGGAAAAGATGTAAGAAATCCAAATGTGTGGATGCTTCCAATTACTGCATTACACAACATTTGCAAATTAATTAGCAGTAGTCTGCAATATTTAGTAACGGCAAGAGTGTCAGAGGTAGAACTCCCAAATTTTATGGAAGGTGGAGATCTCCAGAAAGTTGGTGATGTGGTAGAATACAAACTGGGCCCGCATGTCCACTATGACAATATTAAAGACTTGCTCAGAATTTCAGAAGAAGATCTCAAGGAAGCACTTACAAGAGCTAGAATGCAATCGAATAGTAAACTAGAATTAAATGGAATGCCAGGAAAAAAGCAACAACCAAGTTAACTGAAACTGATTACATCCACTCCAAGGTTAGTACATGGTCACAGGTGAGACAAAGCTTTTAACTACATGCAGATCTGTTAACCCTTTACCTCATACAAGCACCTTTTGGCACTTTACCTATTGTAAATATAGGCGACTTTTGGCACTTTACCTTACGTAAAGTCAACTTTTGGCACTCTGCAGAGTGTAAATATAAGCGCTTTTGGAACATGGGGTAAACATCTGCCATTTTCAAATGTTTGTCCTAGCGTAACCTCTGGGTAAAATCCTCCATTAAAAACTATAGGCATGGTTGGAAATTTCGAAGATTTTAGATCACATGGTTCCTATTTAACAATGTCATAATCTGCAAGTTAAGAATAGTAACTAGGTTGAATTCACCTTATTTCAAAAAAATGGAGTCAACAGATTTAGTTCAGCAGTTTCTTGAAAGTTTGGATGATGAAATTTATGACTTTGCAGGCTTCAGTGAGGCAGATATTGGCTCTGATATCAATTTAGATAATGTGGATTTTGATACTTCATCAGATTCAGATGATTCGAGTGATCTTGATGAGAATATTGAGCCGGTAAGTAAATATAGTAGAAGTGGTAAGTAAATATAGTAGAAGTCGAGGGAGACCATAGTTGGTCACACAATTTTAATGATGTGACGGTAAATGAATTCATGCGCGCATCAGGGCTAATATTGCCAAATGTAATTGATGTTAATATAGCTTCAGTTTTTGATCTTTTTCAGCTTATTATTCACACCTGAAATGATTGCAGATATTTCAAATCACACCAATAACTACTACATTGGAAAATGGGGTAAATGAAGGCAGAAAAAAAAACACACAGGGTGGAAACCACTCCTTTGGAAATTAGAGCCTATATCTGCATCAATGTCTTGATGGGAATCAATTATTTGCCGGATATATCTATGCATTGGTCCTCAGACAATTTAATTGGCAGTGTAGGAATTCAAAATGTATTAACATGCAACAAGTTTCAAAAGTTGAACCAGTATTTCCATGTATCAGATAGAGACAATGAACCCCAAAGAAATGACCTAAACTTTGACAGGCTATACAATGTTCAGCCAATCATACAACAAGTTAGCAAAAGATTCCCTCAGTATTACAATCTGTCCAGAGATGTATCTGTCAATGAAGCTATGGTAAAGTTCTCTGGATGTCTTTCTTTTCCCCAATATATGCCTGCAAAGCCCATAAAGAGGGGAATCAAAATTTGGATGCTTTGTGATGCTCAGACTGCCTATCTGTCATGCTTTGATGGTTATCTTGGTAAGCAAGGTAACAACAACCCTGAACATGGCCTTGCATATAATATAGTAACTAAGATGACAGACAACCAATATGGCTACAACCATCACATATATTTTGATTATTCTTTTACAACAGTTTGTTTGAAGATCTTCACGTAAATGGCTTGCATGCATGTGTGACAGTCAGGTTAAACTGCAAAGACTTTCCCAAGTATTTGAAGAAATCAGAGGCAATTAAGAAAAGGGGTGATAGTAAAATCTTGCAGGAGGGGCCAAATTTAACTGCATCAGTCTGGAGAGACAAGAAAAATGTTTACCATCTTTCCACCTTGAATAACCCAAAACTACAAATGCAGGCTCAAAGGCTTGTTGGCAACAACATTTTGGATGTCCCTCAACCACAGGCAGTGTACAACTACAACAAATACATGGGAGGGGTAGACCTTCATGACCAGCTCAGGATGAAGTTTGATGTAGGGAGAAACTCAAAGAGATGGTGGAAAGACTTGTTTTGGATTTTACTGAAAAGTGCCATTGTAAATGCCTTCATTTTGTATAAATGTGCCTTCAAACACCAAACCAAAAAGCACTACTCCCATCTTAATTTCCGATTAGAGCTAGTGAGGGATTTGATTGGGGAGAACAGCAAGGGCAAGAGATCTTGGTCTGAAATTGATCATCCAGGGCTGGTAGAAGTTGAAAACATTTTGGATCATGTTAATGGACCTCTAAAGGATGGAAAAAAACGTCAATATCACTTGAAGCAGCTCCAGGTGAGTCCAGAAACAATGTATGGGTGATCAGTGTGTGCAAGCACCTGTGCAGGGATGGATGCCATGCCAAATTTCACAATATGTGAATTTTATATTTTAAGTATGTGTAAATAGATTTGTTCTGTAAAGATTTTTGCAGTTTATTGATATTCATACTGTGACAGGACATACATGTTCTAAAATAACTTTCAGTTTATTCAAGAAATAATTGATGCTTTACACCTGCCAGCTAGCATGTTTGTTGTTTTGAAATATGAAGTTGCAAAGTGCTATAGTGCTATTTCATACTTCAACTGATGATCTTCTAGTCATTAAATGTAATTTATTTAATTTACCCATTACACAATAGTGATAAATACAGTTTAGATTTCCATCTGCTTTATATTTTTTTCTTCTCCTGTTATATGTGGATCAAATTTTAATTTAATTACAAATGTCTAATTTATAGTATTCCTGTTATCACCTGTTATTTCTTAAATGTTCATAAATTTTAATATTATGTATCAGTTTACATTTGTTATTTGCTTGCATTCTAGTTCTAGTTTATCTAGTTTTATATAATCTCCCAGTATTTTTATTCTTGTTACATTTGTATACATAATAATTTATTGCATTTAAGTTTATTAATGGTCAATTTAAAAATTAATAAAGAAAATAAAATAATTATAAAATATAATCTACTATTTAAAATTGTTTTTAATTCATATGCTGATCCTTATTTTTTTAAAGGTTAACACCATATTTCTTCCATTTCATACTTAAATTGTGCATTGTTATTTTCTGTACTCAAGATCCAGAAATATGATAAACTTTAGTATTAATATATCATATTGTGCTTTTATATATATATATATATATATATATATATATAAATATATATATATATATATATTATTAATATAAAATAACAAACAACTGCAATTTAATGGGCAAATAAAATTCAGTATAAAGAAAATAAAGTAATACACAGCTCTTCTCAGCAAACTATCTTAATGTTTTGAAGCCATTATTACAAATTTTTAAAAAAAAATAAACTGCATTAAAGATCAACTTGTACAAGAAGAGGAAAACTATTAAAAAATTTAGGTTGAAATAAGCTTATACTACACTGTCTGGAATTTTGTAGTCGGTCCTATTGGTGTGGGACAATTTAGGTAACAGTTGTTCTATTTATAACACACTGGGCTACAGGTGTACAGGTGTTGTGACAGCCTACAGAGCTGAAAATGCAATGAAGGAAATGGTTATGGTATAATGGTATAATGGTACCAACTCTACAACCCCAGGTGGGTGGAGCTTAAGGTGTAGGGAACATTGCATTCTGAAATAAACAACAAAACTAGCTGTAATTGGTGCATTATGTAAGAGTTGTACTTTCTGTTAGGCTTTAAAAAAAGTTGAGTCTCTTGGCAACACATAAGATTATGTTAGCTCATATCTAGATCACATTTTGTATTTTTTAAAAATGTGTGTGTGTGTTTGTGTGTTTTCAGTCAAATTTGAAGCATGTGTTACATATGATACTATATTTTAAATACATGCATTAAAATTGGAATTAAGTCAAGAAGGGAGTTGGCATATTGATGTATGTTCTCAGAAAGTATATATACTTTCTACTTTCTGTGATTGCAGGTCTTCAAATTTATTGTTTGAATATGTTTGGTATAAAAGTATTTTTCTACTATATTCAAAAATAGCTGACCTGTTCTTGATAGACAAAAAAAACAATTACCCCATATGTTTTGGTTAACGAGCATTTCCAGTATTTGGTTTAATTACCATTATTGCTTATTTAAATTCATGTTGCTTTATTTTCTTTTAAAGACACACTGAATAATTATGTTGATTTAAATCAGTATCATTTTTTTTTCAGATAGCATTTTACTTTTTATGAGCAAAAAAATCATTAAATGTAATGCATTGAATAAGGTAACTCTCATTAAACTAAGGAAACTCCAATAAAAATACCTTCCTATCAGTTTTGATTGAAAGATCTGACCTTTTAAGTTTTTGCTAACTGTAAATTTGCTAAATAAATGGCATTAAACAGGAACTAAATATATCTGATGGACTTTGCATAAATGCTGCTCTTGTATTATGTGTAAAGTATGTCTGTAGTTCTAACACAATTTAACACCAAGTTGTATTGCATCATCTTGTATTATGTTTAATGTCTGTCAGTAGTTCTGACACAATTTAATACCAAGTTGTATTGCATCATCTTGTATTATGTTTAATGTCTGTCAGTAGTTCTGACACAATTTAATACCAAGTTGTATTGCATCATCTTGTATTATGTTTAATGTATGTCAGTAGTTCTAACACAATTTAATACCAAGTTGTATTGTATCCTCTTGTATTATGTTTAATGTATGTCAGTAGTTCTGACACAATTTAACACCAAGTTGTATTGCATCATCTTGTATTATGTTTAATGTATGTCAGTAGTTCTAATTGACACAATTTAACACCAAGTTGTATTGCATCATCTTGTATTATGTTTAATGTATGCCAGTAGTTCTAACACAATTTAACACCAAGTTGTATTGCATCATCTTGTATTATGTTTAATGTATGTCAGTAGTTCTGACACAATTTAACACCAAGTTGTATTGCATCATCTTGTATTATGTTTAATGTATGTCAGTAGTTCTGACACAATTTAACACCAAGTTGTATTGCATCATCTTGTATTATGTTTAATGTATGTCAGTAGTTCTGACACAATTTAATACCAAGTTGTATTGCATCATCTTGTATTATGTTTAATGTATGTCAGTAGTTGTAACTGACACAATTTAACACCAAGTTGTATTGCATCATCTTGTATTATGTTTAATGTATGTCAGTAGTTCTGACACAATTTAACACCAAGTTGTATTGCATCATCTTGTATTATGTTTAATGTATGTCAGTAGTTCTAACACAATTTAACACCAAGTTGTATTGCATCATCTTGTATTATGTTTAATGTATGTCAGTAGTTCTGATACAATTTAATACCAAGTTGTATTGCATCATCTTGTATTATGTTTAATGTATGTCAGTAGTTCTGACACAATTTAATATCAAGTTGTATTGCATCATCTTGTATTATGTTTAATGTATGTCAGTAGTTCTGACACAATTTAACACCAAGTTGTATTGCATCATCTTGTATTATGTTTAATGTATGTCAGTAGTTCTGACACAATTTAATACCAAGTTGTATTGCATCATCTTGTATTATGTTTAATGTATGTCAGTAGTTCTGACACAATTTAACACCAAGTTGTATTGCATCATCTTGTATTATGTTTAATGTATGTCAGTAGTTCTGACACAATTTAACACCAAGTTGTATTGCATCATCTTGTATTATGTTTAATGTATGTCAGTAGTTCTAACACAATTTAACACCAAGTTGTATTGCATCATCTTGTATTATGTTTAATGTATGTCAGTAGTTCTGACACAATTTAATACCAAGTTGTATTGCATCATCTTGTATTATGTTTAATGTATGTCAGTAGTTCTGACACAATTTAACACCAAAGTGTTTTGCATCATCTTGTATTATATTTAATGTATGTCAGTAGTTCTGACACAATTTAACACCAAGTTGTATTGCATCCTCTTGTATTATGTTTAATGTATGTCAGTAGTTCTGACAATTTAACACCAAGTTGTATTGCATCCTCTTGTATTATGTTTAATGTCTGTCAGGAGTTCTGACACAATTTAATACCAAGTTGTATTGCATTATCTTGTATTATGTTTAATATGTCAGTAGTTCTAACACAATTTAATACCAAGTTGTATTGCATCATCTTGTATTATGTTTAATGTATGTCAGTAGTTCTGACACAATTTATTACCAAGTTGTATTGCATCATCTTGTATTATGTTTAATGTATGTCAGTAGTTCTGACACAATTTAACACCAAAGTGTTTTGCATCATCTTGTATTATGTTTAATGTATGTCAGTAGTTCTAACTGACACAATTTAATACCAAGATGTATTGCTTCATCTTGTATTATGTTTAATGTATGTCAGTAGTTCTAACACAATTTAATACCAAGTTGTATTGCATCATCTTGTATTATGTTTAATGTCAGTAGTTCTGACACAATTTAACACCAAGTTGTATTGCATCATCTTGTATTATGTTTAATGTATGTCAGTAGTTCTGACACAATTTAATACCAAGATGTATTGCATCATCTTGTATTATGTTTAATGTATGTCAGTAGTTCTAACTGACACAATTTAACACCAAGTTGTATTGCATCCTCTTGTATTATGTGTAATGTATGTCAGTAGTTCTAACTGACACAATTTAATACCAAGATGTATTGCATCATCTTGTATTATGTTTAATATATGTCTCAGTAGTTCTGACACAATTTAACACCAAGTTGTATTGCATCATCTTGTATTATGTTTAATGTATGTCAGTAGTTCTAACTGACACAATTTAATACCAAGATGTATTGCATCATCTTGTATTATGTTTAATGTATGTCAGTAGTTCTAACACAATTTAACACCAAGTTGTATTGCATCATCTTGTATTATGTTTAATGTATGTCAGTAGTTCTGACACAATTTAATACCAAGTTGTATTGCATCATCTTGTATTATGTTTAATGTATGTCAGTAGTTCTGACACAATTTAATACCAAGATGTATTGCATCATCTTGTATTATGTTAATCATCTGATGCTGGAAACTTTTAATCATTAGTGACAGTTCTTGTCTGGTATGGGGAGTAGACTGAAGTCACTCTGAGCCAACCTGGATAGGGGTCATTCTCCAGCCAAATTTTAAAGGCAGTTATTTGGTGAAATCTCTACCAGTGAATGCCAGCACTGGAGTTTTTATTTTTTAAAAGTTTTATGACTAATCACACATACCTCACCCCCATTTCCCCATATTTGATCACATTGAAGCAATTAAAATAGGCTGGTCACTATTAACAAGTTTACTTTCATGCACAATATCATAGATGTGAGGGGCACTGGGTGGCATTTTCCTATATTCTTTCCCTACCATTTATAATGGCCTTAATGTATAGCCTATAGAGTACCAAACAATGGTAATAAACCCTCAAGAACAACAATAAAAACCATACATGTGATAGAATTGCAAAGTCAGCTTAGGAAAAATCAGAAGAGTTGCAAAATTTGATCTGTGTTTTGACTTCAAAAGAGGTAGGATTTTCCATTGAGAATGGCAATTTTCTCATTGCCGCACATGACTTCCACTTCTTTATCCCAATCTAGACCCAAATCTGTGTGTGTGTGGCAGCACATATGCATGAGTGAGATTTGGATTTTTAACATTGCAGTAACTAAGTTTCAGTCATCTCACTATGATGTCTGCAATATGGCAGTTTATTGTGATGTCTAGCAATAGGGCATAATGCCACAGACACATAGCTTCATGCCTTCCCCAGGCACATTTTCGGACACCAGGCTGCCCAGTCCTATCACTAACTTGTTAATAATGAGCAGTAAGGGAGGCAGAGGTTATAACCATTTTTATAAGTCTTTTGTATGACTCCACTGGGGTTCAAACCTGCAAACTCCTGCATCTGAAACAGACACTCTTAATGCTAGGCCACTGGAGCAGTTGGTCTGCATGTGAGTAATATATGTCGGTATGAGAAATTTTTGTGATTTGAACATTATTTTGACCAGATCTAAAAAATTATCTGCAAGAATAAATAGGAAAATTATGTTTGGCTATAAAGTTGGTAAAAAGTATCTCAGCATGTCACATTTAATGCATATTCTGTGAAAATGGTTTTCATTGATGGCATGTGTCAAATGATGCATATTTAATGTCATTCTTGCCGCCATAGCAGATGTTAAAAGCTTAAAGGTATGGGCGGAATGCATGTTTATATGCTTGGTATATCATTCCAACCAATGAAATTCATTTCTACATTTGTCATTACATTTATTCCATATTTTGTTTCATATTAGTTTTGTATTCTAGCACTTTGAGATCATGTATTCTTAGACATCTTGATAAACTTTAACACTGAAGCCAAATTGACCCTGTTTTAGTCTAAGCTTTTTAGTAATCCAACCATAATTAATCTCTAATTCTTTATGGATTATGTCTGAAAACATAATATATTCAATGGCAACAAACCTCAAACATTCAATCCAAATAACTCTTCCAACAGAAACTTACATAATGTTCCTGTAAACTCTCAGAAGGGTGTAAAATGGAATGGTCATTAACATGAACAAAACCAAAGTCATGCTCATAAACACTCAACACAGACATAAAAGATAATATTCTCCACATCAATTTTAGTGATGTGGAACAGAAACATGTTATGCAAGATAAACTGTTAGGCTTTAAAGCTGATAACAGTATGTTATGATCAGAGCATATCAGTAATGTTACATAAAAAGATGGCTAAGAAAATCTGGTTACTATCAACCTCAAACCACAGGATAATGTTTTACAAAAGATACATTCAACCTCATCTAGACCTCTGCAACATCATATTAGGTAATGCTTCTAAAACAAAATCTGATAAAAATGGAAAGACTTAAAAAAAAAACAAGCCATCAAAATTATCCAAGACAACAGAGTTGATAATGCTTGCAAATGTAAGAAGGATTTGAAAATCATGACTATGTATGAAAGAATAGGGGTATAAGAAAAGCTAAATTTATGTATAAAGTTCTAATGGTTCTGTGCCCAACTATATAAATCATACGTTCAGTTAAAGGACAAATACAATCAATACAGTTTTAAGTCTTATCAATTCTACTTTATGTTATCCCATAGCTTTCTTCTTCCTATGCCCAAAATGGAATTGTACAAAAAACAGACTGGCTTTCTTGTGCCAGTTTATTAGGAACTGTCCACCTATAGATGTTAAAGAAACCTCATCAGTGCCTACCTTTCATTATACATATTTCAAAAGGATGCAATCCAGATAATGTTTTTAACTGGTTATGACCAACTTTGTGATATATTTGTATACATATATATTATATAAAATGTTACTGGGTTTTCATGTGTGTGTGTGTGTGTGTGTGTGTGTGTGTGTCTGTGTGTGCATATATATGTGTCTGTGTGGTGTTTCAATCATACATGTTGGTGTACACAATACTCAGAATGCTGAATTCATGCTTAATGTACACAAGCTAGTTGCTTGTGTACATTAATCCATTATATCTTTTTTGTATGATGTTTGTTTCCCAGCTGTAATATATATTTGCTTGTACATATGTAGATAATTGTGGGCCATAAGAGAGATTACTTTTTGTATTTATTGTGTTGCCCTCATAAAATAAAGACTTTCTGCTTGGTGTTGCTGTTCTTGTCATTTTTATTATTATTATCATTATTATTATTATTATTATTATTATTATTATTATTATTATTGTTGTTGTTGTTGTTCTTATTATTATTATCATTATTTGTATTATTATTGTTGTTGTTTACTGCTTCTTGAATTTGGCAAGCTGTATCATCTTACTGTGCTTTTGCCAATTTAGTCACATGAAAAGTATTACTGTAAATATTCCAAATGTTTTTAAAAAATTGGGGGGAAAAAAATTCAATAATAATTTTGCAAACACAGGTGATTTCAGTGAGTGATAGCAGGGATAGGAGACACCCACCATCTCTGGATAAAATTCTCCCATACGGTTTGTTTACATGTATACAACATTTAAACAATGCCTAGTTAGGGAAGTTAGCTTTGTGAAACATGTAGCCTAAAGCAAATACAGAGACCCTAAAATGTCTACAATGTGACAGTTTATAGTAATATCCAGCACTGGGACATGTAGAATGATGTCTCACCAAATCACATTATCATGACACCATGCCATTCAGTCCTAACACTAACCTCTTAATGCTGAGTGCCAAGCGAGGCAGCTGTTAGTACCATTCAGAAATGACCATAAAGTCATGCCTAAAGCAACTATAGTGACCTGAAATTACCCATGGACCAAGGTTAGTTCACAAGGTCAACAATATTATTGTTGCTCATGGAAACCACTACCAGTCTTGTAGTTGAAGTCTAGTGCCTTGATCAATTAACTGCCATCTTTCTTGTACTTTACAAACAGGGTCCCCAATTATTCACAACTCACTGCTGGTTTTTCATAACAGCTAACCTCTGTATTATCAAAATACAATGAAAAATCTAGGATACCAATATTCTCCTGTACAAGAAACTTCAACTGTTAATCAGCAGGGTCTGTTCCTTGACACTAGTTCCCAAATAATGCATTTTAAAAAAATGACCACATGTGCAAAATCAGCCCATAATTTTGCATGTTCTAACTTCAATTACTTATTTAAATGCCCCATAATTAGAAATATAGAAAATCTCCACTTTTCTTCAAATAGGTGGTGGGGGAGGAGTTAAATGAACTGGCATGAAAATATTATGTCCAATTGATGCTTTAAACTATTTCAAAGCTAGTCCAGATATATCTTACTCAGTTTTGTGACAAAGCTAGTTCCATCAACTCAAAATGAACAGGCTGCTTTTTATCATCACCATGACAGATAGATCACAAGGTTCCACTACTCTAAAAATATTTCTCAATCAGTATTGCAATCAGATACCTCAACACATGAGGACAGAAGGTCTCCCTTTGTAAAATATATCTAGGAATTCTAAGTATTGACTTCTGATTCTCAGAATAATCATTACAAAATTTATTGACTGATTTATATAACTGACATTACTAACTAACCAGTGCTCACTGATACATTGACAAAATTCACAGAATATGAAAGTATTATCTCTGAGGGAGTATAAAACTGCAAAAGATGATCTGTTTTCTTACTTCAGAAATTGAAAATATTAATCCCAAATCAGTAAACATAACCTACATCTTCTAACATTTTTTACCGATGTATTTGAATATAAAGTTGCAAACTTTAAGAGAATGAAATCGTTTTAAAATATTCAACAACTTTTATCTTAGAGAATGGATATATATCGAGAATTTTAAAAAAATATACTTTTACTATTAGTCAAACTAATCAAAACATTAAAATACAATAGTTATAACTGACAAAAATGTATTTGGTGAAAATTCTTACAGAAGGAGTACACAAGCAGCACTGATGTACATTAAATTAGGATTTTTCTCTCCCACAGCACTCTCTCAGTTAGACTTAAACATTAAGTCTTACTAATACAGAATCTTTTTAACAATCTTCAATCAATTATGCCATTAAAATACAAAAATAAAAGATCACTTAAAAACTGAACAAGACAGAGCTCAACTAGACTGCCCACACAAGTTTAACATGACATTAAGTACAAACATAAATTATTAATAGTCATGGTGATCTAATGTATCAGACAGAAAAGGGAGTGGTGGCTAGTGGTATCCTGATCAATACTTTTGGGATTAAAAAAAAAAAACAACACAAACGCCATTGATTTGTGCAACTAGTTTCGCATATAATATATGCTTCTTCAGGCACAAAATGATAAAGATCCTCAGTTTTCATCTAATATTTCTACATATTTTAACACCCATAATCACTGTCTACTGATTTTTCTTTCATGCCAATAGATATTGTGCATGGAGACATGAACAGACTTATAAAAGTGACTTATTGGATACATAAATTAGATACTTTGTATCCTAATGGCCTTAATACCAATGTATTATATAAAATTGTATAATTTTCTTTTCAATTGTGAAATTGTATATCTTTTATAACACTATAATTGTATGTATGACTGTTTGTCTCTATTATATTGTATTATTTTACTGATCAATACTTTTGGACATACACAAGAGTCTGAGATTAAACAGTAATGTCTGTATTTGCTTATAAGTCAAACAAAGATCCCAATCTGCTGTGGCATAGTGACCCTACAGATCAAGGTCCATGTTGTTTGGTTAACTGATTCCTCCTAACAAACTGCACATACCCAGATCTACCAGCACATTATGTGACAACAGATTGGGGTCTGTGCAGTTTACAGTTGGAATCATCTTATAAGCAAGTATAGATGGTAATAAATGTAACTGTTCTGAATGTACATTGGAACAGATTGATTTAATTATCAGTTCTATAAATTTTCTTAAATCAAATCTGTGTGAAAACATTTGTGTTATTTAGTTAGGAACTAAATTTGTATCTACTAATATTTTTATATGCCTCCTAATCTTGGTTATTAATTTTATCAAACAATTTTCATTGAAAAAGATATTGAAATTCATTACATATCTTGCAAGCCACAAAATTCACATTTCTTTCTGATATATCAAAATTTTGCCAGCCTCCAGTTTCAATCTGAAACTAATGATGTGTTCTATGGAACTCTGTTCACATTATTTCATCTTTTCTGATATACATATGAATAATTGGTTAAAACAATTACAAGTTTTTAAAATATTGTACGAATTATATTTTTAGAGGAAATCAAATATTAGAATGCCAAATTTATATATATTTATGAAAACCAATCTCAAATGAAGAATGACCAACATACCCTAATTTGTTCAGTCCAGAATCACACCAAATTTGTTTCATAAAGGAAAAAAAAAAATTATGATTGGATATATTTTCAGCAACACTGAATAATATACCATATAATACTTCTGAAATTTGGCTAAATTATTCTAGTAATAAGTTGAGCTTAAACATAAAAGCTCTAATTTTATTATTAAAAAAATTAATAGAGACAGCCTATTAGTTTCTCCATAAAACATACATAGTGGGGTACATTTATTTAAAAATTAATCCAATTTTTCAAAGGTTTGATAAATAATATATTTTCAGTCTGCTCGGTGATTTTTTTTTTTCTAAATAAAATGAACCAGTTTTACAAAAGCAATCCTAAAAATAAAAACTAATCAACTCTTACCCAATGAAGACTTTCCTAATACAAAAGAAAAATGGTAAAATTGCTTTGATAGCAGATATTACTACTTTTGATTTCATTGACTTTCTATCACAACTCTCTGCATAATATACAGAATTCATTCAAAGTTTCCTGAAGATCTTCATTTTTTGCAAGAATAAAAGTATTGTTACTATAACAGATAATGAATAGCTTATATTTTAAGGTATTCACTATGGTACCTGTTATCCTAACATATTTTTCAGAAAGAGGAATAAAAACAATTTTATTTGTTTTTGTTTAGGGTGATTCTCTACCCAGCTAGAAGTTTTGGGGAAGGTCTATCCCCTTCCCTCCTTATAAACACAACCTCATAAGACAAAGCAGGTATGATCTCGTTGTGTTGGCACCTGAATGGCAGTGAATGGCACCTGGTACACTGCATCTGGTCAAGGACTCTGCCAGACACTCTGATCTGCATTAAATGCCATTCTTGGATCTGACAGATATGGATCTAAGCACTTCTTCAGGGAACTAGACTGCATCACCAACAATGGGACTTAAAAGCTGTTCTATGGTGCACAGGTATGATCTCGTTGTGTTGTAGTCCTATTGAAGAAGTCTATGGCTGTATGTGGGGAAAGATCCAATCGCTTCCCTGCAGAGGATGGCGCCATATCACATAGAGATTGGGAGGAATAATAGGGAAGTAGAAAAGCCAATAGAATCACTGGCCCTTATCTGGCATTTATACATCAATTCTCAGCCCTGTACATAATGAAACTTTGGTTTGGGGAGGGAAGGTATTCAACTCATACCTTTCTTTGATCCAAAATACACATGCCCAGTGCTCAGTGAATGGCACCTGGTACACTGCATCTGGTCAAGGACTCTGCCAGACACTCTGATCTGCATTAAATGCCATTCTTGGATCTGCCAGATATGGATCTAAGCACTCGCTTCTTCAGGGAACTAGACTGCATCACCAACAATGGGACTTAAAAGTTTGCTGCTTCTCCATCATAGGAGGAAGCCTTAACTCACTATTAGCTCTTAACAAGCTGTGGTTTATAGGAGGATTTTCTCCTCCCTAGCTGGGGGGCACTACTTGCTTTTTGCCCTTTTTGGACATCATGACATGCTCTCTATCCTAGTGGTAAAGAAAGGTTGCTGCTCCTTACTTTCTAAAAGGGTGCTGCTGCTCCTCACTCTTTAAAACGGTGCAACTCACTCACATCCCACATGGAATAAGGACAGTGCTGCTCCACTTTCTTGGGGAGGTACGATTCACAATAGTTATCCACCTAATAGTGATTCATATAATAGTGATTACAAGTACTCTTCCAAAGAAAAGGTTATATGGGTATGACTGGTATTAGGTTTCTTCTTTGCAACAATTTTTATTACTTGTGGGGGTGAACTAGTAATAATACAACATTCTGCCACTTTTGCTCAAATTATCTTGTAGAAATCTACCCCCAGTGACTTGCAAAAATGATTGATCTGTATAGACATTTTCTGTATCTGATATCATCCATCATAAATTACATATTTCCAACTGAAAATAACAATAATAGACCTATTCAAAGTCATTTAAGCTCTTGTGTTGTCATGGTTTGTAGTTATCATTTTCATCTGGTGAATTATTGTTTCAAAAAGTGGAAGGATATACCTATCAGACCATGTTAAAACTGACTTAAATACAGCATTTTCATTGATCAATGTAACTTGTACACTTTTCTGCCAATATTTAAAAAACAACAGCATTAGTTCTTTTTTTGTAGACATTTTTCAGGGATAAAATTGTTGTGAAAATGAACAATATGTAACAAGTAGAGCTCTATCTAAGAAGCTTAATAACTTTTAGAAGACAAAATTACACAACATCAGAGACAAAAAAAACCCTCTAGTTCTATAATGGACCAATGCTCATCCCAAAACAAATCTGACCATCAAGGAGTGGTGGATGAGTGTTTCTTAATACACTGTCACAACACTACAAATAGATGAGGATGAATGCTAGGAAAATTTAGTCACTGAAATCTGTACCAAATCTTCTGAAATCATTGATGATTCTGTGCAAAATTCAAAATTAGTAAATAGGGAAATCATTCCAGTAATAACTATTGCTACCCGACAATAACAATATCATAACCTGATAATAATGATTTTTTCATTGGACAATTAACAATAACGCAAGATGACAATATTGTAACCTGACAATGATTCTCATGACAAGCAGACATCTCCAAATTAATTCTTCTTAGATGTCATGAACATAAAGCCGAAAATCTTTATCAGGTTGAAATCTGACAACCCTACACAGAGTTTAGGATTACGGGCCCAGTTCCTGTAAATGATGGCATGGAATGCTGGAAACACAACTCACGCATGTTCTCACCAATGTAAAAGAAATATGCTTAACTGAATTAGAATCAAATAATCTAAAGCTGGAGAAAGAGTTTGGAAAATGTGCAATCAATAGCCATAATGCCAGTAAATGATTTGGAATGCTGATAATATGAATCATTCAATACTTCATGAACATAAAGTTGCATGCAAATTTGGTTGAAATCCAACATTCCATTAGCAAAGTTATTTTGTTGAAACTAAAGTTTATTGATAAGCTATAAGGGGGCTTAACTCTTACTCATTATAAAATGTTGGAATCAAACTTTTTTGGAACTTGTCAACATCAAGCTATATGTGATGTGTCAAATTTTGAAACTCTTAGAAGTATTGATTAAATGAATTGTACCAAAGTTAACTTAATTAAAGTAGAAAGAGCTAGACACAGTTATATGATTATTCTCATTTCATCTCTGAACGTCAAAGGAAAGGTTTCGAATCATGAAATCTGAGTCATCTGTTTTGTTACAAAGGCTTTAGCATAGCACTTCCAAACTCGATCAGTACAAAAGGGAAAGCATGTCAATAATTGATTGTTTAAAGGAAAGTTAACTGTGGCATGATTAGCCTATTCTCGTTAATCAAATATTCTACGTAGGAAATTTTAGGAATCGGTCGATTCTGATTGGCTAATTGAAACTTAAGATGTAAACCTTGTAGGAAAGTAGTGGTTTTACTTTGCAAAATTAAAATTCTATAGTTAAATTGATTAAATTTTTATATTTGTTCATTGAAAGGGGCTCTTTGTTTTATTTCTTAATATATTTGCTCAGAGATCTGTACTATTCTCTCTATCCATCCACACTGGGTGAACTAAATCGCAAGAGGTCATTCCCTAGCAACGAATTGTAGAGAAGAGGTTGATTTAACATTTGAATCCACACCCCTTGTCACATTATATTAAATTTACATTGCTGAAACCAATTTTAGAGGCAGGGCAATCAAGAACTATAACTCTTGATGTCATAAAATGCTGGAAATCAAACTCATTGCAGTGTAATCAATAAAAAAAATTGGGTATAAATCTGGTTTTAATATAACAATCCAAAGTAAAGTCAAGCTGTTAAAACTTGATTATGATAAATATCTATCTAGGGTTAACTCAAGTAATGATATGGAATACAAGATAGCAAACTCATCAGAGGTCTCATCAATATGAAGATTCATATTAAATTTGGATGAAATCCCAACTATTTCCAGTAGAGCTACCTTGTGGAAACCTAAGTTATGAGGCAAGGGAATCTGAGTCCATTAACACCTTTAAAAAAAGACACTGAATGGAGCTCATTTGATATCTGCTTAATATAAACCTGCAAACCAGATTTGGTTGAAATCTGATAATTCCCAGTAAAGTAACCTTATGAAGGCTAAATTGTTGATGGATGGATAGATGGATGTGATTACTGCTAGGTACAGCACACTTTGTCAAATAGAATCCTAATACATATAAACAGAATGAACAAAGCAGACCCTGAACAACAAGTATATATGAAGTGACAGGAGATCAAGGTTTGGGCTGTTTACCTTTTGGGGTGCACATTTTACAAGAGGGGATATGGTACATGACTATTTTAAATTATGCACTGATCAAAATAACATGGAGAAGGAAAAAAATATCAGCAAGAAAAGTGTTCAAATGATAAAGTTACACCCCCAGAGTGCCTGAACTGAAATGATCTAAACTAAAACATCAACCAAGAGGTGGTGGATGACAGCATTTACAGATGGATGGACAATGATAACAATATATGCTCTAACACCATCATGGCAAAGTATAAAAACTAACTTGTAAATAGTTCTGTTAAAAGAAAATCATTTGAAAAGGTTCACCAAGAATACTGTGAAAACAGAAGGTGTAGTATCAGACTGAACTTACCAAATAATGTTTGGACTCTTTTCTACTTGTCATATCACTACACAAAGGCTAACAGAGGCTTATAATACATGTTGTTTTATAAGTGGGTCACTTACCTGAAAAAGAAAAGGACAATAATTTTACTTAATTTAAACAGAAGATCAATTATAATTATACAAATTTTCATTAAGTGGGATAGATAGATAATTCGGAAACAAACTGAACATATACAAATATACACTGATCTGCTGGTAGCAAGTGGCATATATCATTTAGCAAATTGATCATATACAATAACAAGAGGTATATACCATTAAGCAAATTGAGCATATACAATTATCTGACTGTAGCATGTGCTATATATCATTTAGCAAATTGATCATATACAATGATATATACCATTTAGCAAACTGATCATATACAATGATCTGATTGTAGCAAGAGGTATATATTGTTTAGCAAACTGATTATATCCAATGATCTGATATATACCTTTTAGCAAACTGATCATATATAATGATCTAATGGCAGCAAGAGGTATATATTGTTTAGCAAACTGATCATATCCAATGATCTGATATATACCACTTAGCAAACTGATCATACACAATGATCAGATATATATCATTTAGCAAACTGATCATACACAAAGATCTCATGGTAGGAAGAGGTATAAATAATTTAGCAACTGATCATATATAATGATCTGATGGTAGCAAGAGGTTTACACTATTTTTTAAAAATTAGCACAACAGTGAGCTACTTCTCTATATGTAGCAAGTGACATATCTCATTTGCAAACTGAACATACAGAATGAGCTCACTGAAGCAAGTGGCATATATATATATATATATATATATATATATATATATATATATATATATATATATATATATATATATAATTTAGCAAACTGAATGTACAGAATGTGCTCCATATAGCAAGTGACACATATCATTATTAGAGCATAACCAACTTTTGATTAATCGGAGTCAGACAAGGCAGGAACAACCAATTCAAATAACAAAAAAAAATAAAGTTGAATTTCTATAGCATTGTGTTTAACATTGTGTGTCATTCGATAGTGCATTAATAAAGTAAAATAAGAAGTCAGAAAAGTCCAATATGGTCAACACAACAGGATGAAAGGTAATACTTGAGTTAGACCAAAAGATTTAAATTTATTAAAATATTTTATTGTACATGGGCATGACATATGCAGTATAATAGATAATAAAGAAATTTAATAATCAAAATTTATAATTAACAAGTTCTTTGTAAGAAATAGAAGCATTTCCGTTTTTATAGTGGACATGCTCGATCGTTTGTCGCTGTAAATAGTACCTGTGTTGCTAAAACTTCTTTCACTATAGACACTAGAGGGCGGTATTTAACAAAAATGTTTAGCGACAGCTGCCAGAAGCTGGAACATTTTTTCTTGGGATTTCCAGTATATAACTGGGTCGGTTGGTGGTGAAGTCCTTGGCTAATTTTTCTCAGCTAGATACAAATCCAATTTGTGTTGGCATGTGAATTCAGAAGACAAGGATGCAGAGGCAAGATATAGGATGTGCTAGAGGCAAATAACTCCTGGTAGGAATTTCCGATTAATCAAATCATATCTGGAATCATAAAAATTTCTTGCCCAAAATCCGGAATTAGAAATAAGTAGAAAAATACTAATCAGTTATGCCCTAATCATTATCAAAAGGAATATATTATTTACCAAGTTTCATATATGTAATATTTGAAAATGTGTTTAGAACACTGCTATAAAGACTTTATGTTATACAATGGTATTACTATCCTTGAGACCCTAATATGTGTTCTATCACAGTGTAGCATATGTATTATCAAAAAATGCTATGACACCATTAAATAGGAATTTTGGTCAGTTTTAATGGCACTTTTAACATACTTTTGGCCATATCATATCTTGCCATGGAAACTGAAACTAAGTGCTTTTACCCAAAACACAATAAGGCAGTTGACCTGGGATGCCCATGTGGTTATCGAACTCAAGACACTTGGGATTGTAAGTTTGATTCTCAAGTAGCTAAGTTACAATCATGTACATCTATGTATCCATTTATTTCTCATCATCATCAATTTATCTGTCTACTTTAAATCACCATCTATCATCTCTCTACTATATAATGGTATACATCATCTATCTACTGTACACAGAGGATATTTGCATGCTCCAAGTGAATACCATATATTTCATCAAGTGGATGTAAAACTCAAGAATGTAAAAGATTTTAGTTAAAATATTTTTCACCTACGACATAAAATGTTTGTTATTCACTCTTAGCAAGCAAATTTTATTTTTATTTTATGTTCAAATGTATTGGTTAACAATATGTATAACAGATTTCTTACTGTATCCCACCCAATAATGTCATTGGTTTACAATTTATGTTCTGTTATGTTTTGTGTATAGTTACATAGGAAACGTTATGTAATAACATAATTTTCCATCCTAATTCAAATTTTAAAAAATTTGTTTAAATAGTATTTGCATATCATTGGATCTACAAAATCACAATAGCATCTTTAAACAGTTCCAAATTTCTAGGTCATAATGTTTTCAGTCTACTGACAGGAAGTAAAAAAAAAATATTTATCTTACTCTGCACAGTGAAATATCAAGATTATAGCTCTGTAAATCTAGTCTTTCATGGCCTTGCATAAAATAGTAGTATATATCATCTATCCACTATACATCCCTATCTGATTTATATCATTATCTATTTACGTACTGCATCTAATTATTTATATCTTGGATATCATTATTTAAGTAATGTTTATCATTATTTATATACTGTATCTCATTATTTATATATTGGATATCAAAAGTATGCAGTATGTCATTAATTATGTAATGCATATCATTCTTTACATACTGTATATCATTATTTATGTAATGTACAGCACTATCATTTATCTATTGAATGTATATCATTTATCTATTGAATGTATATCATTTATCTATTGAATGTATATCATTTATCTATTGAATGTATATCATTATAATCTTGGAACTTTAACATAGCTAACAATTAAACATATTTGCAATGCAAACTTTGTTCAACTTGCTCAAATTTGTGGCATGCACATTCGTTAAGTTACTAACATTGCAAATAAAATTTTTACAGATTTATTTTGTACTCTTAAACATATTTTTGTGTTCCAGAAAATTGTTCTCCCTGCTCCTGCATCTATGAATCTTGAACTGAACTAAAAGGCTTTCCTTTTCTACTTGTGCAACAAAATTCAGTTAGGAATCACATTACAGTCTCAAGGGTTCCATTATCAGCACAAATTACTTCAGATGTCAACACTTGTGCACTGGAATTGGCAGGACCAAAAAAATCCATAAGAATGGTTTCAGTTTACAGACCAATGCTTTCTCTAAAATCACTTTATTTAAAAATAATCTGTACACTTTAGACTGATTCTTCACACCACAAATCAAGCATAAAAGCTAATCATGTGATAATACAGCTATTGATTCTCAGCAAGTATGGATGGATGTAGCCAGAAATAAAAAACAGTGGAAGTAAAAACAAATCTTACATGGTTAGTGTTGAAATTATGATAATTTCTTGGCAGACATACTTTTTGCATTTCTTTTATTTTTTTTACAAAACACTTCTAATACAAAATAACAGTTCTCACATTCTAGTGTAACTGATCTGACCAAATACTGGGTAATAAGTGTCTAATTAATGAACATTACAACATAAATAGTAAATGTGCCACACATGAAGACATTATAAATCTATCCTATATATGCAATAAAGATATTTTATATATTCAATAATATTATATTAAATATTGTAATAAACCCAATCCCTTTCTGCTTTTAAACTTGATGCAATACCAGCAATCAGACCATGTTACTGATTACAAGTTTATCATATAATAAACATTCTTTTTATAATAAAAAGACAAATTTTATGTTATTGTTTATCTTCTTCTTTTATTCCATTAATCTGAGCACATTGTAAATTGCATCTAAATATAAAGTAACTATTATGAGAGACTGTTGTTATGTGACATTGTCCATGGCAGCAATGAAAACGTATATTTTATCCTGAGCTGTAAGGTGATCAGTATACAATAAAGTCATGTGTTCAGTGTTAGATATGTGACTACAAGTCCATCTTAAAATCAAAGAATCAATATTTTATGAAACTGCTCTCACATAAAAATTACCCAAAATTAGATTAAAACCTCTACAAGAAACTAATATGGTGCTTAATCCAAAAAACTAACAAAGACCTTAATCAAGGGTGTGGACATGTGTGTGTGTGTGTTTGTGTGTGTGTGTGTGTGTGTGTATGTGTGTGTGTGTGTGTGTAAGAGAAAGAGATTTTTAACATAGCTTTAAAAATATCGCTATGATGTCTCAGTATAACAGTTTATAGTAATGTCTAGCACTGTGGCATCATGCTGAAGACATGTGGCATGATGTCCCACTGTCACATTATCCTGCTACTAGGTGACTAGTTCTAACACTAACCTCTTAATGCTGAGCACCAAGCGAGGCAGCTGTTAGTACCATTTTTGTAAGTCTTTGGTATGACTTGGCTGGGGATCAAAGCAGATATGGCAGATACTCTAACCACTAGGTCACCAGAGTATTCTGTGGACAGACATATGAAAGAAATGTATAGACATATGTAGTGAGGGTCATTAGCATGGATGAAAAACTCTTCATCAAGGCAGACTCAACAACAAAAAAAAACTACTGTAATCAATACTGTAGTATATTCTGAGAAAGAAACTTCTATAACTGAATGCCTTATATAATGTTTAGCATGAAACATATGTGACCTGGGAATTTGATTGCATCTAATAGTGTGTATCAAATTTCAAAACTGTAATTTCTAAGTTCAGAGTAAGAGTTGTGTATCAGACAAGTGATAAGGTTATTTAATTTATGACACTCAGGATCAAAATGAGTCTGAATGGTGTAATATTTCTTAATTTCAAGAAAGTGTTTGATTATGTACACAACAAAATCCTGCAGTCTGTGTTAAGTGCTACAATCTTCACAAGTTGACTCTAAATTGCTTCAAGTCACATTAAGCAAACATTTGCAGACAGTTTATATGTATATGAAATCCATATTTTGAATCAATAAGAGGCAGCATAGGTGTTCCACAGGGTTTACTAGTCTCCTTGATTTTCATAAATAATATTCCTCTCTGTACAGAATTTAATAATACTGATATACCAATTTGATGATGATGTAACTCTACTATCTCTAATGAGCTCAAATATGGATTTTTTTTCAGAGCCAGGCCCTGGGCAAGTGGCTTTTTTTTATAAAAAAAAATAATCCTTTAGTGAATTAGATTTCAAAGATATTTGTTTCTTATTCTGAAGGTAATAGCAAATAAAAACAAACTTCCATACCAAGAAAATAGAATGCTTACACAAAAACTGATTAGTTTGAACAGAGTAGATTTACCATGGTGCAAATGTGTCAAAATTATGATGGGTGACTGGTATGCAAATTGTATGATTTCTGTTCAAATTTCTCCAGTGCAGTTAAGTTTATATGGTAAGAAAACAAATCATTAATGTCTTCATCTACATTTGGCTGCACATCTTTTGGGCAATTTTATAAGGTCCCTATGCTACGATGTTTAGTTTCAGTGGTGGTCAAATTCTGCTCTGCATTCTATTATTTAGTTTTAGTAAGATCAGCCATAACTGATGGTGGCATATCATCTTTGACATACATGTAAATGTCAATGGCATTCAAACTATTACAACTTCTGTTAAATCTGGCTGACTGAAAAGTGACTATCTAGAAGTTATTTTAAAAAATTCTATATTTAGTAACATCAGCCATAATTGATGGCATATCTTCAGTATATATGTAAATATAATAGCATTTAAGCTATTACACCTTCTGTTAAAACTGGACAACTGCCAAGTGATGATCTAGAAGCTATACAAATTTTCCTTTTTTAGTAACAGTAGCCATATGTGATAGATAATATGCAGCATTTGTAAAATGAAATGTCATTATACCAGGATGCTTTGTGAAATGTTTGGTTGAAAATGGTCATGAGGAATTTGAAGATGCAGAAACAGTTATTTTTGACAGAAAACAGCTTTCTGTTTAAATTTGATAGCCATTTTTCATGACAGATCAGTGTGTGAGTGTACGTGTTAGAGAGAGATTTGGATTCTTTTTTATGTAGCTTTAACAATTTATTCCTAAGATGTCTGCAGTGTGGCAATTTAAAGCGTTGTCTAGCACTGATGCATCATGCAGCTGACATAAAGTATCATGTCACACCACATCACATTATCTTGACACCAGGCTGATCAGTTTGACACCAACCTCGTAATGCTGAGCACAAAATGAGGCAGCTGCTAGTACAACTGTTCTAAGTCTTTGTTATGACCCAGCTGGGGAATAAACTAGAATGGTCTTCAAGCCAGAATGCTTTATTTCATCTTTGATCAAAATCCATTCAGCACATTTGAAGGACAAATCGTTTAGAGGTTTTCCGTTTTGCAAAAAGGATCAGTACTTTTTATACAAAGTCTTTATACCATCATGCTCTGCCAAGTCTGAAATTTATCAAGAACTTTTTGATAAAGTATAAAAAAAATGTTCATAGATGATTTACAGGTTTTTCTAGTCTTGGGAATGGTGGCTGTATTTGATGGCTACTTGCCATTATTTGTATAAATATTAAAAGTCTTCATTAATGTCAAACTTGATCAAAATCTATTCAGAAGTTTTGGGACAATTAAGTTGTTTAAATGTTTTTATATTTTTAGTTACACTGGCCATATTTAAGAAAGGATCACCATCATTTGTATCAACCTTAAAGACCTTAATGCCAGGATAATCTGCATTGTTTAGTTGAAAAATTCTGGTGGATTTTGTTGAAAAGCCAAAAATACCAGTTGCTGACAAACAGCAGACAATGCACGAATAATGAAGGCCCATGCCGTAAGCTCACTTGGCCTGACAGCTAGCTGAAGGACTTGAATCTTAAACATGGTGACAAGTACCGATATATCAAAAAATCAAAAACGAAGAAGAACACAGAGTCTTTGGATTGTATGTTAATCATACTCTGCTACTGGAAGTATGAATTATTTATGTCAATCCTTCAACTCAATGACAGCTTATATCTTCTTAAGACTGAGAAGTATCTTCTTAAGAATGAAAAAATCTGTTCCTATAATGCCTATATACTGTCAATAATTGATAACCGTATAGCTATATGGTGAAGCTACACACACCATGCTAAATACTCGTTAAAACACCATCAGCAACAGAGTTATTCCTAGAATTAAAATGGAAAAACAAAATCAACAAAGGATTGATTTCAACAAAGATTTACATTAACTAATGAGGGTATATGTGAAATGACATTAAAGTGAAAATATGTCACAAAGTTCATTTCAAGTTTTTACTCATTTTTAAAGAAAATTATCATGCATTTTTAGCTATATTAATCAACAAGATTAAACTTTTTATGATTAATTTATTACTGAGTTAAAATTGTCACTACTCCATCCCCATTCTGCTTTCGTCCTGAATGACAGGAAGTAAATCATTTTCACTTTTCTTATGCACAGTCCTTTCTCAGGTCACACATATGCAGTCTGTTGAAGGTCATACTGAATGGCAAAGAATCTCTGCTCACAAACAAGCACAACAATTTATTTAATACTACCATTTGTCTCTGAAAATGTATTGTGATGGACAGACAACTTTTATTAGGGAATAAAAAAAATTTTCGGTGATGGGGGAGACCTGGCTTTATTTTTCAAAACATTTTTTTAAAAATTTTTATCTGAAAATAAATCGATTTGTTTCATCTGATATAATGGATATAATTAGTTCTTTTGCAGTTTCTTCCAAATAGAGTAAGAATATCTGTGATTAGCTATTTTGGGGCCAAAAATTTCATAAAACATCCCAGCTCCCACCCATCACTTTCCAAAAATTTAACAGTGAAATAATGAAGTTATAAAGAATTTCGTTTCTGCATTTTATATAATGTAAACTGCACACTGGTGATCCACAAGACTATGTCGGACCATTTGACCAACATTTACAAGGAAAAAAGATCCCTACTCTGCTTGTTGTTTTGGTTTATAAGCAGCTCATTAGTATGTCCGTTATTTGAAAGCTAAATAACAATTATCAAGCTCATCTGGAGGCCATGGAACTGAACTATGAAAGGGATGCATGTCAACAGAATTATGCCTTATGATGAACAACAATTTATCTTTGGTGAGGCATGTGTTTTGTTTTGTTGCTTAATTTAGTACATTTATGTGTGTTACAATCCACAAATGCAACACAGTTTCCACTATTTGCTGAAATGATGCATAGTAGTTACTAAATTAAAAGACTTGTCCAAAGTCAAAGGTGGCAATTTTCTCATCACACATAATCCTGGGTGATATTGCAATGGATGTACACTATTTCTCCTATCATGGGCCCAAGCATGTCATATTTCTCTTATGATATACCCAAGTTTGTCACTCCCATTTCTCTTATGATAGACCATAAAGTGTGTCACTCCCATTTCTCTTATGATAGATCCAAAAGTGTGTCACTCCCATTTCTCTTATGATAGATCCAAAAGTTTGTCACTCCTATTTCTCTTATGATAGACCCAAGCATGTTACTTCCATTTTTCTTATGATAGACCCAAAAGTGTGTTACTCCCATTTCTCTTATGATAGACCCAAAAGTGTGTTACTCCCATTTCTCTTATGATAGACCCAAGCATGTTACTCCCATTTCTCTTATGATGGACCCAAGCATGTTACTCCCATTTATCCCCATAGAGTCAAGTGTGTCACTCCCTTTTTTCTTATGATAAACCCAGGTATGTCATCCTGAATACCTCTCCTATGATAGGCTGAAATATTTCACCCTGTATATTTCTCCCATTGTAGACTTGTTGAGTGTGCTAACATGTATATTGCTCTTATATAGGCCAAACCCTGTACATTTTTCACATAGCAGACTTGAGTGTGCCAACCTGTACATTTCTCCTATGATAGGCCAAAATTTGTCTCCCTGTATATTTCTCCCATAGTAGACCTGAGTGAGCCAACCTGTACATTTCTCCTATGATAGGCAGAAATGTTTCACCCTGTACATTTCTACCATAGCAGATCTGAATGTGCCAACTTGTACATTTCTCCTAAGAGAGGCCCAAAACATGTCATCCTGCAAGTTTCTCCTATGATAGAAAATGTTTGTCATCCTGTACAGTTCTCCATAAATGTGCTCAATTATGCCATTCTGTAGATTTTTGGGAAAATGAGAGATTGGCTTATCAATGGATAAAGTATTCTCAAATTTTTTTAAAAATTATTAAAAGTTAAGTATAGAATTCTGATCATCAAACATAATGTTACTATGGAGAATTCCACAAGCTCCATTTCAACAGCCCAAACATACATAGATTAGAATGTTTGCTAAAACTGGAGGCTTAGCATGTATAAAGAGCATGTTATTCTGCCATTGGCTGAAATAAGTGCTCTTCAAAGAAAAGTTAACTTTTTTACCAGTCACATGATGTATCCAATATAATCAGGATATCTGCACAAAGTATTTCATAGTTAAAGCAAAGTGTTTTGTTGTCTGTACAATAAAGGGAGGGGAGAACCCCTTTGTTGTAAAACCTCAGCTTGCAACATAGGATGGGTGGGTAGGTGTATTCATGCTCAGCCTCTGGATTTACTCCAATGCCCATCATCTGTCACAAATGCTTGGATGAGGGGGTTCATTATTTTCCATTATGTCTCCAGGATCACATATATACATGGCATCTTTAAAGACAGACAACAAAACATATGTTGAAACATCAAAAGAAAAAAGGAACATATGCTAACCTGTAAAACATCACCAAAAAATATTACTTATATGCAATTAATAACTGTTTTAGATAAACACTTTTTATTAGCCTGAATATCCTTCAGACAAAAATTTTGAAAAGTCTTTGCTGATGTCCAGTCTGATGTTTTCGAGATTTCTTACAAGAACAGCCTTATCTGAAAGCAACTGATGCTGCAGTTCTGTAAAAATGAGCCTTGAATACAGAAGTATGAATTCCTGATTGTTCAGAAACTATTTTAACCATCTAATAATAGTACTAGTTATCAAAGCTGTACAGGAACAATAAGACACCAAAACTTTAATAGATTTCTGAAGAATTTTAGTCCTGTCAATATAATGCAATACGGTATACATAGCACTTAGCTTCTCTTCTCATCATTATAATGCATCAGTTTCGAATGGAAATTCTTATCTTATCTTCACATTTCTAACAAATCACAAAACTGAACACTTTTATCTGCCATACAAGTCATGTTATGTAAAATCAAAGATTTCAGAGTTTTGTCTCTTGGAGCTGTAGACAAAGAAATTAAAGCAACTAGCTTCATTGTTAATAACCTCAAAGGAAAAAGGGTACACATGTATTTCAAGACTGGGATTACATCCCAAGTGTCAGTCAGTATCATGGTTTTGGTGTCAGAGTATCATGGTTTTGGTGTCAGAGTATCAGAGTCAGAGTATCATGGTTTTGGTGTCAGAGTATCAGAGTATCATGGTTTGGGTGTCAGTGTATCCGAGTCAGAGTATCATGGTTTTGGTGTCAGAGTATCATGGTTTTGGTGTCAGAGTATCAGAGTCAGAGTATCATGGTTTTGGTGTCAGAGTATCAGAGTATCATGGTTTGGGTGTCAGTGTATCAGAGTCAGAGTATCATGGTTTTGGTGTCAGAGTATCAGAGTCAGAGTATCATGGTTTTGGTGTCAGAGTATCAGAGTATCATGGTTTGGGTGTCAGTGTATCAGAGTCAGAGTATCATTGTTTTGGTGTCAGAGTATCAGAGTCAGAGTATCATGGTTTTGGTGTCAGAGTATCATGGTTTGGGTGTCAGTGTATCAGAGTCAGAGTATCATGGTTTTGGTGTCAGAGTATCAGAGTATCATGGTTTGGGTGTCAGAGTATCAGAGTCAGAGTATCATGATTTTGGTGGACTTCTGTATCTACTAACTGTCAAAGGGTTGATGCACCACTCATTACCAAATATTCTCAAAGTAGTAAGTAACAATGCCTTGTGAGTATTGATGACACTCTAAGACTTACTGGTACCTTCATTTACCAAAGAAGCACCTTTTATAAACTTACCACTCAAATGCAACACGGAATAACTATGAAATAATAGGTGCATGTATCCTGTTCATCATGTGACTGATAACATATTTCTTTTTCTTTGAAGAGTGCCTGTTTCTGCCAATGGCAGAATAACATGCTATGTATACATGTGGGGCCAGAGGTTTTTTAATGGAAAATAATGAAGAGTATTTACCAGCTCAGGAAGAGATCAACTTTTCTGAATGCTGGTGCCTTTATCTTGGCCACATGATATGACTCAAAATTTAGACCCATAGTGTAACTGCGTGAATTTTGCAATGCCATTGTAACATATAGAGATTTTATTCAATGTGTGATTTTGCATCAGGTTAAATCCTTGGCATTTTTAAGGATGTTAGTACTTAAAGGATTTTATTGATTATGAATGAAGTTATATTTGATATTTATGTCAGGTAAAACTGGATGGGGGTAAAGTTTGGGTTTTGTTTATCAAAACTGCCATGGGTTGAAATGTTGCAGAAATAGCATTTCTACTTGATGAAATATATGTCAGAAGTCAAAACTTTGCAGAGATCAGTATATTAAGTGGAGAAGGCCTGTATAATTTTTCAAACCCTTGAGTGGTTTGTGCCAATGATGGCAATTAAATAAACCTGAGATCTGATTAAGTCATTAATGGGGGGGTCCCAGGTGAAGTGTTTAATAAATGACTTGGTACAAACAGGCAGTCCAGTTTTGTATAAGGCAAAAGGTCTTGACTCTGGAGGTGGATGATGCCCTCAAAAAGGTTGTCCATAGTTGAGAGTCTATGAGAGAAATGCTACCAGGGGTGTAAGGAGATGGTTCTGTTAAAGGGACAATGAGCTAACCTCCATGCTAAGGTACTGAATCTTAGTTTCGTACATAGCTTCTCTTTGAAATGTGTCTTAAGATAAGTGGTTGCATTTATGTCTTAAATAGAAAGGAATCATGTATGAAATGATCATTATTACATTTGTAGGATGTTTTCTGCTGAAGAAATGTTAGATAGCAATAGTTCAGCATAAGCTAACAAGTGAATATTTTGTTTGATCTATTTAACTAAGATGAGAATTCATATATATAACTGGTTGTATTAACATTTTAGTAGCAATTGTTGGACTGCAGAGTTATTTATTGATCAGCTATATGTGTGCAAGTGTTTGACATTTACTTCAAGATTGTGATTAAAAAAATCACAAGGCAGGGGCTTAACAGTCTCTGACATGTGAATGCTAACTATGCTTTTGGTCAATTAGTAATGGTGACTAGTTCTATTGGAGAAATACTTTATAATTTTCCTACCCTATGTTAAATGGAAAAAAAAGAAGCTCAAGAATATGTGGCTAAATACTGCATTGTTTGTACTGGATGTTAGGTTTTGACCTGAAGCCAATTAAGAGTGAGAGTACCAGAAAATGGAGTGTATGTTCCGTCCAGAATTAAGGAAGGAATAAAGAATCTGGCCAGATTTATTTTATTTTGTCAGGTATATACCTTCCACAACTAAGTACACAATATATAAACCAATGGATCAGGAGACTGGATGACCAAGAGAGGCCATTTTATAGTAAACAAGAGGGAGAGTATTCCAGTTTAAGTTGACCCCAACCAATAAGCAATATTGATTCTGGAGAGTCAAGAGCAACCAGTTAATGGGTTATGAAAGACATGCTGGGCAATTGAAGTTCAAAATACTCAATTTCATGAGGAAATTTGCAGTATCATTATAAAAAATAGAAGTTAATTGCATTTGTGAACTTTCTGTTGGAAGTGCATCCTGCAGATTGCTCCTGTACAATTTTATTTTGATATATCAAAGTTCCAATGATAAAAATATAGAGAAATAAATGAATATATCAGAATTCCAGCACATGCAGCAAAGTGGCTGGCTTTAATGTGGCCTCCTTCAACATACTGAGAAACTATGATGACTAACCATTGAACATTCTCTTCAATAGCTTCAATTTTTTTTTATTTGGAAGGAGAACCCAAGCTCCCATGTAAATACCCACTTGATTAATATCCAGGTGTGGACTTTTAACAGGCCACTTTTGGAAATATCCTGGTATGAAAGGAGTGGCACCTAAAGTAAAGGGATGAATGGACCACTTCTGTACATTGCAGAGCAACATCTTGGCTGAGACATTGCCAAAGAACAGTCTTGCAGAGAACCTCAGAGAAATGTACTCATTCACACTTCACCAGAGACTGTCCCAACATTATTCTTTGAAAATAACAATTTCCCAGAAGAAAACAATGAATAACAACAATATGTTATATATGTCACAAACTTATATGTGTGTGCTATATACACTCCAATGTATGAACTTACCTGTGCACAAGATAAACAATTGGAACCTGCCTTTCCCAACATTATGGTGAAATATTTAAAATGTTAAAACATTTTTGAGACATAATTCCAAACATATACTATAATAACAATATGACATGAGGTGTGAGAACAATCATCAGTACATAAAGGTGAAAAAAAACCACAGAATCTGGTGCTTATATAATTAATAAAGAACAAGCAATACATAATTCTTGTCTGTTAGGGAAGGATATCTGTTGACTTGCATGAAACCTGCATAAACTGACAATCAATACCTTAGTGGACCCTAACCCTTAATGAGTAGGATAGAGCATGGTAATCTAAGAGGTCCTTTAAAGGATCAAATTCTGAAGGGAGCAGGAGCTACCATAATCATTGTCATGCAAACAGAATGTGAAGAGGATAATTTTAACATTGAAATAGTAGTTGAAGGAAGACTGCAATACAGTGAAGCACTAACAACATTAGATTTTTTTCTCTGGTCAAAGATTTGACACTGCCTTCAAAACTATTACTATTCTACACATGGGCATGAAAGAGGACTGCATGTTATTGACAATCCTACACTCTGTGAATGTGTGTATTTGCATCAAAAAAGAGGCATTTTTACCTTGAAAAACAAAATAGCAACAGGTAAGATACTAAAAACCACATAGCTATCAAGCAATGCACCCTCCTGTATGCTGTAAGAGACTAAAGAAGGCAACCTTTTTGATTCTTCCTACCAAGATGTTCCAGCCTAAAAATTGTTTGAAAAACAAAATGCATTTTATCTAACATGATTTTGCACTTTGATGATTTCTTACTTTCTTATTTCTTACTCTGCACTATACAACCTCAATTTTTCTGATGTGCCACTAAACTCTATTTGTATATACATACATAGAAACATACATGCAATAATGCTGCATACATACATACATACACATACATACATACATACATACATACATACATACATACATACATACATACATACATACATACATACATACATACATACATACATACATACATACATACATACATACATACATACATACATACATACACACATACATACATACACACACATATACATACACACACATATACATACACACACATACATACATACATACATACATACATACATACATACATACATACATACATACATACATACATACATACATACATACATACATACATACATACATACATACATACATACATACATACATACATACATACATACATACATACATACATACATACATACATACATACATACATACATACATACACTAAGAAAGGAATAAATTCTTATTTTAATATAAATTTTTTTTATGAACATGGCATATATTAGGTAGCCAATGCCTAGAAAACTCTGCCTCAAACAGCAGAAGCCAAGGTTTGGTTTAATGCCATTTTTCAATGCAAGATAGGCTGTAAACAGCAACTAATATAATTGTTGGAGGAAGAACTTTGGTGAGACTCAATAACTCCATGATGAGGACAAAAAAAGGAATGAATGATAAAAAAATAATGTTACCAATGTATAACAATAAGAGAAGAAAGAAAACAAGGTTATATTAAGTTTTATTGTTAAACAATAAGAAAAGAAAGAAAACAAGGTTATATTAAGTTTTACATCTGGATTTCCTTTTCAAAAAGTGCTTAAAATTTTAAATAATACCTACTACAAAATTCTGTTTTGATCAATATTCTCAATATATCACTGTTCTGAACATACTGTGATTCTCAGTAAAACATGATTTGGTAAAAATAAAACATGATCAGTTCTGTACATTATTCTCAATATATCATTTTGAATATATTGCAATTCTCAGTATAACATGGTCCAGTACATAACATGATCAGCAGTAATGAACCACAACTACCACATTATAATGAGGGAGTTATATAATGAGGGAGATATTTATATGTATTACCATCACTGATGACAGTAAAATATACTTGGGACAACCATCTTAAAATATTCTTACATTCAAGATTCCATTAAAGAGAAAAACAAACTTTTGGGAATCCATAGTATGGTAATTTCCATTGTATTTTCTAATTCAGAATATGGAACCCATCTCTGATAGTCTTGAGTGATATTAAGATCTTTAAATTGGCTGCTGTAGTGACCATATTGAATGTAACTGTCATATCTTTCATTTTGGACCAGCTGGAGATAATCAGAATTCATCTGGTCCAAATCTTGTATCAACAATACAATTGTTTCTTTAGTAGCAATAACATGGTATTCAATAAGGCTGTCATGGCAGCTATACTGGATGACTGACATAATTTTCAATTAGGATGAAGTAGATATAATAATGTCTTGTGGTACAATCTCCTTATCAGGAGTAATAAGATTTTCAAGATGCCTGTGGTGTAAAAGATCAAATTTTTAGGCAGATCTCTGTTTTGTTCTTGTTAATCTCTGTAGGAGACATTTAGCTACACATGTGTAAGAATAATTAGAATTATGGGAACCTGGCTGCATTTAAATAACCATAAAATACAGAATGGTTCAGGCAAAGTTTAGGAGTTGTCAGTATATAATTAAGGGCTTCAGTTTGTTTAAACTTACCAGGATTGAGTTTTAACTTCTGGTTTCTATGGAAGATGACATTTCTGAAAGTCACCAGAAACAGTTGGGTAACCATTTTGGTGTCAGACAAATTGTAGTGTTTTGATGCTTGTGAAGTGGGAATTTTATTTAATTCTGATTAGGCATGCTGTGGAAACATGGTTTCACATGAAAACCATCTGTCTGAGTTGTGCTAATAGCATCTGAAAATTTAGTCTACGCTTTTCTACATGAGAAAATGAACATAAGAACTTAAGGGACTCCAAGAATTTAATAAGTAAATTTCTTGGAAAATCATCCAAGTGGAAACAATTGTTTGGAGAAATTGACACAAGGTGAGAGTAGCTTAAGGGAAGACTCACTATTTACAACCCAGAAAAGGACTACACAAAGTCAAAAGGGCAAAATAGGCAAGATAAGAGAATTTGGAAGGGGGAAGAAAAAGAATGGAAGACCCAGACTTACCAGTGTAAGGGAGTGAAGAGACTCTGTCTGAAATCCCTATTTATTCCACTCATAAGTTTATACTTTATATTGACATTTACTTGTTCAGGGCAAATTACACAGTCTGTGATCACCTCTAGATAGTGATAGCCAAAACCAGTTAACCTGCCATAAATAAGTTGAGGAGGTGTTTGCCACAAGTAGCCATATTGGATGTTAGATGAACATTATTTTCATTTAAAACCAACTAAACATTACAAGAAAATGTGTCAAAACTTTCTGATTATGTGAAAATCCCATGTTAATTATGGCCATATTGGATGTCAGAGAGGCCACCATGTTCCTTTAGGACCATACATCATAAGAAGGATGGGGATGAAAATCCCATATAAATTTGACCATTAATCCATCAGGACAATCTTCCCTATAGGAGTAGTCACAACTTATGTAAAATACTGTCCTGAGAGTACCTCAAAGTCTGCCATTAAATTAAAGTCTGCTTTCATGCCATCTGCATTTTTACAATCAAGCCATCTTGAAGCAGTGCCCATCAACACTGATTAATTCAGACAGAACCATATTGTTGTCAAAAGAGTTCCTAATTAATGATCACACAAGCTAATCAAAATTTGATAGATGCATAGTGGGACTGCACTCATCTGTACAATCCAAACATTATCCCAAGACTCCAGACCTGAAGAAAGCTTCTATGTAAAGCCAATGGTCATAGTTTCTTTCATGGGATTTTAGATCTGTAGCTCATTACAATTCCTTAATTTTATTTTTGGGTTATTAGAAATGTCATATGGTACCATTCCTTAATTTCATTATTGGTGTACTAGACCTCTAGCATGTTACCATTCCTTAATTTAATTCATGAGGTACTAGATCTGTAACATGTTTCCACTCCTTAATTCATGAGGTACTAGACCTGTAGCATGTTACCATTCCTTAATTTCATTCATGTGGTACTAGACCTGTAGTATTAACTATTCCTTAATTTCATTCATGGGGTACTAGAACTGTAGCATGTTTCCACTCCTTAATTTATGTGGTACTTGACCTGTTGCACGTTACCATCCCTAAATTTCATCCATGTGGTACTAGACCTGAAGCATGTTAACATTCATAAATTTCATTAATGGGGTACTTGACCTGTAGCAAGTAACTATTTCTTAATTTCATTCATGAGGTACTAGACCTGTAGCATGTAACTATTCCTTAATTTGATTCATGTGGTACTAGACATGTAGCATGTAACTATTCCTTAATTTCATTCATGAGGTACTAGATCTGTAGCATGTAACTATTCCTTAATTTCATTCATGAGATACTAGATCTGTAGCATGTAACTATTCCTTAATTTCATTCATGAGGTACTAGATCTGTAGCATGTTACTATTCCTTAATTTCATTCATGAGGTACTAGATCTGTAGCATGTAACTATTCCTTAATTTCATTCATGAGGTACTAGATCTGTAGCATGTAACTATTCCTTAATTTCATTCATGAGGTACTAGATCTGTAGCATGTAACTATTCCTTAATTTCATTCATGAGGTACTAGATCTGTAGCATGTTACTATTCCTTAATTTCATTCATGAGGTACTAGATCTGTAGCATGTAACTATTCCTTAATTTCATTCATGAGGTACTAGATCTGTAGCATGTTACTATTCCTTAATTTCATTCATGAGGTACTAGATCTGTAGCATGTAACTATTCCTTAATTTCATTCATGAGGTACTAGATCTGTAGCATGTAACTATTCCTTAATTTCATTCACGAGGTACTAGATCTGTAGCATGTAACTATTCCTTAATTTCATTCATGAGGTACTAGATCTGTAGCATGTAACTGTTCCTTAATTTCATTCATGAGGTACTAGATCTGTAGCATGTAACTATTCCTTAATTTCATTCATGTGGTACTAGACTTGTAGCATGTTACCATTGCCTAATTTCATTCATGAGGTACTAGATCTGTAGCATGTTACCATTTGTATTCATTCATATTGTTCTAGACATGTAGCATGCTACCATTTCTTAATATAATTGAAGGGGTACTAACATGGCAGCATGTCACCATTCTTTTACTACTAATTCACTTCTGTTTCATTCAGGGGATACTAAAGCCCAAATTAGTTTAAACTAGTCAGAAATAATCGAATTCACACACAGATTCATTATATCCAGGACTAAATTGTTTGAGAAATTCTGAATTGGTAATGCAGTCACATTTTTTTTACATTCTTTAATTCAATCCAGGACTGCTGAAGTGAATAAAACATGGTTGACAATGCATTCTATGAGCCACAATAAATCAATCAAACAATCTGAATTTATAGAACTGAAAAACATACAAATTTCTTGAAAACCCACTAACTGGCAATTATTGAATTTTAAGCCCTTGCACTAAAGAAATTAAATATACTTTATAGTTATAACATCTGTGGAAATGGCTATATTATTTCAGCCTTAGTACCAGATGAGTCAATTTGCAAACAATGTAGACCTCGATTTGACATCATATAATGTGCCAGCAGATTAGATTCCATGTTGTTTGTTCTTTTGCTAATTTCTTGCAAATTGGATAGACCAAGATCTACCAGAACAACATACAATGGCAGTTCTGGATCTGTGTGCTGGCAGATCTGGATCTGTGTAGATTTTTAATATGGTGTATCTGTATTGGGACTGCAAAGTGTACCATCTATAACTGCTTACAAGTCAAACCACAAAGTACTAAGATCCTCATCTGCTGTAGCATAATGCACATGCAGATCTGAGCCTATATGTTTGTTCTGCTGATTACCCCTAACAAGATCTAATAGTATATTATGCCATGGATCACTAGCTGGCACATCAAGTTTTGTGTGACATGTGTTGGCTCTCAGATCTAGAGCCTTACAAAACAAAGGTCTGAAATGCTTAATTTTAAATTTACTCTTACAGCTTCAGATCAAAATTAGGATATAAATAGAAAGGCTTCTATTTTAATTGATATGTGCTTGTTTTCAATGTTTTACATTTAAATAATCACTCACCATGTTGAGTCCTTTCATTTTAACCTTTTTTTTAAAATCAACAAGAGGACATTAATTCGTGCCTTCCAAGTACTACAGCATTCATGTATCTCAGCCAAACATTGGCTGTGCACTCTGTGAAGACACCTTACAACATTCAGAGGTATCTACTGTGAAGATGAAACCCTACACAGTGATGACAGTTTCATGTCATAGTCTGATGCAGAGATTTTAAACACCATAATGTCAGAAAAAGCTCTTTGAATTTTTAATGTATCAGTCTTACATCCTCCAAAGAAAAGATACTGTCTTGACCACCCACCATATGGAAATTCAGCCCATTTCCAAACTTTAAGTGCAAGGTCACTACCACCTTGGATTGAAACAAAATTGAGAAAACCCATCATAAATTCTGAAGATTTTTTTCTTTTGGAAATTCCTTCCATTTATTTTGTGCTGAGAGCAACTACAACACCACTATTCAAATTATCAATCTGAGAACCTTAACACTGATTATCCTGATAATGGAATCCCCCAAAGTCAGAATCCATGTGAAATTAAATGTGATTAATGGCAGATAGTCAAGTCTAATTCCCAAATTTCCAGTCAAAAGCTGCAAGACAAAAGGTCAGGCAAAAGATTAAAGAAGAGAAAAATAAGATCAACAGTTTTTTTTCTTCAATGATCTTAAAATATATCAACCTATACTGAGAGACTTTGAAAACAGTACATTACTTGATTAGTTCTTTAGTTCTGATGGCTAACAAATGAGATTAATTTTTTATGGCAGGGTACAGTTCCACTTAATTAAAAAGCTATATGCTGGACTCTAACCTGAAGGGTGTGAGTTCAAATCTTGCTATCAGATCAGTCCAGGCTGGTTACCTTGGTGTGTCCAGGCAATAAACTACTCTAATAGTCTTGGCACAATAAAACCATCCTTAATTTCTGTGCCATAAAGAGATCACTGCAACTTCCAGCTGGCAATATTGTTAATGGGGGGAGGTATACATGTATAACATCATGTTGCTTCATGCATGATAATACTAATTCTGCCTTCTAACAAGAAAACTATTCTTCTACAGTGTTGTCTGGTGTGTAATAACACTCATCTTCAGCTCTGCACCTTACCCCACCCAACAAAACTTGGGACAAGGCATTAATAGAACAATGAAAATAATATTCATTAGGAGCATTAAGAATGGTGCTTGCATGCAAACATCACATTTTCATTTATTCAAATGAAATCTCTTCCTCTCTTCCTTTGGGGAAGAATTTTGTTTCAAAAACTAAAAGAATGAAATTAAAATAACACAGAATTACACAATAAAACAGAAATGAAGAGATCCTGTGCTATAAAGCCCATCAGCACAATATTGACCCTCATATACCACTGTTATTGTCATGTTCAAAATTAAATCGCTTTAGTTTAATTCTAATATTGTTTATTCATTCAAATTAATATAACTTATTTCACTTGATTTTAGTTCATCCCAAGTAAATCCCATCATATACTACCATTTGTTTTGTGTATTAATACAGAGTTAATAAACTAAAATATTAGTTGATTTTGCCTTTGTTATCAAGACCTATAATATGGGACTTGGAGATTCCCTGTATGACCTCACAACTAATCATTGACAGAGCTCTGGTTGGCAGAACTACCATGGCAACAAGGAAGATGATTTATATATCAGCTTAGGCTATGAATAGACAGTGCTAATTGTATATATTAAAAATAACATGGCTTTTACAGTTTTGGTATCTAGCAATTTGATATACCATTAGTATACTATTGACATTTCAAATTATGATGCATCCATGTGCAATAATATGCATATATAAACAATGGAATTGCATGTTCTTAATTCTAGGCCTATAAATTAATGATGCATGTCCACTCATTAATCATTAGCATCAATTATCCCCGTTTTCTAAATGAATTTAACAGGAAAAACTATTTCATTGCAATCCTTTCTGCTTATGTTCAAAGAGCAAATATGTGTATTAGCATGTAGTATATATAAATAAAATATTTTTTACAGTATGAATGCTGTATCAAATGGAAACTTGGCTAACCTCGTTTCCTTAGCATATAATAGCTATGGATAATTATCCGTTTCCCATTGTCATCATCAGAATAAACCCATGATGCAGAAAAAGGAGGAGATGCACGTTGTTCTCATATCAATAAACTTTACATTTCTTTTGTTGATAAAAGATTATATACATAAACAGCTGAAGAGAGAATTGTTTAATGTTGTTTTACTCCTTATCAATGACAACTTATCCTGGTTCCATCATGGAAACTTGTATTTGATGTGGGTTGGTGTATTGGCTTTGAAGTGCTTTAATTGAATGTCTTTAATTGCATGTTAATATATATATATATATATATATATATATATATATATATATATATATATATATATATATATATATATATATATATATTCTCTGGTATACAAGCATATTCAATCAAATGCAGAGTAAGCCTATGGTCTTTTTGCCAATCAGACTAGGGAACTCCCAGATCTGTAGCAGCAAGGTGCAGCACACATCAAATTTTCAACACCAAACCTCTTTTAAACAAATGCCTTTCTCAGAAGACCTTTTAAACTTTCCACAGGTGGTCATTTAATACAGATAATCAAAATATATCTGTTCAGAATGCATATGACAGATTGAACTACCCAAGCTAAAATGCATTGTTGCAGAATGCATGTGACAAGATAGATTGAAATTCCCAAACTAAAATACATCCTTGCAGAATGTATGTGGCAAGCTTACAATGAGTTTGTTATGTTTTTCAGCAAAGATGCTTTCATAAGCTTTTATGTCATGCTAGCTTGATCTACTTGCAAGCTTTCATGTTTACTTCAGGAAGAAAAAATTGCTTGCAGCAAGCTTCTTGATATATCCTTTTGCAAGTACATGCTTACACTATGTCCAACTGATATTCACATGGTAGCAGGGAAAGAAAAAAAACTTCTAAAAACTTGAGTAAACTTGCACTAAACAAATGAATTTGAATTTATTTTGAATACAGGAATTTAACTGCATGTTTTGATGATCAAGACTGGTTTTCACTGCACAGCTACACAATAAACATGTAGGTCAATTGCCATTGAATTTCTTCAGCATTTATAAAATCATAATTTTACTATGCAATCCCATGTAAAAAAAAACCCACTTTAACACAAAACATTTTTTTTGTCAACATCTAACTTTCTGAAATAATTTTTTTAAAGAAAGAATGTATACATAAATATATTTATATACAAGATATAAAACTATCATGACTGTATTATAATTAGAATGAATATATTAGTTTCTTGTTTTTTATGTTTTGGGTTTAATGAATCTTCCAGCACATGATAGGCTTTGGTGGCTGGTATAACTGGTGGTGGAAGAACCCATGAAAACTTACAGGATAACTTTCTATTCGAACCCATGCAGACTGAGGTGATATGGCAGTGATTGGCAATGGCCAAAAACCCCTGGTAGGTTGTATATGTTAAATTTATACAGACAAGACTTAGTACAATGTACACCATAACAGTAACAGTAACTATTTTTCGTTCAAATATTACTATTATCCTTGCCTATGTTTCTGTATATAAATGTTGCATTTAGGCAGCAGAGTTCTCTGATTTTAATGAAAACAATTTCACATAAACAAAAAAGTATTATGAAAAATGTTAGAATTTAGTATGTTTTTTGTTTGTATTGGGTCACAAATGTGGCTGGTCACTTTCATTTAACAATTAATCACTTTTAACTTTAATGCAATTCAACATCCCCAAATGTAGCTACCTCAAAAAAAATGCATTTCAGATATTGAACGAATGTGATTGTTGACACGTTATGTTATATCTTTTTACACAGTTTGGTCACATGTGTTGTCTGTATTCCAAGTTACATTTTGCTTCATCTACAACTTAAATGCAAGATAATACATACATAATGACCAGAGAACAGAAGAAACTGTGTTTCATGATTATAAATTACTAAATTTGTTTGAAATATGAATTTTAACTCTATTTTGAATACCTGTATGGAAAATGTAGATTTCCATGACTCACCTTACTAAGTAAACTTCAAATGTGTTAGAAGCAAAAAATGTACTACACCTCACAGGTCATTACAGTCCAATAAAGTTCATCTACTATATTTTGTTACCATTGTTGTTTGTTTTTTTGCTTTATAATGCATAAACCAATGCCATTCCATTTTTTAGCATTATTTTTGTTCATCAAGTTGGTGTGGGTTTTTTTTTTAAATTTTATACAACAGCTAGCAAAAAGGCTGCACAAGCTTGTACAGGCATATAGTATTAACTTCTTAATTAAGTAACAAGCTTGCACAAAGCTTTAACAGGCTTAATGTACCATCTTCTTAAATAAGTTTCAAACAAGCTTGCAAATTAAGCATGCCACAATGTTCTAAACCCATGCTTGCAGAGAACTTTATAAACCATCTTGTGGCAGCTTGGAAAATTTTGGTTTTGGTTCTGTATATCAATTACAAACTGGAATTTCCATTTATTAACAACGACCTTTAAAAATGACTTGTGTTGATTTTAGAGGTTATAAAGCAGGTCATCTCATCCTGAATGGGTCATAGTTGTAACTGGCTATAAGTGAAGTTCCATATGTAATTGTCAACATTGACAAGTATTTTCTTACAAAACTGATACAGCCAACCACCTTTTGACAAGTGTTATTTTTTTCATATTTCCACAGAAATTTTCTCCCCAACAAATGCAATTCATTATCGTGAATATCTACAGCAAAAGAAAAGCATTTGGGTAATATTGATTGATGCAAATACCGAAATGTAGTAACAACTGATAGTTTCCAGTGGCAAAAGAGATCAGTGTCATACTTCAGTCTTTCAAAAAAAAAAAATATTGCAATAGTGTGATTAAATATACATTTAGGAAAATTTAAAATGTCTTAGCAATTGCATTTCTGGCTCTGATACTAGTTTGATATAATGTTTTAGCATAACTGGTAATCTCGAACAGAAGTCCAAATGTCAAAGCAAATTCTGAATTACTACTTTAAAAGTCTCAAATGGAGTCAAATACAACAATGATAGCCCACACACACTTTAAAAATAATAATGGTGGTGTATCATGAGATGACTGAAGTTACACACACATAAATACACACACATACAGACACACACACACACAATATTTATAATCATGTTGGTATATCATGGGATAACTGAAGTTACACACACACACACAATAATATTTATAATCATGTTGGTATATCATGGGATAACTGAAGTTACACACACACACACACACACACACACAATAATATTTATAATCATGTTGGTATATCATGGGATAACTGAAGTTACACACACATACACACACAATAATATTTATAATCATGTTGATGTATCATGGGATGACTGAAATCATACACAAACAAACACATTAATATGGATAATCATGTGGGACTGAAGACACACATAATCATTGATGTATCAAACACACACAGATAATCATATTGGTATATCACACACATGCACACACCACAGATACTCTGAAGTCACACAAAGATAATCATATTGGTGTATCACACACACACACACACATACACACACACACACAGAATCATATCAGTGTATAATGGGGTGACTAAATTCATTAATGGGATGACTGATTATCTATACTTCACTTGTCCCACAAGAAATCTGTTCTCACCCTGAAGAAAAAAGGTGATGAGACAATAAACCAAGGCTGTCATAAAAATGCTAAAACAATGATTTCACAGAATGATTAAATACACTACCACATTATAATATTGATCTTTTGTGCCAATGCAGATTCCTATAGTACAATTCCAGGAGTGTTTATAATACATAAGCATGTAAAATTGTAAGCAACAGACTTCATGTCCTCAATTACAGTATAAATTCTTATTAGAGGGTTTCTCAGTTCATCCACTTACAAAACAGTCCAGTCTATTCCACCCAAACTCATTTATCACCATCCAGACAGCTGTTATATTTATCATATATACTCACCTCTAAGTCAATCTAACTGCAAAATGCACAGACCCAGATCTGTCATTGCATAATGTGCTGACTGATCTGGGTCTGTACAGCTTGTCAGGAGTAACCATTACAACAATCAACATAGACCTTGACCTGCTGGTGATGTCCATGAGGTTGTTTGCTGCTGGAACCAATTATGAGTATATACGGTAGTACATACTACTATCAACACAGACATAAAGAATAAAAGAACAATTTGCACTTTATCTCCTGAGATAAAATGGCAAACTACATCTCAAAAGCTGCCTTCAGAATTGATGGTTTTGTTTTAAGTGGCATTTTGAATTAATTATTGGCAATATCATGCCAGTAATGGCAGCTGGATGCCGTTTTAGAAGGTATTTTAAGGCAACTGATTGGGCTTATGTGGGTGGGTATCACACCCATGACCACAAGAATTAAAGTCTAGCACTCCACCAACTTAACTACTGCAGCTTCGAATGTTGTGTATACACCTAATCTTAACTTAGCAGAGGTGACTTCACTGCCAACAGACCCATTTTTAATTGGTGGCTCCAGAATTGATAAAATGCAAATAAATGTTTGAAAAATTTACTTTGCCAAACTTATTGCCTCATTTTAAATTAAAGTGCATAATATATGTTACTAAATCATACTGTAATTTTACCTTCTTCCTGACCAGAAGTCATCTTAATCATTAAAAAGATTGCCATTGCTTCTATGTGCATTTAGGAATAAGCATTCAGAATCTCCAATGTATCTGCATTGTTAAAGAGCAGAGCAGAGAGCTCTTCTATTTTCATTGTGTTGCAAATATATTCTTTCCCTACTCAGAACAATTTTTACCAATACAAACATGTTGCTGATTGCACATGACAAAAACGAGAGTTTTAAGGTATCAATGTGAGGATGCTTTTATCAAAATTGAACAAACTTAGTTCAGTGGGTTTTTAAAAAAATAAAACTGTACAAATTTTCTATTTATAGTAACAATGGCCATATTTGATGGTGGACAAGCATAGTTTCATTCTAAAATGCTTTCAGTCAAATTTGATCAAATTCTGTTAAGTCTCTTTTCATAAGAAATAACTTAAAGATTTCTATTTTTAGTAGCAGCAGCAGCCATATTGAATGGAAGATTGGTATTATATTTGCACAAGCTTAGAAGTGCATTATCCCAAGATGATCTCTATCAAATCTGGCAAACTTGCACTAAGTGTGTTTTGAGAAGAAGTCATTTAGAAGACTTTCTCATTATGCTTATGGCAGACAAATTTAATTATTATTATTTGACTTTATTTAAAGAGGGTAACACAATTAGCTAAGAACTAATTTACCTCGAGACCCTCATGCAAAGAAATTTATTTTAGCTGCATCTCTGAAGCCTCAGGATATACTGGGTTTGGAAGAAGGAAATAGAATAGGCATCATAATCATAAACTGGAATCATTTATAAAAATTTGAAAGCACTTGATGACAAAAATTTTAAAAGTCAAATTCTGCTGATCACTTTATAAGATGTAGCTTGAAGGCTGTTCCATTTTAGTAATAATGTCAAATATTTGTTGGCAGATTAGCATCACTTGCATTAATGACAAGATCTAAATGCAAAAATGATTTGATAAATTTAGTCAAATTATCTGGGTGGGTGGGTGGATGGGTGGGTGAGTTTAAGTTATTTAAAGATCTATTTTTAGAAATGGTGGGCATATCTGATAGCAGATTAGCATCATTTATGCACAAAAATTGAAAGTTTTTAATCAAAGAATGCTTTTCAAAAATTTGGTCATATTCTGTTTAGAGATTTCTATTTTTAGCAATGATGTCCATATCTTATCCTGGATCAGCATCAGTTGTAAAAATTTAAAAGCCATCCATGCCAGGATACCTTCTGTCAAATTTGGTCAAATTCTGTTAAGCTTTTTTTTTTTGAGAAGAAGAAATTTAAAGAGTTGTCTTTTTCTAGTAATAGTGGATGTATATAATGTTGGATTGGAATAATTTCAATATTTCAGAAAGGCTGTCATGCCAAATTAATTTTGTTCAGCAGTTTTTGAGAAAATTTGGGGTAAAGGTTTTTCTATTTGTGCCTATTGTGGCCCTTATTGGATGACCAATTGGCATCCATTAATTTGACAGGACATGATGCCTGAATGCTCCTGTTAATATCATGTTTATATAATGATAAAATAGTTTGCAAAATCAAGTTAGAAACAGCAAATGTGTAAAAACAATGCACAAGGAATAATGGACCATACCATTGCCATTTACTGTTATTACTTGTTTACAAGTCAAGTCCAACTGCAAACAATAAAAATCATGTTCTGCTGTAGCATTCTGCATCTGCAGATCAGGTCTTTGTTGATTTACTAAATACTTCTAACAACCTGCCCAGACTCAGATCTCCTGCTGTGTTATGCAAAGGCAGATCTGGGTCTGTGCAGTTTTGCAGTTGGACTCAACTTACAAGCAAAGATTAACAATAGCCTGGTGAGGTAACAAAACTTGCATTGCTAAAATTACAACAGCTAACCTAGAAAATAGATGAATATTTGAACAACAGCAGAGTTTTGCTGGCATATCATTTATCCTGATGTATCAGAAGAATGCAATTGTATCAAGATAACTTGCAATCAAATTATTGATAACAGTGTTGAGAAAAGAGTGTTGCTCCAAAACTCTCTGTTAGTAAAGATAAATTTACAATTTGTTTATTTTGCACTGATTGTATAATAACATGAATGATGTGCTCTAGATGGATTAGATGCAAGCATATAGTGGTTTTTTAATTGATGTAGAAAACAACAGAACTAAAGTAAAATAGTCCTTCACTATAAACACTCATTATATTGATCTGCAATTGTAAAAATTTGCTGTGACCAACATCAGAGTGTGCTTACTTGCCCTGGCAATCTGTAAAATGCAGAGGGTGGCCTGTCCAGTGGTGGTAATTCTTTAAATATTTGTACATTATTATTAACAATTACCATATTTACATGATTATAAGCCCATGCTTGGAGCCAGCACATTTTTAAATTTGTTTGCCAAATTCATGTATTTACAACAAAAAAATGTCTGATAATAAGCCCACACCCTGTATTATTGCCAGTTAATTCTGACTGCATGAACATCCCCCACCCTTTTCTTGTCATGAAAAAAAAATGATATACCATTTGTACTTGCTTATAAGATGAATTCATTTACAAACAGCACTTAATCAGATCTGCATAATGCATAATGCTTCAGCAGACCTGGATCTTTGAAATTTGTAAGGAGCAATCAGCAGAACAAACAACACTGACCCTGATCTGCAGGCAGATTTGCTATGGCAGAACAGGAGCTATACTGTTTGTAGTTGGACTTGACTTATAAGTGAGTATACACAGTGAATGTTCAAGTGCTATAAAGAGTGTTTTCACCAAGATAAACTTGTTGACACTATATCTCATCAGTGCTGTCAAAACAGTGCTACCACATTCTTGATAACTACCTTATACAAAAAATATTAAACACATCCCCCAATTCTAACCAAAACTATTGCCAGCTTAAAATTAAAGCAACAACAGTACTATGGTAGATGTTGTAATCAAACATAAGCACCATACTGACACAAATCTAAAGAAATTGTTGTTGTTGTTATAAAGCCAATTTTCAGCACAAGATAGGCTATACATGGCAGCCAGTGTAAATGGTAGAGGAAGAACCAGGTAAAACACCAGAAGAACCACTGACCCACAAGATGCTACTAAAAAAGCTTTCCCATACCCTGATTGGCCAAGAGAGACTTGAACCCACACAAAGATGAGATGTTGGGGATCTATAATGGTGAGCACTTAAAAACTCCGGGCCCCTATAAAAAATTAAAAATAAAAAATAACAAAGCCAAATAGCATTAACATAAAGACAAACTTTTGATACTGATACATAATTATTTTGTTAACTCACAATCTAATCCAGTGCAGTCCCACAGGTTGATTTTAAATGGCCTGCCAGAGCTCAAGCAAATTTTTTATGCAATTAGGTAAAAAAAAACCTCAATGGACTATTTTCTCTGAAATATTATACAAGCCAGATAAGATCAAAGATGTATTAAAAACAACAGTACTAAATGACCCATCAGAACTCAAGCAATTTTGAATGCAATGACCTATTTTGTTTCATGCTGCAGCCCTCAGCTTCAAGTAAAATTGTTCAGTGGCCCGAGGCATCAAAAAGGTTGGAAGGCACTGATCTAATCCATTTGAATAACCCTACATAAATTACAGTCTATATTCACTTACAATTTGAGTCTAAAAGAAAAAATGTAGACCATAAGATTATGTTCCTGCATATCAGGGTGTATGCTGTCTGTTCTAATGATTAATCCTAACAAACTGCATCGCTATTATGGGATGGCAGATCCAAGTCGATGCAGCTAGCAGTAGGGCCTGACCTGTGAGTATATACAGTACTGCAACTATGACTATGGATACCTACAAACTTTGTATACCTTGACTTTATCAAGATTATCTAAATCCCCTTTAGCATGCTGTCATAACATGAATTTGTGTTGTGGCTCCGGAAATTTCATCCAAATGTATTCTTCTCCTACACAAAATAAATTTATTTCTTAAAAGTACCAACAAAAAAAAAAACGTAACAAGTTTCTTAGCATTTTGGGGAAGTGATTGCATATGAATAATACAAGATGATCCTGGCATGTCTATAAATTAATGATGCAATAATTATCCCCATTTTCTAAACGAAAATTTAACAGGAAAAACTATTTCATTGCAATCCTTTCTGCTTTCCATTCAAATGGTAAATATGTGTAATAGCATGAGTTATAAATAAAATATTTGTTTAGTATGAATGTTGTATCAATGATATGCCACTCGCATAATTTTCAAATGGAAACTTGGCTAACCTTGTTTCCTTGGTATGTAACAGCTATGGACAATTATCGTTTCTCATCATCATCTTCATAAACTCTTGCAGAAAAAGGAAGGAGAAGATGCATGTTGTTGTCAGGTTTATCACTGAACTTTACATTTCCTTTGTTGATATAAGGTTATATGCATAAACAGCTGAAGTGAGAATTGTTTAATGTTGTTTCATTATCAACAACAAAACCATACAACTTATCATGATTCCATCGTAGAAACCTTTATTTAATGTGGATTAGTGTATTATTGGCTTGAAATGCTTTGTCTTGGTATAAAAACCTATCCTGATCAATGTTTACTGCAAAAAATTTCACTATATGTAATCATGCCCTATGCAATTTTTCACACTAATATCAATGGCCATTTGACAAAAAAAACTAGACCATATATTCATAGAGCAGACATTATTGACATTTTGGTTAGATAGTCTTCTTTTCAGAATATTACAGGTTTTGTTCAAGTCAATATTTAACGCACAATATGACTGCTGTTTGTTTAAAAAAAGGTTCATTTGAATAGGAATTTCAGTTAAAATAATTTGATCACCTGCTTACAACAGAACAAAGCATTTTAACATACCAATAAAATTTATACCATAACTATCTTTGGCTAAAACATTTTAAAGATATAAACAAAGGGAATGAAAGAAAAGGTGAAAGAATAATGCCTTAGTGTACACCAAATGGATAGTTAAAATTGTCAGTTAATCCATTCAGAACCCTAATACAGATATATATGGAGGTTTTCAAACATATATAACTGCTGGAGGTTTTGAAATTTAAACCAAAGAAAGGTGTTCATTCTATTAAAAAAATTTTTCAAAATCTACTAATCTACAAAAAAATGTACCATGATATATGCAAATTCTTTGATTTTGGTGAACACTGATGCCAAAGCTGGGGTAGTAAAACAGCTCTCCTATGTTTCATTAAGGAGAGGTAATAATTGTTGCTGAACTTTGGATAATGCAAAATTTTCAATCTCCCTGCCACTACCAGATCTCTGTTTTACAACTCTTAAATCTGTTCATTTACAAAAATTTTATAATTATAACAATTGCTCTTTACATCTCCATATTTCTTAAAGGAAAACTGTATAATTTTAATATAATAAAATTTTAAGATGCTTAAAATCATGTTCTTAAACAGTATCAGGATTTACAGCTCCCCTGATTAGAAACTTACCAAATATACTCATATATATATATATATATATATATATATATATATATATATATATATTGCTTTTAGTTGGAATCAACTTGCAACTGAATATATATGGTAAATTCTGGATGGCTTGTTTTCCACTGATTAACCTCTGCAATTAGTATGGTTTTCTCTTCAGAATATTTGATACTTCATGAAGTACTTCCTATTCCATTTAAATGATATCTGGGCTTCCAGCAGCATATTCAATCAACAGCCACACAACATTTCAATAAGCTGCTATCCAATTTGATCACCCAGGCAGGTGTTAATGATTATCTAATTACAAACAGAAACTCACGGAGAGATGGATCTTTATTTCTCATTTTTCATGACCAAGTAGATAATTAACTGTTTAAGTTCATTACAGAAATTGATGACAGCACCTATTTTATACTAAAAAAAAATTTAATTCTATTGCATGTATAAACAATCAAAATTACAAGAGACATATACTTGCAACGCACTCATGTGCACACACACATGCATTGCCATTATTCACCGAATGATCTCTCTCTCTCAATATATATATATATATATATATATATATATAAAGAATACAAATCATATGGCGAATAACAACCCTCTCAAGCGTACTGGATCCACCAAGGGATCACGTTTGTCAGGTATTAATTAAAATAGATGCAATAAACTGACGACGAACAGTACGAAACTAGCAACTAACTAGCCTAAGCGCTTTCGACTCTTAATGAGTCTTTTTCAAAGGCAAATACAAAACATAGTTACGACAAACAAATAAACACATAAACGTTGCGTTTGTAAACCTCTACATTTCTGTCTTCACATGTGCTAAAACTATAAATACAACCAGCTTGTATAGACTAGTTGCGGAAACTGAAAACGTTGTATAATTCCCTAAAAGTCTACAAGCCAAAGCGACATCTATTTTTACTTTGTGTACATATGTAACGCAGATTATATCCCGGATATTTGGTTCTATACCGGTTATTCTTATAGTAAAAATTGAAGGATAAGAAGATTTAGAAAATGTTAAATTCTACTAGTGCATAGTTTTCATTTTCTAGTCTTCTTGGTTTAGACCGCTTGGTTTCAATGTTCTAAGGCGGCGTATCCAGTATGATTCCTTTTCCTTCCTGGTTTCGGAACTCCAGCTGTGGTTGTTGGCAATAGCGATAAGTATTATATCACTGAAAGTGTGGCCAGGGGAGGAGAAGTGTTCTGCGACCGGGCTTCTGTACAGCTTTTTTGTCATCCAATCAGATCTATGAAGGTTTATCCTTATGTGTAGCTTTTCAGTTTCTCCCACGTACTGAAGGCCACAGATCTTACATGTGATGAGATAAATCACATTCTCTGTTTTGCACGTTTTGTTTGGACCATGTATGTTTAGTTTTTCTTTAGTCACTGTGCTAGTGAATGTCTTGGTCTCTATCATATGTTGACAGGTTTTGCATCTTTTATCGCCACAGGGTCCAGATTGACTAGGTTGGTTTTGACTAGCGATTGTTGTTAGCTTGGCCCTGACTAGGATGTCCTTTAGGTTTTTTGGTCTCCGGTAAGCTACTACAGGTTTGTTCGGAAGTATTAGGTTTAGTATGTCTGACGATTGCACGGTTGGCCAGTGGTTTGGTTTGCGATGATTTTACCTACTTTGGGATTGTCTGGGTGATAGGTCAGAATAAATGGTATCCTATCAACCTTTTCTTTCTGTCCATATCTGAGTAGGTCATCACGGTTTGTTTGTTTGGCCCTTTGGATTGCCTCCGCAATCAGGTCTTTGTCGTAGCCTCGGTAAATTAAATGTTTAGCCAGCTCTTCAGACCTTTCTAGGAATCTTTCATCGTCGGAGCAAATTCTGCGTATCCTCAGTGCCTGGCTATATGGAATGTTCTTAATGCAGTGTTTTGGATGACAGCTGGTTGGGAGAAGATACTGGTGTTTGTCGGTTGGTTTCGAGTAGATGTCTGTGTGTAATTTGTTTTCCACCAGTCTGCTTGTTGTGTCCAGGAAAACATGGTTTGAGTTGGAAATTTCTGCCGTGAATTTTATTGAAGGATGGAAGTTGTTTGCCTTTGCAATGAAGTCATCCAGACTTTCTCTTCCATACTGCCACTTCATTTCTATATCATCGATAAAGCGTACCCACTGGTATGGTGTACGCTCAACTGATGCTAAGAGCTTTCCCTCAAGTTTTCCCATGAAAATGTTAGCATACGAAGGGGCCATTTTAGTACCCATTGCAGTTCCATTGATTTGTAGGTAGTTTTCTTCATTAAATTCAAAGTTGTTGAGTTTTAGGACAAGCTCCAGGAGTTGGATTAAGAAGTGTTTTTAGGACAAGCTCCAGGAGTTGGATTAAGAAGTGTTTTTAGGACAAGCTCCAGGAGTTGGATTAAGAAGTGTTATATATATATATAAGAAGTGTTATAAGTGTTATATATATATATAAGAAGTGTTATATATATATATATATTAGTATTTAGCATAGGTTAGAATTTTAAAGAAAAAGAATTTCCCTGGGTTTCCTCACTAGTTATACTGTCTATTTATAATAGACTTTAATTCCCTTTATTTTTGTGAATGATTGATGGGTGTATGATATGGCTTATAGAGTATACAGCTTGGCCTTACTCCAGATGTTCACCTTTCAAAAAAGTGCTAGCTCATCTTGTTCATTTTCACTTCCTGAACATCAGAAGTAAATTGTAAAAAAAAAAAAGAGCCAATCACTTTTTTTTTTACATTTTATGTATTTTGTAATTCATTCATTGCACTTTCACAAGCTGGTATCCTCTAGTCTGGCAAACTTCATTTTCCCTATTTTGATAAAATAGTGTATTTTAGACAAATTCAGGTTGATTTTTGGAGCACAAGGAAACAGTCATTTTAGTTAGCAGTATGCTAACATCATTTAAAAATTTTCAAAAGTACAATATCCAAAGAAATGTCAGCCACATTACATGAGAGGAGCATAGAGGTATGCTAATATTCTCTCCACTTTGCATGTTTTAAATGCAAATAACTTCACCTTACATACATTACTCTTTCAAAAGTACATCTGTATGAACATTAACAATCATGCAGTGAATCTGAATGCAATTATTCATATCAGAGACTAAAAGATTGACAGATAGGCCGAAAAAAGAATTTAGTCCTCACAGTAGTTATAAGCAATTGTTCAAATCAGTAGGCCATGTGAGATTATGTCTTTTAAAGTGCAAGTGAATAATTTAGGTAATGGATAAAACAGATAGTCATCTGTAAAAATATCAGTCATTTATACACAGCACATGAATGGACTTGAGACTGGAAAATAGCAGTCACTGGTAATATTGACCAGTTCCACGGGCTGAAAATTTATGGGTTTTATGTGCATATATTCTCAAAAAAAAAGAAAATACAAGATAAACACAAAGATGTAATAAAAACACACCTGTAAAAGGTATAGAAAATATAAATGTAATTAATACTGACCTGGTCCATGGGGTTGAAAATGTATGGGTTTTATGTGCATATATTCTCCAATAAATAAAAATATAAGATAAAGACAAAGATGGAAAAAACATGTAAAGGTGTATAAAATAAATGTAACAAATATAAAATTATTCAACATTTTTAAATAGGCTGGATTCACTCAAAATATCCAATGTTTTCTTTGGTGGTACATATGCATGAAGTTTCTTAATTGAGCTGAAATCTTTTTAAAAGAAAAAAAAAACCCTCTTTTTCATGGCATGGAAGTCAATACACTCAACAAGAAAGTGTTCCACTGTCAGAGGATTAAAGCTGGGAGTGTACTGACATATAAAAAGACAACCTCTTCAGAAAAAAAAACACTTATGCTCAAGTAATTTATATAATTGCTTCCTGTGCTAAAACATCAATACTGACATCAATATTTCATTGTGTTGCAAAAATGAGATCTTTACATGAACTGACCCACTGTCAAAGTATGCCAGTCAAACTGCCATTATCTGTATCTGTTCTTAAAGAAGGATTACTATTGAGGCATGGGGTGAAGAAATGGAAAAAATTATGTCAAAGGGTAATCTCCTTCATTATTTTCAATTGTACCAAATACCTTTACAATTTCATTTCAGCATGTGATACAATGAGAACATATTACATACAAAATACACATCATCAAACGACCAAGGCAAGTCATTTGGTTAAAACTGAAATATATTTAATCTTTTAAAAATAAATGAATACAGAAATAATAATAATAATAATAATAATAATAATAATAATAATAATAATAATAATAATAACAATAACAATAATAATAATAATAATAATAATAATAATAATAATAATAATAATAATAATAATAATAATAATAATAATTCTTTACCTAAAGAAGACAATTTGCTAAAAGCTAGCATTCTTGTGGCCCTCTAATAAACTAACAAAAAGTACATTTACATAGCAACATAATATTTACCCTACACCTTGAAGATATACCAATTTATGTAACTGCAGAAGATTAAAACCAAAGGCAGAAAGTACAGAAGAAAAAAAATCAAACAATAATTATCCTTTTATGACATTTCTACACATGCATTCAGATTTAAATGTATGCAGTCATAACAGATAAGATTTCCAGGCCATGCTACCAGAGTACAAAAAACTTCTCTTCCATAATTATGTGCATGGTTTTGGAATATAAATGATATTTTCAACCTAAAATCCTAATTAATATTGTTTGCTTTTAGGCACTTTGAATTTAAAGATTTCGGAGATAACCAGGTACCATTCCATGCACGCATTTGTAAACAAGAAAAACCCTCCAATAGTTTATTTCATCATGAACAGTCATTCACCGTAGATGTGAAAATAAATATTTTATGGAAATATTCCATGATGCATCTAGAATGATTGTGTGCTACCAATTTTAATACCATGGTCTGTTAGTTGTTCTAATGATTACTCCTAACTCCACAGACTCAAATCTGCTAGTGAATTATGTGATGGCAGATCTTAGTGTAGTTTGCATGAAAAGAGGTAAAATGTGTGCACTGAAATACTGTTATCAGGTGCCAGGGAGTATTTTTAAATGCTGCTTAGCAGCGCTATCTTTTATTTTAAAGATTGTTAGGGCCATGTCCGGAATGAGATGAATATTTGGGGGGGAATTTTTCTGTCCTGTGTAATATTATGCATACAGCTTTTAAGTTGAGTTCAACTAAAAACTACACATACCCTTATCTGCTCTTGCATAATGTTCTCACAGACCAAAGTCTATGTTGTTTGCTCTATTGATTATTCCCAACTGCAGAGACCCAGATCTGCTACCATCTTATCCAATGGCAGATCTGGATTTGTGCAGTTTGCAGCTGATTAACTTATAAGCAAGAAAATATGGTATATTAAATATTGTGCTATATATAAGAGAGATTCAAAATGGATTTCTTAAATCTCCTTATAATTACTAGTCAATTAAAATGAACTGACACTTTCAGTTCCTCAAATAAATTTGTTTTGTTTCCTTTTACTGGATTTACTATCATTTTACTGGATTTAATACAACTTTTAGCACATTATTAGCTACATCACATCAAGGACAACTTGCGAGCTAAATGCCTTTCCCATGAATATAAAGAGGCAGCCAACATGAGCTGGTCTTCTGCAAATAAGATTGGATCATACTTCAAGTTTTAAAGGGGGGAATTATATGTGCTAAATCCAACATTATTCACACATTTGTGTTCAGTATCATTGCAAAAGCAATCAATCATCATTCAATCCTGAATATACCAATACTAGGCACTGATTGCTGAATTAACCTAGATCAACCACATTGTAATGAACACAAAATGAATCAATGCTGAAAAAAACTGGTGGTGCCTCATGATATCCATGCCTAGATTAAGTTTTGTTCTGGTTTCAGCTCCAATTTATTATAGCTAATAAAACAGAAGAGGTCTGGACCTTTGCAAGAAAATCAAGCAAAATGTCCAATTCCAATGGTGAGATCATCTGAACACACATTGCTATGACTCAGTTGAACAATAGATACACTGGAACATGACCATCAGAACACATTAATATGACACCCATAAGGTCAAGAACATACAAACTGTTCACATGCCTTAAAATTTGTACTAAGATTCCATCTGATTTATAAAACAGTTTCTTTCAGTGACCTCAGCATTCTAAAAATCTTTCATGTGCAGTACTCCATTAACGCTTGCAAACATTTTCAGGATATTTGTATAAACCTTTCCAAAACCAAATTGCAATTATGAACAATTGATATCTAGCCATGTTGATATTGTCCTAATAGGCACAGATGACCAAGGAATCTGGGTCAGCAGGATGCTTTTTCTTAGAAATGTTTTCCATTACCATTGATTGCTAATATGTTAGGAAAATACCATTAACCTCCTTTCACATCAGTTTCCAATGCAATTTGTGTTTTGGTTGTAATTATGTATATTTGTTTTTAAATCTTTCCTGTATGCAGCATAGTGCTAATGTTGATATTAAATCTGACACACCATTTGAAATGGCAAAAAGATTTTGATTATGTGGCATTAAGATGCGTTTGATCATAAACAGCAACAGTTATCAGAATACAATTAGTGAGATAATTGCAGTAAACCAATATTGCTTTCTTGAATTGTTTTGGTCACAATGAGATAGACCCCATCATTTCCACTTTCATTTTTATAGATCCTTGATAAAATACCAAGTCTGTAGAAATGAAAGCTTTAAATGTTGGTTTTGTTTTTGTTTCTAATGCTAACTAAAGGTAACAGAGACTGAAGAACTTTTGTACTAGATTCAATGCTGACCTTTTACAAGCAAGGTTTCAAGATTTGTTGATTTGCTTTATAAAGTTCACATGATAGACTGGCAATGTGCCTTTTTACCATAATATGCAACATCCTGATGTGATAAGAGAGTACAGACTATTAGCAATAGTGTGGCAAAGATGGTGAGATTTATGATCTGCCTCAACAGTAATGCCAGTCTCCTGATAAAGCAGTTCAAATCTTAAACACCTGGAGGAAATTTCCAGATTTTATTTTTACTTAAAAAACATAAACAAAAGTTTCTAGAATGCATGTATACTAGGATTAAACAATTTTAGACTTTATAGAAAAATGTTTCAAAGTCAAACAATTACAGGCCATCAATAACTGAAGATGGTGGTTGATTTAGTTCTGACTTCTCTCTTGCTTATACTGCATGATTTTGTTTTAGATCTTTATTCAGCCCTTAATGATAATGAACCTTTTAACATAAAGAACCCTTGCATATATTCCTAGTAGTCAACTGCTAAATATACCAAATGATGCTCACCAACAAAAATAATTAGATATGACATATCCCCCCCCAAAAAAAAAAATCTAGCACAAAATCAATTATTGTATCATGTTCATTAGTATCCCAGAACTAAATGGTCATCAAATAAGCTAACTAAAACAAAAAAAAGTCCAACACAAAATCACTTCATGTATTATGCTCATTAGAATGTGGTGACTTGCATCCAAGCCCAAGACCTATCAATTAATGTCAGATATGTAACAAATTTACTACTGAAAACAAGTCATTACATCCATTAGTATTATGTGGAAAATGGGTTACTACTCAAAGCAAACTGAGTAAATGTAATTTTCTGTTCTTGTGTGACCCACAATAAATGCAACATCTATATTTCTAATGCAACTTTTTTTTAAAGAATTCACATGCAAATTTTCTTTTCTTTCACTCATTTTAGTCAAGAAATTCTGAATTACCAGACCCATACGCTACACCTTCAAAACCCTCTGATGTAAATACTGACCAATTTCAATGCTTTCGAAGGAAAGGTTGACACTTTATATAAATTTAAATGCCAGATCACTGCTTCCCAAATTATCAGAACTAAGAATAATAGCATACAAATCTAATGCTGCCACAAATTGGTATCAGATGCCACAACATTTGTATCAGAAGCCTGGTTGGATGATTATGTTATGGACGCAGAAATTGCCATGGTAATCATTTGTCTTGACAGAATTAGAAATGGCAGAGATGCATATGTACCTACATTAGAAACTTCTTTTTCTGCTTGGAAAGATCTACATGCTGCGAGTCAAGATATTATTTAGCCTTAAGCAGAATGAAGAGTAAATAGGCAGTTGTAATAAAACTCCAAGTCATTCTTGAACATCAGACTTGGAAATTTTATTTCAACATTCCTTTGAAACTCAATATTGCTTAAAAAATAATAAAAAATATATTGAGACTAGTAAATCTTGAAGAACTGATTGTTGCACCCACCTGTGTATTGGATAGACCAGTTAAATTTCAATTTGTGATGGTACTGTGACAATTTTTTAAAAAATGTCTGGCTCTCAAGAGGCTTTTTTAAAAAAAAAAATTATATTCATCTTTTAACTGAGAAAATAATTATTTTAAAGTAAAAAAAAAAATCCCAGGTTCAAAGAAAATCACATCTCCCCCATCACCACTAATGTAGCATAGAATCCACCCTATATACAAGCTTAGTTTAAGTGTGAACTTATTGAAGTAAATAAACTCACCTTTGTTCACAGAAGAATGTAGACACAAACTGGTCTCCCCAACTCACAAAACTTTGTCCAACCAAAGCAATTTTTTGCAATAAATATGTGATTCAAGTCCATCTCAAAAAGAGATTTATTTACATCTTCTCTAACAATTCCAAATCAAATACTGCAAATATCCATCAGATCACAAATATATTACTGTAACTATGTGTATTTCTGTTATCTTCTGTTCACAAAAATATCTCAACAATGTAATGTTTTGTTGTGTGTGAAATTATAATGTACATACTGTTACTGTGTTGTGTTGGCCAACTCAAACTGGTATGTGCACGTATCAAACAATGTGACATCAAAAACATTGGACTTTTTGTGTTAACAAATGTTTTGCTTTTTGTAAAATGTTTTGTTTATTTGGATGGATGCTCATTCTTTAACCTTAAGTTATAAAAAATGTATAATATACTTTTACTATTTCAACTTTGTTTGGGACTATCTTTTACCTGCAACAAATGAAAGGTACAGCATCTGTCAGAATGAACGAAATTACATGTTCTTCCTTTTAAATTTTAACTCAAATAAAACTGATAAAAAGAATCTCAAATGGGTAATGATTTAATATTAAATTTATGAAACTCATTAAATAATGTCCAGCTTTTGCTTGCCAAGGTTCGCAAAAGGTGGACATTATTGATCAAGTTTCATAAATTCAATATTAAATTCTTACCCATTCAAGATCCTCAATTTGTGTAATGATCATGGAAAAACTGGTCAGTCAAATACATTGCTAGACCACAATTTGTATAATGATCATGGAAAAACTGGTCAGTCAAATACATTGTTAGACCACAATTTGTGTAATGATCATGGAAAAACTGGTCAGTCAAATACATTGTTAGACCACAATTTGTGTAATGATCATGGAAAAACTGGTCAGTCAAATACATTGTTAGACCACAATTTGTATAATGATCATGGAAAAACTGGTCAGTCAAATACATTGTTAGACCACAATTTGTGTAATGATCATGGAAAAACTGGTCAGTCAAATACATTGTTAGACCACAATTTGTGTAATGATCATGGAAAAACTGGTCAGTCAAATACATTGTTAGACCACAATTTGTGTAATGATCATGGAAAAATCAGTCAAAAATTATTCCAGTAGGTCTTGGTGACCATTTGGTTATTGTACAACAAAGACTTTCAAAAACTAAATCATGTGAAAAATCAGATCTTTATTGTTTGTTTGTTGTTGGGCTTAACGCCATTTTTCAGCACACGATAGGCTATTCATGGCGGCCAGTATTAATGGTGGAGGAAGAAACTGGGAAATCACCGAAAAGAACCACCGACCCACGAGAAGCTACTGGCAAGCTTTCTCACATATCTACATTAGCCGAGATTTGAACACACCCAGAAAATTAGAATAAGACCTAATTTCAAAACTGCCAGGTGTCAATCAGGAGGATGTTGTAATACTTTAAATGTGAACAAAGCATTGATATTTGTAATAAATATTTACTTTAACAATTGGACATTAAGAGAGCTAAATCTCAATATTTACTTGCAATTTGATATCAAACAAATTTGGAATAAATTAAAAACAAGCCCCTACCAAATGTGGCCCCACCAATTTATGGTAAGTGCATATTGTTTACATAAATATTAATATACTACTTCTCTACCATATAATGAATTTATGAACCCTATTGTTACTGAAGGAACACTGTGATCCATGTTCTACCCAATTATCTTCCACCATATAGTTATTTCATCTGGATACCATTAAGACATTGTGTATCTTAATGGTCTATATAGTTGGCAATCTTGGCACTAAACTATGTGTATGTGGTTTTATTTGACAGTCTTTCAAAAACATATATCCTACCTGAATGTATAGTTGGTAATCTTGTTACTGAAGGATGCATCATAACTGTAAACATATCTGTCAATTTTGGCACTGAATTATGAATCTTAATTGTATATATATCATTGGCAATTGTGGCATTAAACTGTGCATCTTAATTGTATATATATTTGGCAATCTTGATATAAAAATTGTGTATCTAATGATATTAAATTGTGTATCTAAATTGTGTGTGTGTGTGTGTGTATGTATGTATGTATGTATGTATGTATGTATGTATGTATGTATGTATGTATGTATGTATGTATGTATGTATGTATGTATGTATACTCATTTTTTAATTGCAAACTGCATACAAGGATCCTCATCTGTCCTAGCATAATGCGCCTGTAGGACATGGTCTACATTTTTTGTTCTACTGGTTACTCATAACTAAATGCATAGACCCAGATCTGCCAGCACAATATGCAGTGGTAAATCTGGGTCTTTGCAGTTTGCAGTGTGTCTCATCTTATAAGTGAGTATATAAGATGCATTACTGATTTTCTTGTATTGCACAAGAAGAGAGATCATTAATACAATGTTTCTAACTTATTTCTTGGTTTGTGAAAAACAAAGAGATATGACATCATTAATGTTGATAATCTGTTTAATTTAGCTGGGGTTTTACCTTTTACAAAACTTGTTTCAAAACTCCTCCAGAACATAATAATCACTTACCTAAAAATGAAATAAATAGATGTGAAAGTGAAGCAATAAATAATATTACTAAATATCATTTTTATGTCTAATGATAAAACCTTGATCTCTTAATTATCATTAGCATTGACAATGTTATCTTCTCTTTAAAAAAAAAAGCTGTCAGGTTAATCCATACATACACATGGTCAAACAAAAAAAAAGAATTAGAGAAAACCACTAGAGAGCCATACTTCTGAATGGTATTAACAGCTTTTTTCTCAAGAAAGAATAATAGGGTCAATCAATACATATAGTCAAACAAAAGAAAATTAGAGAATTCTACAGATAGCCAGCAAAGAATTTTGCCAGCCAGGAAGATAATATGGAGTTTCAAAACAACCAAACATTAAAAAAAAATGAAAATAAAGACTTCATAAGTTGAAAGATATTGCCCATTTGTAGTGAATGTAGTTGCAGTGACTATAGTTGTCTTTTTTTGTAAAAAAAAATTGAGCAATTATAGGGTGAGACAACAGGAATATTTTTTTTAAAAATCTATTAAATCCATGCCAAAGACATACAGAAAAATTTCTCCATCTACAGTTTCAGAACAAATACTATATAAACTCACTGTTGCAGTTGGACTTGACCTGTGAATATATATGGTATGTGGGTCCAGTCACTACAAATGAGCAATATAATGAATGAGAGGGATAGATAGAAAAGATATGTGGGCAGGACAAATAATGACAAAACCAATCTAAAATACAAATATATTATTGAGTGGAATACATGTAAAATAAATTGACAACTTTCAATTAAATTCACTAAAATCCATAATGCTTGACATTTTTTTTAATACTATAACTTCATGAATTTAATTATTGGTCACATAATGATATAGTTATGGTTCTCTTAAAATGCTAATTCAATAAATTCTACTGTATAATGATTACCTTCATGAAATGGATAAACACTGTGTGCATACCACATACACATTCTGAATAGGAATAGAGTTGTTGTTGTTGTTGTTGTTGTTGGGCTTAACGCCAATTTTCAGCACACAATAGGCTATTCATGGTGGCCAGTATTAATGGAGGAGGAAGATTGATTGATTGATATTTTTACCAGGCATCAGCACTATGTGGCTATTTAGCGCCAAACATTAGTTTATATCCTTCCTCATTCACAAATGGTAAAATACTTCTATGACCAGCGATTGGAGACCAAAGAGTCAAAAGGTAAACCGATAAAAATGTGAACGATTGTAAATAATTAAAAGTTTCCCGATCAACGGGGTGTGCAAATGTATGATAACAAAAGCGTATGATTGGCAATTAAAATCTATCGACTGCATAAATATAACACAAAACTAAACAAGGTGATAAAACAAAAGCTATAACTTACTATAAATGTTTGCTTCCTTAAGGAAGTCTATAATGTTGGTAATGTTAACTGTATCAAAGAGCTCCCTCATGTCTTGCACAACATAGTAATGATTACGAGTAGGTTCAAGATCGAAGCATTCCAGCATAAAGTGCTTGGTTCATTACAAGCTATGCACTCTGGTGGGTCTTCTCCTTTTAATATGTAGGAGTGTGTTAAATAAGTATGATTGAGTCGAATTCTTGCAATGACTACCTCCTCTCTACGGATGGATCTGTAGGAAGGGGTCCATTCTCCTAAGGAGGAGGAAGAAAGCAGATAATCACCCGAAAGAACTACTGACCCACGAGAAGCTACTGGCAAGCTTTCTCACATATCCACATTACCGAATCCTAGACTCCAACCAATACAGACACGTAATGGACACCGATTTAGTCCACTGGGGGCAGTTGTTAAAATATCTGAATTGACAGTCTGTTGCTGACTTTTAGAGTTACCAACATTACACCTAGATTTATAAAATTAAGATAACCCCTACTCCACATGAATCAAATTTTCATTAAAAAGTCCGACTTATAAGCATGGTACATTGCATTCAGCAGCTGGAGAAAAAAGGCAACATCTTTCATAAGAATACAAGATCAAAGTGATTTGTTATTGTTATAGAGTTTAACACCATTTTTCAGCACAAGATAGGCTATACATTGTGATCAGTATAAATGGTGGAGGAATCACCCAGAAAACCCCAAGAAAGAACCACTGACCTAATAGATGCTACTGACAAGTTTCCTCATGTGCCCACACTAGCCAAGCCCGAGGTTTGAACCCATGCAGACAGAGGTGAGATGGCAGTCATTCACAATGGTGATCGCTTTAGACCACTGGGCAACTCGGGGGACCCCCAAAGTAATGCATCTTCAGGTAATAACCACAGCATTTATCAGGTTTCATGCCCATCTATCAAACTTGAAGGACTAGTTGTGTTCACAATAATTGCTATGAACAGAAAAAGTTGGATGCAAAGAGAGGCATAAGGACTACTACATACAAAATCTGATGCAAGGGCAGACATAGGGACTACTACAAACCAAAAATTGGATGCAAAGGCAGGCATTAAAACCTTTCTCTCAGAGTGTATGGCTTTTTAGCCCTTCGATACTCATGTAGCAAAGTTACCCAGTGCCATGTGCTACACATAGGCCTGTTAAGCAGTGAAGTGTATGTTACCTTTAACAGCAATTTTACCCATTTTACATTTTTGGTACTCATATATTATGGATGGAAAGATTTAAAAGTAAAATATGGTCATTATAGCTGTATAATTATTTTTCACAAAAGAATTTTGTATGTGCTTTAAAATCTTGAGAGAATTCGTTCACCATCAAGTCAGTGAAGCCGCATGACCAGCTGTAGCTGCCATTTCTCATACTCAAAATTAACAAGTTCATTGTCTGTGTCTATATCACTAAATCTGCTGAATTTGATAATTTATAAAAACTAATGGCATCCTACATCAGTATCAGAGCCTTTACCTCAGTTATTGAAGCTTTCAAAGTTGTGATTCTAATCTAAAAACTCAAGAAAGTAATGAACTATATCTGCGTCCACCGTCCACCGTCCACTGTTTGGAGAGACATGGTTATTACCTACTTACTATAAATATAAGATTTGACCAGAGCATAAACAGTTACCACATGATCTGACATAATGGTCATTCACACCAATTTTCCCCGGAAGGTGGTACTATGAAAACCCACTCAAAATGGCTGCTGTTTACAATGTGCCAAAAGGCGTTTGTAGTTTGTATCGACTCAGGGTAGAAATGCCAAAAGGTGCCTATATGAGAATGTGGTAGAGGCACCAAAAGGCACTTGTATGAGGTAAAGGGTTAATTAAGGACTACTACATACCATAGGCAGAGGGGTATATAAAAAAGAACATCTAAAGCACTTATGGCTCAAATGTAGGTTGGACTTTTGTTTTTTATTTCAGCGACAATTTTGCATGTGTCTAGATTATGCATACTTTCTGACACAATGCTGGCTAATGAACTTGTAACTATAAAAAGATATAAGGCTATTGAAACATCATTAGCCTGTAATTATTTCTTTGACTGTCAACATAGAAATTTGATTTCATGCTAAAGTATCATGATATAATAGCCCCTTGGAGAACACACAGTTTAGCAAAGAGCATTGATTTAATGGTGGTTGTTTAAGGCAACAGTTCATTACATACAAATAATTTCATTACAACTGTTTAATATGCTGCTTGTATCATGTGTTGTCCTATCTCAGTTATATGAGATGCTAACAGCATGAAAAATTGGTAACAGGGGATCCTTTTTGCTGGAATTCAAGTCTCTTTAATGGATATCAGAATCGTGCAACAATTTAAAATATATCCATGTGTAAACCATATGTACTCACTTATAAGTAGAGTCAGATTACAAACAGCAAAGATAGTGATCTGTCACCGTACAATGCATCTGCAGATCTGGGTCTATGTTGCTTGTTTGTACTGATTACTCCCATCAAACTGCACATTATGCAATGGCAATTCTGGGCCTGTGCCATTAGCAATTGGACTCATCTTCTATGCAAGTATAGACTGTACTTGTTTGACATTAAAACTGTGTGATTTCATTATCCCTTACCATCAGAAATGATCTTATAAAATGTGTTCTATAAAATGTCTAGGAATAAGGAAGTTTCATGACTACATTGCCATGTTTGTGTATCTGTATGTCTGTGTATGCATGTGCATGTGTGTGTATAAATCTGAAGTAAAAGATGTGATTTTCTATTTGATGTATGATTAATATATTCATAACTTATAAGAGGCCTGTGCTTATATAAAACAAACACTGAATAATACTAACACTAAAAAACAACAATTACTTAAACTCTGTAAAAGGTCGTTTACAGTTATTTACATGTGGTACATTTTAATCTATGTCTCTTAGTACCATCTATATCTTGTATCTCATGTCTCACATTGGTCCTGTGACAGAACAGCTCATTGGGACACCAACAACTGGCTGATTGGCTTTTATATATATATATATATATATATATATATATATATATATATATATATATATATATATATATATATATATATATATAAGCCAAAATTCCTTTCAGTCAACATGTAAATAGTGACCAATGTAAATAAATAAAACCTGCAAACTATGATCAAAGATCTAATATATTGATATGATTTGTATTCAACTTTATTTAGATACTTCATTTGTTGAAATTATCTTAACTTATTTTGTCTTCCTTTACAATTGGTTCTGAATTGAATACCATTATTTATACTGTACAATTGGTTCTGAATTGAATACCATTATTTATACTATGCAATTGGTTCTGAATTGAATACCATTATTTATACTATACAATTGGTTCTGAATTGAATACCATTATTTATACTGTACAATTGGTTCTGAATTGAATATAATTATTTATACTGTACAATTGGATCTGAATTGAATATCATTATATATACTGTACAAATGGATCTGAATTGAATACCATTCTATATACTGTACAAATGGATCTAAATTGAATACAATTATTTTTACTGTGCAATTGGATCTGAATTGAATACCATTATTTATACTGATTTCTGCATAATACACGTCCATGACTTACAATTTTTTTGGTAACTGCACTTTTATATGCATGTGAGGAAGCAGCTTCTAAAAGCAGCCTCAGTATTTCAACTTTTCTTGGAATATACCAGCATACATGCATGCCTGACAGTTCCTTATCACTTCACTTATAGGGTTAAATCAATCTCAAAATTGGATTCAACTTGCATTTATTCAGTGTGACTATATAAAGAAAAAGAGAATGTACCTCAAAGGTGAAGAGTTCAGGATGCAGCCAAAAGTAGCAAACTCCTCTCACATGATAGAAGCAAGATTTTTAAACAATTGGTGGACGACTATTGACAAGCTTTAACTTCAAGAATTACACAAAATTTTAATTTTATAAGCACACAATGTGGGTTAACTATGCTGTACAAGGTATCACTACATAAGTATACAATGGATAATACTGTATGATATGTATAACAACAACATCTGCACTACAACCATATATACTTGCTTATAGGTTAAGTCAAACTGCAAGCAACAAATACCCTGCCATAACATAATGCACCTGCAGACCAGGTTGTCTGTTTAATTAATTACTCCTAACAAACTGCACAGTGCATAATGTGCCAGCAGATTTGGGTCTGTGCAGTTTGCAGTCGGCCTCAGGCCTCAATTTACAGGAGAGTACATATGGTATATGTAAAGTGGGGGGGTATATGGTATATGTAAAGTGGGGGGGTGTCTATTGTACAAAAGTTTTACATCTGGGTTTTTTTGTATATATAATGACTAAGAAACACATACTGTGTCCTTTTTGTGGCAATTTAGGCAAGATTTTTGCATGGAAGTCATGCTAAACAACCAAAATCAATCCATCTCAATGAAATAAGAATTAGGTGCCAGAGGCAGTCAGCTGGACTTAATGTAAATACACCCATCATTTAAACAATGCTGCAAAAGAAAAAGTTTTAAGGGTACTCCTGATGACTGTTATGCATAAAGTTCTTCCAATAAGTCACAAACTTGTATATTCATGTTGAGCTCTTTACAAAAAGTTACTTGGCTATTTCTGTGTCGATTGTATTTTGGTGGCAATTAAATATCATTTCTTAGTCTAGTAAACAAATGAGTATCCACAAGCAGTGCCAACATGCACACAAAATGTTAACAACTTAAGATTCCTGATTGTAGTGCATTAAGGTCTACCTTTAAGGTAGCAGTTCCCAGCCTAAGGTCATGACCCAAATCAGGGTCACTGTAGGTCCTCACTAGGGTCATGAAGGGTCATGTCCTGTTGGTGGCTAATTCTGGGCAGTAGCAAAACAAGATGGGAACCACTGTTTTAAGGGTTCACTTCAGACTGCATCAATGTGTTTCTGTCTACACAGAAATTTTCATTTTTTCATTTGTTACCATGCCTTGATCTGAAATCAAGGTTTAGTTCCACACAGGGTCTATTATAGAACTTTAGAGGGGGTGTCTCCACCCACAAAAAAGGAAGAATTTTTTTAATATTGGAGGAAATTAATACATAAAAGAAGGGCTGGAAAATACAATGTATTTTCATGCATTCTGTTGATTTTCTGCTTTATTTATTTTTAGATCTCTGCACACACCTCATAACTGCATTTCCAATAATAGACCATGTTCACAGGAAGAACCCATGGTTATGACAGACAAGCATGGTGGTCAGGAATTGACAATGATTACAGAATTCTGTGAAAACACTATTTTCATTTTTAAGAAAATGTCTTTAATTTAAATCCAATGGAGCAATCCAAGACCTGACAGTTTTGAACTTTTAACAAATAATGTTGCTTAAATTTGCAGTGCATATTTCTACCAATTAGAATTCATTTTCATCTTAAACAATTCCCAGTACTTATCAATTTTATCAATTTTGGACACAAGGAAAAAGACCAGAGCTGGAATATCATATATGTAAATGCAGATGGAATGGGATTGGAAGAGAATTCATCCATACATTTTGGTGCAAACCATCCATACATTTTGGTGCAAACCAATCTCCTGTGCTTGTTTTTAATTTGCCCCTGAAGCCAATCCCTTGTGAGTAATCCATCACAAATTGTTATTCACATCAGACAGAAAATGTAAACATTATTACAAATGATCCAATCATTCCTAGTGAACAAAAACAGCATCCAATAATTTCTGAGCTAAAGTTAAACCGGAAATCATCTCCGATTGCACATCCATTATGTACACAGATGTGCTGCACTGTATGATGATTTTTATCAATTTTTTTTCTATTGATTATGAAACAATTCATGATGCTAATCATATAAATACTATCAAAACAAAGAAACTTCAACATAAAACATGAAACTGACATTGTGTGTCATAAAGCACTTGACAACCTCATCTATTTTTAACTGATTTTAAGAAGGTACAGGAAATATTAATACACATTAAGGATTTTTAAGACACTGCTGCTTAGTTTTTTAAACAAAGGAGCCCTAACAAAATTAGGTATGAAAATGACAAACAGTCCTAACTTTAGCCAAGGCCCAAGGTAACTGTGTTGTCTCCATACTCACATTTACACATCACAGACATCTCACTAATGTCAGTATGGATTGAGTCAGACATTATTTGTCAATGTTATATGGTGTATTTACAAAGTCTACCCAATGCAGCACTAGTGTCAGGTCTGACAACTTCTTTACATGGTTCATCAGTGTTCTGAGTATTTAAACTGTTTATCCAGTGTAGTACTTATATTGGGTCCGTGTTATATAAAAGCCTATGCAGCAGTATCTGTATGGGTCTGACAACTATATGTTTGTTAGTGTATCTGTATTTACACTGTATACCCAGTGTAGTACCAGTATCAGGTCTGACAAGCACAGTCTGATTAGGATAGGAATATCTTCTGTCTTGTTAACAGAATCCATATCATTATTGTATGAAAAATAAAGTATATAAAAAAATACTTCATATTTAATATTTCTCTAAGCAGGTAACTAAAATTATATCCAGAAACAAGCTTTCTTCTTCCAATAAAATTGACAATGATCTTTGACTTTTTTACCCTAAAATCAACAGACTTCTTCCTCACTCAAAGTGCAAACCATCCACAAAGTTTAGTCTGGAAACATCATGTGGTGCTAATGTTGTCATACAGAGACCTTTTTACCCTTTAGAATCAATGTGACCTTGACTTTTTGACCCATATATAAAGGGTCTTTCATTAAAGCTGGAGGGTGAGCTGCCAAATTAGGCTGGTATTTGGAAGAACTCCCCAATGGAGATTCAGGTTGTTTTTTTGTTTTTTTTGGGGAGGGAGAAGCAACCAGGTCTAAAGAAAAAGTAGCAAGGTAAATCACCCTGCTCCTGGCTAATAAAGAAAGCCCTGTGTAACATCCCCAGCTTTACTTCATTACAAGATGTCAACATGGATTACAATCACATGACAGGAAAGCTATTTACTTTTAAGAGTTTAATAAACGCTAGTAATGGTGAATATTAACTGTTTAATATGAAGAGATCAAGAATGAAATAATATTTCAGTCAAAACTCTGAAGTCAAAACAAAGTAATGATACCTAAAATTCTGTCTTCACGTAAATATGTGGCTCAGTGTAAACTTAAGTAAATACATATAAACTAATTGCTGAAAATGACTGATGTATTTTCTCAAGGACAAAGTACAACCTGAATCAAATTGAATTTATAAAACACACAAAAAAAGATACCACTCAAATGTGTTTCCCAGTGAGAATTGTTATGGTCCAGAATGCACCAATACTTGGAAATATAACTTTAAAAATGTTTTTTTTCTTTGTAGCCAACTAAATGTCACTTAATGTAAAATATAAATAATACATACTCCCTGTAACAACATTACAATGTATGCTCTCCCTAGGCATGTTTAGTTATTTACCTTAGCAACAGTTCTGATATTTTAATATGTGTATCTATTTGAATTTCCATATGCAGCAATTATATAACAGCATAATAAGTTATTGTTTTATCACTGAGTAGATATAAATGTAGGCAATCAGTTAAATAACATTACTGTAATATTATACCATTAATTCTATTGTGACATCAATCTTCAACACTTAAGAATATATTGCAGGTTTATTTCATATCATTTGGAATATTATATCATATGTAATTGTTTATATTGTTATAATGCAATCTCTGTTGAAAGCATACCACAGTTGTATTAGCTCTAATTCTCCTATAATATATATATATATATATATATATATATATATATATATATATATATATATAAAGAATACAAATCATATGGCGAATAACAACCCTCTCAAGCGTACTGGATCCACCAAGGGATCACGTCTGTCAGGGATTAATTAAAATAGATGCAATAAACTGACGACGAACAGTACGAAACTAGTAACTAACTAGCCTAAGCGCTTTCGACTCTTAATGAGTCTTTTTCAAAGGCAAATACAAAACATAGTTACGACAAACAAATAAACACAAAAACGTTGCGTTTGTAAACCTCTACATTTCTATCTTCACATGAGCTAAAACTATAAATACAACCAGCTTGTATAGACTAGTTGCGGAAACTGAAAACGTTGTATAATTCCCTAAAAGTCTACAAGCCAAAGCGACATCTATTTTTACTTTGTGTACATATGTAACGCAGATTATATCCCGGATATTTGGTTCTATACCGGTTATTCTTATAGTAAAAATTGAAGGATAAGAAGATTTAGAAAATGTTAAATTCTACTAGTGCATAGTTTTCATTTTCTAGTCTTCTTGGTTTAGACCGCTTGGTTTCAATGTTCTAAGGCGGCGTATCCAGTATGATTCCTTTTCCTTCCTGGTTTCGGAACTCCAGCTGTGGTTGTTGGCAATAGCGATAAGTATTATATCACTGAAAGTGTGGCCAGGGGAGGAGAAGTGTTCTGCGACCGGGCTTCTGTACAGCTTTTTTGTCATCCAATCAGATCTATGAAGGTTTATCCTTATGTGTAGCTTTTCAGTTTCTCCCACGTACTGAAGGCCACAGATCTTACATGTGATGAGATAAATCACATTCTCTGTTTTGCACGTTTTGTGTGAACCATGTATGTTTAGTTTTTCTTTAGTCACTGTGCTAGTGAATGTCTTGGTCTCTATCATATGTTGACAGGTTTTGCATCTTTTATCGCCACAGGGTCCAGATTGACTAGGTTGGTTTTGACTAGCGATTGTTGTTAGCTTGGCCCTGACTAGGATGTCCTTTAGGTTTTTTGGTCTCCGGTAAGCTACTACAGGTTTGTTCGGAAGTATTAGGTTTAGTATGTCTGACGATTGCACGGTTGGCCAGTGGTTTGCGATGATTTTACCTACTTTGGGATTGTCTGGGTGATAGGTCAGAATAAATGGTATCCTATCAACCTTTTCTTTCTGTCCATATCTGAGTAGGTCATCACGGTTTGTTTGTTTGGCCCTTTGGATTGCCTCCGCAATCAGGTCTTTGTCGTAGCCTCGGTAAATTAAATGTTTAGCCAGCTCTTCAGACCTTTCTAGGAATCTTTCATCGTCGGAGCAAATTCTGCGTATCCTTAGTGCCTGGCTATATGGAATGTTCTTAATGCAGTGTTTTGGATGACAGCTGGTTGGGAGAAGATACTGGTGTTTGTCGGTTGGTTTCGAGTAGATGTCTGTGTGTAATTTGTTTTCCACCAGTCTGGTTGTTGTGTCCAGGAAAACATGGTTTGAGTTGGAAATTTCTGCCGTGAATTTTATTGAAGGATGGAAGTTGTTTGCCTTTGAAATGAAGTCATCCAGACTTTCTCTTCCATACTGCCACTTCATTTCTATATCATCGATAAAGCGTACCCACTGGTATGGTGTACGCTCAACCGATGCTAAGAGCTTTCCCTCAAGTTTTCCCATGAAAATGTTAGCATACGAAGGGGCCATTTTAGTACCCATTGCAGTTCCATTGATTTGTAGGTAGTTTTCTTCATTAAATTCAAAGTTGTTGAGTTTTAGGACAAGCTCCAGGAGTTGGATTAAGAAGTGTGTGGGTGGATTGTTTACAGTTCTTGTTTCCCATGCTTCGCTGCATGCCTGTAACCCTTCGTTGTGCGTTGTGCGGTATGTTGGTGTACAAAGATGTGACGTCTAAGGAAGCAAGTAATGTATCTGGCAGTAATGGTTCACTAGCTTTGCTTTTTATGAGATAATCTGTCGTGTCTTGAAGATATGATGGTAATTTGTGGACATGTGGTCTCATAAAATGATCTAAATATTCTGATATCCTTTCTGTGGGGTGCCCGTTACCTAAGATTATAGGTCTGCCAGGGTTTCCTTGTTTGTGGATTTTGGGTAGAAGATAAAATCTACCTGCTCTTGGGTTTTCTGGGCTTAAGTAGTTTTTGGTTTGCTGGTCTATGTGTCCGCTTTGGTACGCCTCGTCAATAACATTAGTGATGATTTTTGCATATTCCAGCGTTGGATCATGGTCCAGTTTTTGGTAGAACCTAGCATCACTTAGTTGTCTACTTGCTTCACTAATGTAGTCTTCCCTATTCATAACGACAACAGCGACAACAGCGGAACCCTTATCTGCAGGCTTAATTATTATGTCTGTTCTGCTTTTCAGTGAGTGCAGGGCATCTGTTTCTTCTTTTGTCAAATTAGAATATTTGTTAGTATGGTTGATATGTCTGGAAATATCGTTTTCAACCGAGTTGATAAAGGCTTCCAGATTCGGAATTGAACTTTTTGGTGGGGTCCAGTTACTTTTCTTTCTAAATGTGGGTTGGTCGCAGCTTATATTTTCCTTTGATTTGCTTGGTGGTTGCAAGGCAAAATGGCCTGGCCACACTTTCAGTGATATAATACTTATTGCTATTGCCAACAACCACAGCTGGAGTTCCGAAACCAGGAAGGAAAAGGAATCATACTGGATACGCCGCCTTAGAACATTGAAACCAAGCGGTCTAAACCAAGAAGACTAGAAAATGAAAACTATGCACTAGTAGAATTTAACATTTTCTAAATCTTCTTATCCTTCAATTTTTACTATAAGAATAACCGGTATAGAACCAAATATCCGGGATATAATCTGCGTTACATATGTACACAAAGTAAAAATAGATGTCGCTTTGGCTTGTAGACTTTTAGGGAATTATACAACGTTTTCAGTTTCCGCAACTAGTCTATACAAGCTGGTTGTATTTATAGTTTTAGCTCATGTGAAGATAGAAATGTAGAGGTTTACAAACGCAACGTTTTTGTGTTTATTTGTTTGTCGTAACTATGTTTTGTATTTGCCTTTGAAAAAGACTCATTAAGAGTCGAAAGCGCTTAGGCTAGTTAGTTACTAGTTTCGTACTGTTCGTCGTCAGTTTATTGCATCTATATATATATATATATATATATATAGAATGGTCTGCCAGAACACAGCACACAACTGGTATTTATACCCTTGAGACTCATTGGTCTTACACAGAGATTGATGGGAAAAACCTTGGTGTAAAAGTGTGAGGGAAACACACAAGTAGTTTGAGTGATACTTAACTTCTTAGTAAGCTCAAAAGTATTATGATTCACACTTACACAAGTTCTTTGGCAGTGGAATTACAATATATTTGGACATTTGATATGAAGATATTCACATCGGAACTTAACTTTGTATCTCAGAAAACGAATAAACTATGCTAAATAGTGTGAGAGGATTGAAAAGAACCCAAAACACTACGATCAAAAAGACCGATTTGGACCAACATTGAAAATGGGAGACAAACCCGTACAAAGTAAGTGCTAATCACAATTATCCAAATTAACAATATATCAATAATTCAAAATCACTAAATGTGATATTAAAACATTTGTACAGTTATTTATTGCGCCTAGCAACCCTACAAGCTTTTTATGTCTTCATATATGTATTAAAATATATTCCATTTTATTGACCAATAATATAGACATATGAATCACTGAAATCTAATATTCAATGTTGAGACATGTGAAAATTATTTTTAAATGAACCACACACTACATATATAGCACCAGAATTTATCACACCCTGTATATTATCTTCCTTACTGTAACTGCAAATCACATATTCACTTATAGCCATGAAATCAATAGGTTTCTCCCTTACCCAAAGCTCATCCACAAATACTGGCATTTGTATATGGTAAATAACTCAAATTTCTCCAAATAAAATTGAAAACATAATGGACATGTGACATAACATAATATGTATGGAAACCAATCAGTGACAGACAGACAGACAAACAGACCAACCACATTATACCATAATATTCTCCACCTTGTGGCAGGCATTAAAAAGATATTTGCTTGAAATGAGTGAATAACATATATATTCATTACATGGCTGAAAAGCTCCATATTTTCATGATATTTGAGTTTTTCACCCATGAGATGAATTATATCTGTCATTCACTTAAAGGAAAGCAAATTTCTTTTAATTTTATGCTATGCAAAACACCCTATAATTATAAAGCTTGCTTTCAATCTTCAATGGTCATAATGCCATTTGCCTATACTGATAAATTATTATATGTATCTCAATGTGTAGCAACATGCTGCAACTGTGTCATTGTCTTTATACAGGGTTCCTGCAGACTTAACAAAAACAAATTCCACGACTTTTCCAAAACTTTTCCAGGGCCATTTCATAAAACTCAAGGACCCCACTATCTTGCACTGTCAAGTAAATGAACATAAAGAATGACATCTTTCAATCTAAAGTAACAAATAAGTTAACAACAAATATTTTTAATATGTACATTTTAAATTTACCTGGGCTAGCACACTTTGACTTTATGTTGTAATTCATGTCATAATCCAATGATCAATGTAATCTTTGTATGTGTTCCTATTTACAATAATAACAAAACACATTACTTTCCAATTGCTTTCTTTTATTTAGCGAACTACAATGGAATTCACATGATACTTCCATTAAGGGAACTTACTCGTTATATGATTAAAACCATTTATTGATTGTAATTTTACTATTTCATTTAATAGGCTCACAGTGCTCTATGAAATTTGAAGTAAAAAATTTTTTTAACTCCATTGTCTCAAATTCCATGACTTTTCCAAAACTTTGCAAGGTTTTGACAAATTCCATAGCTTTTAAAGGCCCTTGAAATTTATTTTTAAAATTCCAAAACTTTTCCTGGATTCCATGACCTGCAGGAACCCTGTTTATAGGCATGAATCACTCCCAAATCACCCCATTTCAAATACCATGATTTAGGGCCAAAAATGCCCAATTTTCATAAACACCTGTATCTGTTTATGCAGATGCTAAATTGCATATACTTATAAGAATATACAGATAGGGAAAGGTGTAATTATGATTTTTAACATAGCTTTAACAATTTTTTCAGTCATAGGGCTACAATGTCAGCAGTGTGGCAGTTTATAGTGATCTGCACTGGGGTATCATGCCACATACATGTAGCATGATGTCCCACCAAGTCACATTATCTTGACACATGACAAACCAGTCCTAACACTAACCTCTTAATGCTGAGCACCAAGCAAGGCAGCTGTTAGTACCATTTTTGTAAGTCTTTGGTATGACTCAACTGGGGATCAAACCCAAGACCTCCCGCATCTGAGGCAGACGCTCTAACCACTAGACCACCGGAGCGGTTGTAGGGAAAGGCATTTGTCATGTTAATATACTGACTGCTTCATAAGGTTTGCAAAAGTTGAGAACAAATTTAAGACAGCTTTCAGACTGACCACTTTGTATAAATAAAATATAGCATAGGAGCATAGGAGTATTTTTTTTTTAACTGATTAGTTTGAAATGTTGCAAAATTACAAGCAAAAGAAGAACAGTTTTCACACTAATTAGTTTGTTATATCTGCAAAAAAAACTTACAAACAATAGAATATTCAGACAAATTTTAATCTCTCCTCTTTTCTTTCCACTCCTATATAATTTCTCTTCAACACCTCCTCCTCCACCAATTACCACAAGAGCAGCTGTTGAAAACCTTGTTAGCTCTAGATGCTAGCAAATACAACAGGATCCCAGTCTACAGCAGCCACTTTATTAAGACTACCTGCTTGCCACTCAGCAATCAAACCAATGAAGCCAGTGACAGAAGCATCAGAGACAGAGCCTGACTAGAAGGCAAAACACAAGGCCCAGGCTTTCTTGTAACATGAATCCATGATAACATCAAACAACTGTAAGACAAAGTTCAAGGAATTCAGCATTAAGTGTGTTATATCTCTACAAATATCAGGGATAGAACACAGGATATTATATGTGTCACTCAGATGATTTATTGCATGGATTATACATATCAAAGCCATCTGGAATACACCAGCTCTAATAACAACTCTCTCACAAATACAAAAGGAATTAAATAGATTCTTTGAGACAAAATTGCCACCAAGTGAGATGATTTAAAGAAATATATCTCAATCTTTAATATGTATAATTATTTGCTTTTCAATTAAATTCTACTATGATAAGGAATTGAGAAATGTCAGGAGTGTTGTGACAGTTCAATTCTAGAGATATTATTGAATAATTGATCTGCGTTTAACTGGAATTAACAAGGTGAGTTATCAGATTGCTGTTTTCACAAATTTCAAAAAAATTAAATAATGTCTCATTCATTGTAGGGAGCCTACCAATTCATATTGATGACATTAATACTAACAGTATGATAAATAAAATATAAATATCATGACCTTGTCATATATGTATGCATAAATTATTGAATGTACTTATCTGATTACCTGAATATTTTACAGGAATATGAATATTTACATTATATGACATTTGATCATCAATAATTTTCATCATATATCTTTTTAATTTGCTGTGATTGCAAATCTAGTGCCTACTAACAAATGCACTTTTTTCTGCATGGAAAAAAGTATTTTTAAAAGTGGAAAACTTTATGCCATATAAACTCTGTAGATGTCTTGAAAATGAGTACACTGACCAATCTAGCAAACTGATATTTTAAAATGAAATAAAATGCTTTGGATCATTAAAGTGCTTTGTTTTTTTTTATTTTTATTTCAGTGAGAAATCTAAACCTCTGGCCAACTGGGTAATTTAACATGCACTTGTACTTGAGAAAATTTGCAATCATATTTTGATCTGCCAAAGAATGACTTGCATAATGATCATCTGTAAATGGATATTTTGAGTCACAAGGATATATTAGTATGATTTAATCAGAGACATGATCAAAAAGGATGCTCCACTATAGTCTGAAAACTTAGAAAATTCTGTGAGAAGGATGTCAGCAAACACCAGTGATAATGACATATGGAATGAGACACACAATTTTGCAAATGACTCACTGCAGTTACAAGAGTTGGCAGGCCCAACTCCCCTGCGGTGGGGGATTCTCTCCCTAATCATATTAATTATGTGCACTGCCCTAGGGAACATGTTGGTGTGTTTGGCAGTGTGCTGGGATAGAAGGCTCCAAAACATGACCAACTACTTCCTCATGTCTTTGGCAATTGCGGACCTCCTGGTCTCTGTGCTGGTTATGCCATTTGGTATGCTGGTAGAAATGTATGGTGAGTATCTCAAGTGTTTTTACAGCTACTGTGATGGAGGCTGCAGGGTGGTAGTGGTGGTGGTAGGTGGGCAAACAGGCAAAATTGAATGCTGGCTATGCCTTGTGCATTTTCACTCAATCAATGGCCCTATAAACACCTTGTAGTGATGTGGAGACTGATTTGGTTAAGTTCATGTCTTCTGGTATGCCGATCAAATAAATGGTGAGTAGAGTTGGGTCCCATTTAATATTTTGTATTTTTATTTTCTGCAGTATTTCTGAACAAATCACAATATGTAAAATAGTATACTTCAATTATATTTGGGACCAACAATTTCTTTTCTCTGGCAAGGACTTGGATATTTTAAAATTTTAATTCCGGCTTTTCAAATAGCTGGAAAAAATGTTGCTTTAAAAAATACATCAAATTAACAGCATATTACATCCTTTATATTATTGAGAAAAAGGATCTTTTTCTTGAGACAAAAGAAAATAAAATGTCTTTAACTGAAAGAAAATAGCAGCCCCACCCATCAATGCTCAGCCCCACCCATCAATGCTCAAGCTTAAATGGTAAGTACCTTACTGTAGATGTATATGCTATGAAATGTTAACTGTTGAACAAATTGTCATTAAAAAAACAAACTAAAATGGGATGATAAGTTTACACTAAAGTCAACATATATTAAAAGACATTGTGCTAACATTAGAGTTTGTTGATAAAAAAAAGTTCTGACATGATGTGAACTACTCAATAAACAAGGTTTTTGTAAATTTCTTATAAATTGTCAAGGAATTGCTATTTTTGTAAATCATTTGCAATATTGATACACAAATGAATAAAATAAGCAAAGAATATTGAAATCTGGAGACATGATCAGAATTGACCCATTAATATAGTAGGGAAGTTTTGAGTTGAATGCCAACTCCCTGGGCAATTTATTTACCAGTTAGAAACAGTAAAGTTAAGCCACACTTGTCAAGAAAATATTTACACTGTAGTGGACAAGAGAAATTCTATAAAATTCAAAAAGACAATTGCTCTTCTGAGAGTCTGAGAAATACTTTCTTTATTATAAAGGAGTACATGTATTTAACACATGAACTGACACTAGTAAATGACTTGTTTTCTTCATCTGAAATGTTTTGAAAAATTGCATTTGGGACAAGCATCAACAATTGGTCTCCATTATGGTATGGCAAGCATGTAATTAAATATTTAAAAATATATATTTGTAATATTAAAAAATTAATTTGTGACAAATAAAACTTTTTTTTTTTACAAAGAAGTAAGTTTTGTAAATATTTTATCATGAAAATCAAAATCTGCTTTTGGTATCATTAAATTCATAAGAATACATGTACTGGGGAATTTCCTTACATTCCTTCCTGACAGAAACTAATGTAGTACTGATACAGTGAAAATGTAGCATGGTACATACCACCGGGGGAAAAACATAATGCAAACCTACAATGGTAAGTATCTCTGGGACATTCTTAGTGTCCAAGTCCTAACAGGTTGAATTTGGCAATTAGGATTGAAGTGGAGATTCCATTATGGTACATGGTTGTACTTCATGTTTCATTAATTATTCTTTATCTTTCTTTCCAATCATTTTCCTCAATCAAATAAAATATATTCACGAGGTCTTGACATCAAAAGCTAAGGGTTGTGATAGGCCAGTTCAGTGACTTAATTATAGCTAGTAATGTGAATTACCAATTGCAAATTCCTTTGCATTGCTTTCTATATCTGAAACTATTTTGTTTAATACTCTTTGTTCTAGAGGACATCTTACTCTGAATTGAAAATTGCAAACATTCCAATTTACAAAATATACTCAGACTTTCTTGCATGCTTTAAAACAAATAGATCACAGACTAAAATTGATTTTAATGAATTTAAAGGAGAAAATAAAGTGCTTTCACCATCATGTTTGAATTTTAATAATTGCAAAATTTATTACTTGTTGAGGTAAAAACCTTTTACATATGAACAAGCTCTCAGACCAATATAAAATTTAAAATATGGTTTATATACCCAACTGCACAGCCACCAAAAAATTGAAATCTTTATTATGGATGCCATGAATACAAAAACTGAATAGCTAACAAGCTGAATTAAAATAATCATCAGTTATATTAGATGCTCATTTAGGGTTTTTAAATTGAAAATCTGTCACTTTTTCAGATAACATCTTAATATAACTGAAACATTATCGTTAATGCAAAAGTTTAAATTCAGATTTCTTAATGAAAACATGTTGTGCACAAATATCAATTAAAGATGCATGGAAAACATATTAAATGTACTCTGAAACTAAGCCAAACATTTTCAGTCTATTGAAATACTACATGGTTAGAGAAATATTTAATTGGCAGAGGAAAATTAGCTGTACTACAATACTAGCTTTACCTCTCTCAGTATAACAACTTTTGCAGTTTTCAGACTGAGAGGTCCATACTTGTTATGCAGCATATGCTATTGCAAAATGTTGAGCAGTTTGCATGTATCTATTAAATTAAAAATACAAAACATTATGTACTTTAACTAATTACAGCATCATCATGTCCTTAAAATTACAATGCCCTTTTTTTGCATTATATCAGTTGACTTTCTGACAAGTGACTGCCTTTACACAGAGAGCATTATTATAAAAAATGTACCAAGCTGAAAGAACATGTCTCTTGCCTTTTATGGCCACAAAATGCAAGAAAAAAGTTTTATATGGTCCATCATTGTAGTTCTTGTTAGAAATATCTTGACAAATTGAGTTTGATATTGTCCATCATTGGAGTCCTTGTTAGAAAAATGCTACACAGAGTTTGATATTGTCTATCATTGGAGTCCTTGTTAGAAAAATGCTACACAGAGTTTGATATTGTCTATCATTGGAGTCCTTGTTAGAAAATTGCTACACAGAGTTTGATATTGTCTATCATTACTGATTACTCCAAACAAACTGCATAGACCCAGATCTACCAACACAGATTTGGGTCTGTGCAGCCTGCAGTTGGATAAGCAAATTTATATGGTTGTTGTCAGTCAGTTTATATAAAATTGTGTATTTAAATTAAATAAACAAAACTACAAGCCCAGAATTTCACATAAATTTCAGATTCATAGATATGGGTATGTATTCAGTCATTAAACTGATTGATACTTTTTTGGCTGTTAGGGTAGTTTACTGAATGTAAATACTGGTATTGATGATAAACAATTTTAGGGGCTTTGAATTGCTTAAACTGAACACAAATCTTGGCCAGAGATTAATCTCCCAATATATACATGTTAAAGGCATGAAATGCTAATTAACCCTTTTTGAGGACTTAACTTCAAATGAATTATGATATCATGACATTTTATTGTATACTTTTCAATGAAAATAGAATACAGCTTTTTAATAGTGGGAAAGTATATCTCTAATATCAGACTGATAAATCAGCCCCAAAAGGCCTACATATATATTAAGTGTGGAAGATCTGTAAGAACACATGATGTTAATGGCTTGAATCTGATGGTAACATGCTTAACTTTAAATAGATTCTGAGGATCCTAAGGTACAACTATCATGCAGATCATATTTTCTATGATTGCTCTGATAGGAAACATATTGCAATATAATTCATCTGTCAAAAAAATGCAATCAAATTTCTCACTACCATATTTACTCACTTAAAATTTGAGTCAAACTGCAAACAAGATCATGACTTGCTGTTGAAAAATACACCTGCAGATCAGGAGCAATTTTGTTTATTCTACTGATTAATCTTTACAGACTGCACAGTCCTAGATCTGCATTATGCTATGGCAGATATGGGTATGTGAAGTCTGCAACTGGACTAGACTTATAAGTAGGTATATACAATAACTCTCACAGCATTCAAAACTGGGAAGGTTTTGATAATTTGTACAATGCAGACAGACCTGAAACAATAAGGAAGTGCAATGAGTGAAACTTTACAACTCTATTCATTTTTTGCAAGTCAAAAGGTGTAATTATCTGTTTCTGTTTCTGCTACAAAAGGACAACTGAACTTTTAGAGCACAAGTAATGAAGAATAAGAGGGGAGAAACCAGATGTCTGTCTTAAATATTACCCAAAATACATGTTTTGTGATAAAAGAAATAATCAAATCTGGGGGGGAGGGGCATAAAACCTGAAATCATCCCTGGAATGTGGCATCCTGAATGGTGCAATGGATAAGTGTTGTATTCCTAACTTTGACCTACAGGTTCAATTATCATGTTCAGTGGTACCACACAATCAAGACATTGGCATTCTGTCATCTATTATAACAATAATTTCTCTCTCACTATATTGCCCCTTGTTAAACTGCAACCCATTATAACATGGGTTGGTCCCTCACAATGAAGTCATTTGCAATAACTGCCACCTATCACAATGTAGAGTACTCCCTCATTAAACCCTTGGTATACTGCCATCTATCATTATGAGATTCTTGGTGTAATACCACCTACATTAAAGCAAATTTGTCTCTCATTGTAATGCCCCTTGGTGAATTGTCACCTATTATAATGTGGGTTTGATGGTTACAATTAATTAATATGCATTTAATTTATTATGGCCACTAACATATTTCCCTTTTAATTTTTGACTCAAAATAAATCACTAACATTTTCACATCATTAAATACTAATATTTCTGTTTTAATCTACTATCAAAATGAAAAGGGAGCTGTGTACCTATTTTCTCCAACTAATTTATATATAATTAAATCAACTGCTACTTTATTAGCATAGCATGGCTTGAAATGAAGGAAATATTGTGCTCTCCTGTAAAAATACCTACTGGCTGATGACTACTTTATTGTGATAGGTTTTTCAACAATTGATTAAAATGCCTGAAAGAGAGAGAGAGGGATTTCATTACCATACATCCCAATATAAACTCCTCTCTTAATGTTTCACAAGTGGTCACTATACTGTTTAATTCCCCCCCCCAACAAAAAAAAAACAATGCACATAAATATATTAATATGATGCTTAAATTTTCAATTACTAACTCAGTATGGGTGCTTGAGTAAGTGGATGGAAGTTATTCCACATATTTTGGATGCAGAATTAGTATTAAGGTACATAAAGTGCAAATCAATCTCTAGATTTAACATTACCCACCTCATTAAAACCAATGGATAAAGCCTGTAGCTATTAGAAGATAGGTATATTTCAATTGACCTCAACTGAACCCCAATTGTACTCCCACTCTCTAGTATCAAAGCATGAGCAAAACAAAGAGCAAACAGAAGGGACTATAACAGCTGAAAATTGTGCCATGATGTCTTCATGGTCATGCACCAGACTAGTGACATGAAGGGGATAGGTTGAATCCTACCATTAGAATAGCTAGTGTTGCCATGCCATAAAACACTAAACCAAATTGAAAATTTAGCCCACCAACAACCTTCACTTACATAAGATCTGAATAAGATAAACTGTTATCTTCCTAATACCCATATTACTTCTCCAGCAAATTCTCTCCACAAAGAAGCTGTACTGATGCCTATCTCTCAGACTACAACATTAATCATCATTAATTTGTGAGTCAACTTGTAAGGTAGAAAATTTTCCTGCTGATACAACCCACCAGAAAGAAGTACAATTACTATATCAATGATGCAGGAGACTTGAAGTCATTTGTTTTGACTAGAGTATCTTACAATTACATGTATCTGTTATGGATGAAGAAAGAGTAATGAGAAGACTGGTTATGAATTGTGTATCTTGAACTTCTCAGTGCTACTGGACTCATGGTACTAATTATACAAAATTATACACAGAAAAAGATTAAAACCAGTCTAGTGATGGGTGAGCATAAAATTGAGGAGATATTGATTTGAAACAGCATGGTTGGTTGATAATGAGAAGCAAAAAAAAAAGGATTATTATCTTTTCAAAGCTCATCCTATCAATTACTAAATATGTTGTGGGTTGTGGTTTTCTTTTGCAAGATAGTCTTGGAACTGTAATTATTAAAGTAGGATTTCTTTTCCTTAGTTTTTTTTTGTACATGCAGTTTTAAATAATACTGCAGCTCATATTGTTTCTCAACACAAAAGCATACATCAAGGATGGTTCTATGCTGTGCTTTTGGTCCAAAGTTATTTAGAAACTAAAAGATATTAAATTTTCACTATTGTTACATTTCCATAAATTATAAAAATATAATCAGGGATCTTCCATTAAATTTTTTAAAATAAATTAAGACCCACACATAGCTTGAAAATACTATTCTTTCTCTGATTTGAATATAGAAAAAAAAACAAATGTAGTATTATTTATAATAGCTGGACAAGACAAATTAATGAGATAAAAAGAAGAAAAAAAAAATATCCCAGCATGAAAGAAAATCCAAAACTATTCTATCCATTCCCAATTACAAGCTTCACCACTTAGTATAACAAGCTACAAAGGAATTACCATTTTTTAATGATGTAAGATAATGAAAAATGCATCATTATCTTTACCTTTCTTGTTTACCAAAGTAAAATAACTGTCAGAGTTTATTGCTAAAAAGCATACACTTTCATTTTCTATACAAACCATATGACATTATTAAGATTTACTGTTCAATATAATTTATGTTATACAATGGGAAAAAAAATTATTTAAGTTACTGGCACATACTTTTCTGTTCTTCTAAATGATATCATTGAAAATTTATCAAGACATTTAGCAACAACTTGATTCTGTGCACTTTTTATAACCTTGATCCTTCTTATTTTCAAAATCAGCAAGGGGAAGGGGGTACAAACAAATGGGAAGGTGTGCAAATACTAAAAGTAATGAATCATATACACTCATCCAGAGTCATACCAAAGACTTAAAAAAGAGTGGTACAAGCAGCTGCTTCACTTGGTGTTCAGCATTAAGAGGTTAGTGTTAGAACCAACTGGTCAGACTGGTATCAGGATATTTTGACTGGGTGGGACATAATCCAAAATGTCTGCAGCATGACGCCCCAGTGTAAGACCCACATTACTATAAAATGCCATATTGTAGACATTGTAGTGATATGAACAATAAATCATTCAGGCTACATTAAAAATCCAAATCATACACACACTAATATACTCAAGAATCTCATGACCAATGACAAAGTTGACAAACATGCAGAGTAGTTTTGTTTGATAAGCACATGACATTTTTAAAATGGTAATTCCTTTTTCTATGTTTGATTTAGTATACATCATTTTTAATATGCTTATCAAAAAGTCCAACTGCAAACAACATAGACCCTCAATTGCCATTGCAGAACATACTGGCAGATCAGGTCTATGATGTTTATTTTTATGATTAATCCTAACAAATACATGGCCCCAGAGCTGCCAGAATATCTGGGTCTGTTCATTACCATTTTGTCTTTGGTATGATTTGGCATGGGGTTCGAACCCATTATCTACCACACCTGAGGTGAGTGCTCTAACCACTAGGCCACAGGAGCAGTGGAGCTGACTTGTACATGAGTATCTATGGTAGTTTGCTCATTTATGTCTTTCTCACAATGTGATATGAATTCCCAATCTTTTTTGAAAATATTTTACTATTTTTGGCCAAAATTGCACTTAAATAATAGAAAGTAAAGGAAAGGATTAATATATGGAGTACATGGCCTTTATTACAAATCTAAATATTCTTAGTTTATAAAAATTTATTATCTTTAAGTAGGTACATTATTGGAACAAACAAAATAATGAAGCAGAATATATCAAAACATAGTCATAGATACACACATACTTTCAAAAACTGATCTTGTATTAAGATGAATGGTTTATCTAATTTACAAACTGGGTCACAGGAAAACCAATATTTTCTTAGGATTAAGGTCAATAACAATAACCAGTTCATAGAGTTTGATTCGACCATAAATAATTCACTCTGTAAGAAAATATCAGAATGAAATATGTGAGTGACCATTCTTTGGCAAGCATCAAATTGGACCAGTATTGTGAGCTATGACAATAATTTGGAAATAAATGAGTTTCTAAAAAATAGCTTGTACTCTTTTTATTAAACTAGATCAGTCCTAGTAGCAAGCATATCCCCTTCAGTCATCAATTTCAGTATAAAAAAGGACTTGCCAGAAAATTAGCAACACAAATTAATTATTGTGATTTCTTTCATCAACTTTGATAAAGTTAACTCCACCCCCAAATCTGTCCTGACCTTTTGTATTATTTTTAAGTATCGTAAACACCTGTCAGTGAAGATAACCCAAAAGGGTTTAGAAAGTTGCCAAAAGAAACAGGTGTCCCTTATTTAGAAGTACCATTTTACTCCAATAATAAGACCTTGGTGGAAGATCTAAAAGTCCATCCTCCCAATTTAAAAAATCCCAATGACTGACTGTTGAGTTTCTTTGTAACTGGGGATACAGTTTTTAAATAAGCTTAAAGTTTCTACCCAGTTACTGCATTGTTGTGAATTTCATGTGAAGATCTTTTTTGGAATAAATATTGTTTAAACTCCAAATAAGCATCTCTCAGAAACCTTGTTTTTTTGTTAATCTTTTACATTAATACAATTAAATTTTCCCTAAATCTTACATGTTGTTTTCACCTATCGATTAATTTAACATTTATATCTATCTATATTGGCACTGTAACTTCACCCATCTCTTTTATTTCATTACCTTATAAAAAGTCTTTATTTTTAAAAAAAATGAACATAAAGTTATTCAAGTGCAATCATTAAAAGTTCGGAAAAGTAGTCAAGGATCCCCAGGAACAAATTTGAAGAGTCAATCTGTGTGTGTGTGTGTGTGTGTGTGTGTGTGTGTGTGTGTGTGTGTGTGTGTGTGTGTGTGTTTACATGCATCTGTGAGTGTGTGTGTTTGTTTGTGTGTGTGTGTGCATGAGAATGGACTTTGACCACCATAGGTGTTGTGGGTTAGTGTAAATATAGCTGTTTGCTAACCAATTATTGTTATCTGATTTCACTGAAAGTTACAAATAGTTAAAAAAAATTTAAATGTTGCTGTTCAAACAACAAACAAAGCATCTACCTTTTTGGAACCAACTACAACTTTTAGATGCATAACAGAGATTACCACCATGACATAAGCATACAAGCATTCCTCAATAAATAATATGGCAAACTCATTTCACATATTTGACACAAGCTTCTGCATCATTGGCAATGCTGCTATCTGAAGAAAGACCTAAGCCTCAGCATAGAGAAATTTGGTTACATCTAATGTATCCATGGCATTTCAATCAGTTAACCACCAGGTAGAGACAGCTCTTCTTGTTTGGTGACCATAGTTGCCAGATTGTCTGTCTCTCTGACTCAATGAATGAACTGCCATGTATTATTTTGTCTTTGGTAGTGAACTATAGTTAAAGTCATACGACATTTAGGAATTCATCCCCAATTATTTCAATAATGGGTGTCATTTTTTAGAATTTTGATTCTACATATCTTTAAATGGAAAATATTCATTTTATTTGTATCTCCTTACATGCCTTGGAAAGGTCATTATTGTCATGCCCAAGAAGTACATAAGGCAAATTCAACATTAAAGTACATGAACATTTTTGGATGAGATTGGCCTAAAGGTGTGATCCAGTACAATCCAGACTGAATGTCACATGCTGTGATGTCATAATGAAACCTACACATGTTGATAAACAAATCTGTACTTCCCTATATTGTAAAGTTTAGACTCAACATGCTCTTTTCTTAAATAAGTTTAATACCTGGCAACATTGTAAAAGTCCATAGCAATGGATCACTTGCATCTGGAAGTTTCCTGATGAGAGTTAAGAGCTGAACATTTGATAGAATTGAACAGACAATGGTTAAACAAAGCTAGCATTATATTTTTTTTAATTTTTTTTATTTAAGATGAGCAAATGCACATACATGACCTGTATGAATTTTACAATAACCATTAAATATTATGTATTTACTAACTTACTACAGACCAATGATATCAAGAAGATAAGTTAATCAAGGTACAGATGTATCACAGATGACAAATGAACATGTGTGCATATATAGTATTTAACAGTATGGCAGCAGCATCCTGGCTACAGAGTGCTGTATTATAGCTTTAGGTATCACCAAGAAAGACACTCTAAACAAAATTAATTCCATAAAAGGATTTAAAAAAATTCAATTTTTGACTTAAACCCATCTCCTTTAAAATGTAAAAATTCTTCTCCGCTAGGACATCTTCATTGGACACATTCAATGGCAGAAAGGTTGCTTTCATTAGTCATCTCTTGTAATATGCAGAAGAGAGCTTCAGGCAAGGTGAAGGTCCAACAGTTAATGATCTTCACTTTGGGCCAGTGTTATATTAAATACAGTTTTGCAAATTTCTTTTTAACTGCATCATAAAATTGTTGTACAACAAATGATGCATCAGTTTTAATATTCTGTCAACTGCATGCACAACAAAACATGTATGTTCACATGCTTTATCTGTATTTTCCCCCATTATATCACCCAAGAATTATTAAATTTATTAAATTTATCTGAATATCTGCAACAAATATAGATCTGGTCTCAATAATAACACATGTCACTCAGTCTGGCATATAAAGATGACCTTAGTGGTAACATATATTTTACTAAACATGGGATATAAAGTTGACCTCAGTGATAACATACTCCAATATCACTCAGTCTGGCATATAAATTTCACCTCAGTGATAAAATACTCCAATATCACTCAGTCTGGCATATAAACTTTACCTCAGTGATAACATTCTCATATCACTTGCCTAGCATGTAAATTTGACCTTAGTTATAACTGGTTGAATATCACTCAGACTGGCACCTAAAACTAATGACTTAGATAACAACACTTACATTTCACTCAGATTGATGTATAATGTTGACCTCAGTGATAGCTCTTACATACCTTCTGACCATAAAGTTGACCTTAGTTACAACACAGTTGATCCCATTGATAACCTACTTATATTTTACTCAGCCAGGCAAATAAAGCTGACCTTAGTTATAACATGACTGCATTTCACTAGACCAGCATCTAAGGTTGACCTCAGTGATAACATACTTATATTTCACTAGACTAGCATATAAAGTTGACCACAGTGACAACTCTTACCTATAGGACTCAGCCTTGCAAATAAAGCTGACCTCAGTTACAATATGATTATTATAATCAGCCTGGCATTGAAGTTGACCTCATTGGCAACATACTTATCATTCAGTCTGGCATATAAACTTTGACTAAGTCCTTCAAGCAATGTACTAGACAAATCTAGTGTATTCAACCTCACATCAGCTGGCACTTTGTAGAACATTTCCATATCAACACAATTTGCTATTCAAACGAACAGTAATAAAATTTTCTGACTGATTCCACAGAGCAAGGATTTGGAGGAGTGGTGGTGAATTGCAAGCTATAAAAAGATTGGCAGACATCAATTTCCAATTTTGTTTTACTGAATTATTTCCACCGACTACCATCTCAATCAGATTCACAATCCAATAAATTTAGCTAGAAGCATTTTGGGTTTCAACTGAAATACAAACAACAATTTGGAATTTTGTGAAAACATGCCAAGTACTGTGGACTTTTGATGCATCTTCTTTTATTCTATAACAGATGAATATTGGAGACGGGTGTAAAGGTTGCTCAGTGGTCAATGTGCCAGACTCACAAGAGAATGGGTTTGTGTTTAAATCTATTGGGGCAGCAACCATGTGCTATAGTTTTGTGTCCCAGTACAAGGCACAATAATTGCCTCTGCAAACAAGAACCTACTGGTGTTACAGTGCTGTAAAACACCAAATCAGGACAAACTAAAGCCAAAACACCAAATCAAACCCACCTCCAAAAGATGTTTATTTTTACTCATGTTAGAGATCTAAAAATTCCTAAAGGGGGACCCATATATATATATATATATATATATATATATATATATATATATATATATATATATATATATATATATATATATATATATTGCTTATGAAGGACATAATTAAAAACTGAAAAATTAACAGATACATCAACAAACAATAGTCATTTAAATTACACATCAATGCAGTATCTAAATGTCCAAAGTCTGAGTGATGAGCCAAATACTTTGCCATAAAATAATAATAAATAAATACCTTCAACAGAAAATACCCTCACAAGAAACTTTAATTGTTAAGAAATATCCAAGTCTCCACCACCACCACCACCTCTATGTACTGAATTTGCATTAACCATACCTATCTAACTTCAAGCAAGTGAAACAAAAATATACATTTTTTTTTTAAAAATTGTGCCTCTCACTACCTCAAGATATACATTGGAAAAATCTTCATTTAAAGAAAAAAACAAACCCAAATTTAATTCAACCTTGTTCTCATAACAACTATGCTGGCAGCTGTGACAAGCAGTTGGTTCTCCAAGCTGGAATTTTACACCTTACTTGGTACAAAATGGATATATTACTACAGTATGTCCCCCTGAGGGTGCAAAAATTGAGTCAAAAATCACTATGGTGTCAAGGATGAGGGTGAGACTTAATAATAGATAAACCAAACTTTCGTATCAAAACTGCAGTCAAATTAAAACTTTAGGGTCTCTGAAGCACAAAGGAAGGTAAAGGAAAATACTGTTACTAACAACTTCAAATGACTTTTGTCATGATTGGTTCTCAAAACCAATTAATGGACCACAGTCATACTGTCAGTATATAATCTTTTCTTGTTAAATTTCTCAAAGGCAAGACTTATTAGGGCAATCTAAGGGATTGAAACTGCAACACTATTGCTGAAAACTTCATGTGAAATTATCAGTGCTTGAATGGCATATCATTACAATAGTCACATAGGCAGGACATATTGACTTTTTCTTACAGCTTTTGCAGATGGTTATGAACATGGTTATGAACAAAACAATCTTAGATCAATGCAGAATGAACAAATTTTCACATGTTTTGTGTGTATGATAAGCCTTACCTGCTGGGACATGCAATATTGAGTCTTTTAAAACATATTTCAAGATAATTAAACCATCAAGCATTTTTTTAACAGGGAATACTTGTAGTGCAAGCTAGATTTCAAACCCAGATGACATTTTAGATTTTACTGAAGGTGAATATTTCTTTTGTTTAGCAGAACCCTACGTTAATTTTATCCTGCGCTACCATATATAAACACAAAATTTAGTCTAATATAAGCATAGAATACTTTTGGCAAGTGAAATTCACTGATATTCTGCTGGAAATATAACAAACTGTGTCTCAAATTTAACTCATTCAACTGCTTCTCCATTATCTTTATGGAACATATTGCTAACCATTCAAATCTTAACAAACCACAAACAAGAAAAATGAAAAAAACAAGTACTCAAGTCCAACAGTGGGAATAAGATTGACATGTATATATGTTTGAGAGGCAGAGTGGCCTTTGGACATTTTATTATTAAATAATATATTTTTAGACCTATTATTAATAGGGTTTATAAAACATGAAGAAATAAAAATAAAGCACTAAACAGATTAAAATATGTGCATTCCTCATAATAAATAAATATTCTGTACAAATCTTGACAGCCTGCTATTACTGGCATTAAGAACCCTATTAAAAAATCTCAAAGAATGTTTACGCCTATTGTTATAAACATCCAGATTCTTGTAGGTTAATTGTTGCAAGTTCAGTTGTTTATTTTCTTCTCATTCCACATCCCTCTATCAACTCCCATATGCAAGAGACAGACAAACAGATAGGAAAGCAGAGATGATTTAGATGAAAATCATTCAGATATTTAGGTCAATGACATTTCACACAAGTGTCTGCCTGGCACTAATTAAGAAGAAATCTTGGACATTACCAAAGCATTTCTGAGGATTCCTAAGACTTAGTTGTTCACAGGATTTGTTATTAAATCTAAGATAAGCCCTATAGTAAGGAAATAAAAAAAAAAAACTAAAAGATATCTGTAATCATAGTTTGCTATACAAGATTGTTCAGACCATATTAACTAACCCAATTTACAACAAAATTCATGCTGCATTAAGACAGAGTGCATTAACCTGAAAGCTAAATTTGCAGCTTGAAAATATAATTGAAAAAATTAGCTACTGCAATAATTTTGACAGTGTAACAGGAAGAGCTAGTCCAAATGTTAGACTTGCAGCTCAGACATCTCCAGAAAGGATTAAAATCAGCTACTACAGTAATTACTGTAGTAGGTACAGTGTCTAATTACAAACCTGTAGCTAGATTGAAATATAAAATGTTTTTTACTAATACATATTGCATACATGAACATTTAAATTATTCTGATAAGAAAAGAACTATTGCAGTGTATTCCTAGGATTGCAAGACAAAGAGTCAAAAATCCTCTTGGTGTCAAAACTGGTGGTCAAACTTAATAATAAACATTTTTTTAATTAAAACTAAGGGTAAAATTTAAAATTTGGGAGTCTCTGAAGTGCAAATGAGAATAAAAGGAAACACAGATTTAATGTCTGATTAATTACATCAAGAAATCTTAGTAGCACCACTTATCCTGATAAATATTTCCCAAACTACATAATCTACATAATTGCTTCAAAAATTCCACCATTAAAAGAAAAGAAAAAAATGCGTCCAAGCAAAATTTACAAGAACCTTATCTACCTATCTTGATATCATTCATTAACAAATTAATTAAAGGTTTATTCAAGGGCTTGAATTTTTCATTCAGGAAGGTAACTCATTACCAATAAATATCCCCCTCCTCATTACCACCAAGATATCTAGATAAAATGCCTTTCTTCAAGAGGAAGGTTTAATGGTCAGTCCATCTCCCTGATTAAACTGTTAGTGGTCTGAGCAGATGACATTCATCACCACCTAATGGAGCAAAATTAGACAGGAATCAGAATTCTACTCAATGTACCAGCCTAATTTTGATCCAAGATGACATCATAAAGTCTGCACGCAACCAGATTTATATTGTCTGAGCCAGTCTATTAGAAAAGTCCTTCTAAATTCTAACAATCATCTATATAAACATGCAAAGTGACACAGGAAAAAGCATGGAGAATATTTTTTTTTGAAAAAAGAATTAATGAGAATTTTCATACTGGATTAAAAACTTTTAATACCATTAATTCTTACCATACATAAAAATTACTTATTAATGCACTTCTGTAAATTTTACTTAAGTAGTCAAACTTACCATCCTTCTGCAAGAATTTTTCATGGGTCAAATACAGTATGAACAAGCCTCTCTCTTTACATAAAATATCAATAAAGTCTTCGACAATCCCAATTCAAGCCATTTCCCCAAAAACATTTTATTCTGAATCATTAAATATTTATCGCAAAATGATGGGCCATGATTTTTTCCCAATCAACCCATAAAATGTCTGCTTTGTCCGTTCTACTTAATTTAGAATATTCAGACAGACTTGGAATTTGTTGGATTGGAATTCTGTGTATGGGTTTCATTACAGCATGAAGGAAATTTGAGGACTTTGGGTCTTGAAAGGATCTCAATTCATCATTGATAATTTAACTGCCTTGAGAATAAAAAGCCTCAAAGGCTGACGATCCCACATTTTAATTTAGATTGAATACACAAAAGAATGAGAGTATTTAATAAGACTGTGAATGGCCAACAATGTGAGAACTGTATTCTATTCCTTGATGCATGCACTCATCTGACAAAATACAGAATTCCCCTTGCAACACACACACACACACACACACACACACACACACAAACTCACACACACAGAGTAATATTTACTAATATTAGATCTAAAGAAATCAGTTAAATTCAATAAAAGGAGAGGATTTTAGTATAAAATGAAGCAAAACTCACAAATTTATGCATAAGTAACACTAGAGATACTTGTTTAAAGTCAGAACATCTGTATTCAAGTTAAGCAAACAATAACGAATTACAGTTATAAAGCTAAAGATACACACATCACAAGAAGACACATGGCATTTGCTTGGTCCCTGATCATTATAGTACATCCAGATCCAAAGAAAAATATTCAAACAGACAGAATGAGAAAGGATAAAACTGTGAATTTATAAAAATCTAAAACAGTCTTTTTTGATTGTCATCTCAGATTTTTAAGAACACCACCTATTAACCTAAAGCAAACATTAATAGAAATTGTGAGACTAATTGATTTGTATATACATGTAAACATATCTTAAGATTAGGACCATAATGTTTACCAAGGTTCATTGTAATGAATCAAAATTTTGAGTTAACAAGAGTGAGATGGATGGAAAAGGTTTTCTATCTCCCATCTCTTTTTAAAAAAAATGCTAATATTTTGGTCATTTATCCACATTAAACAAAGAAAGGTACATCAATAGGTAAGAAATACAGACTGATGGACAAACTGACTATTAGATAATGACTGGAAAATTGTGCAGATGACCAACTAAGATAACAAGATTTTTCAGAAAAAAATAGTACTTGTTAATACAAGTGACTTAATTATTAACAATGATGTATTTAGGATTACATGTATAACATGTCCCTTCTCTCAAAGCATCAAAAAGGAATTTATGTTCAACCATTTATGTTATGGAATTTGGTCTGTACCATTTCCTTTCTGTCAAAGCACCAAATGGAATATTGCCTAACCATATTCTGTCTATGCTTTCACATATACAGTTGTTACAACTGTTTGGATTCTCTTTCCATCCTTTTACCTACTGTATCTACTTATTTATAAGACAACTCCAACTGCAAACTGCACAGACCCACATCTGCCATCGCATAATGTGTCAGCAGATCTGGGTCTGTAAAGTTTGTTAGGAATAATCAGTAGAACAAACAAAATACACCCTCATCTGCAGGCCCATTATGCTACGGCAGATCAGGATCTTTGTTGTTTGCAGTTTGACTTGACTTATATAGGAAGTATAGATGGTATAAAGTCATGCAATCATCATAACGAAGCTTTACCATCAGCTTCAGACATCAGCAATAATTTGATCATGCCTAGGAAATGACTAGCCATTACATAGACTTCCTTGACCATTTCATAATCTTGCCTAGGAAATGACTAGCCATTACACGGACTTCCTTGACCATTTCATAATCTTGCCTAGGAAATGACTAGCCATTACATGGACTTCAATGACCATTTCATTCATGACAGAAACTAGCAAGACCCAATGTTTGTCTTAATTCTAGTTTATTTTCTGAAATACATGTTGACTCATACAGAATCAAACCCACTTCACATTCAATGTAGGGCATAATCTCATTTCTAAAACAACCATTTGAAATATCTTGGGCATCAACACTTATTGGTAAAACAAAATATCTTTCACTAACACTGCCTTTAGCACACTAGTTGATTTGTCATACTAATAGAGTATCAGTTAATGCTTTATATTGATTTGGTTGTAATGCTAAATCACACTGCCTATCCCTCTCAACAAATGCTTGTGTTCTTTTATTGAGCTAATTAAGCTCTTTCTTGACTACTGGGAAGCTTTTAACTTCAAACACCATCACCACCCAGTTCTCCAAAACAATCATGAATTCAGGGAATATTGACAGTTTGCAAGAATTAAATCTTCACATTTTATAACTTGTGTAATTGGGAGAAAAAAAATGCAGCTAAGAAAACATATCAATGGGAAGATCTGCAGTGTGAATTGTCTGATAAATCTAGTAACTCTCTAATGCAAATGGAATATTTTAAAACTGTTTCATGTAATAAAAACATTGTAAAGATTTTTAAATATGGGCAACTATGTGCTTGTAGAATTAAACATTTAAACTATTTCTAAAAATGTGCATATTTGACTTCTGTGACTTCACAACATGAGAAGAACACAATTGGTAAAGCTAGCATTCTGACAACTGTTGCCCAGAAATTCAAGAATGCTATAAAAAAAATATAAAAAACATGTAATACATTCACAGCAAGATAGTGATATATAAAAGGGAGATAATCCCATGGCCCCAAATGGGCATGACCTAATTTTAGGAAGGAAACAGGACATAAGGGAAATATATGACATTGAATTGTTTCTCTTACAAGGTGTTAGTTCAATTAAAGTAACAAAAATCATAACCGAATACGTTTTAACACAATTGCCCTCCAAAATCGAAGAGCAGGGGTGCTACAAGTGTGTGATGATGTTTCACTCTAAGTGTGCATTGAATTGGATAATGAATTTCCGGCTTGTTAGATGAGTAACAAAATCTTCACAATGGCTGTAATGTGACGTTAGATAGGCATCATTTTCATTTAAGACTAACGAGACACAATAACAAGTCTTTTGATAAAATACCATGTTAACATAATGTTCTCCTAAGGAGAAATAGCTATAACAATTTTCATTTCAAACCAACCTGACATCATAAAAAGTTTTTGGTGAAAACCCGTCAATATGACCATCCCTCCAAAATGTGTTGTGATAACAAGAGTAGTCAGATCATCACCATATTCATTTAGCATCAAATATGCATCATATGAAATATTTTTGTGAATTTGAAAGCCACGTTAATATGATTGTATGGTTTGAGTATAGATAACAAGATTTCCAAAATGGTCACATTAATGACCATATTGAATGTCCTTGTAGCACGATTGTCATTTAGGACCAACTAGACCTTGGAATGAATGTGTGCATTCAATTTCATGACAATTCTCCAAACAGTTCTGGAGGAGTAGAAATGATATGCGTGTGCTATCAGAATAGAGATGATGAACAGGCCATCCATTAAGCACTTCTTGTCTATTACCAAGAGAGAAAAAAAAAAAACAAAGGAATGAAGCTATGTAAAAGTCAACTGTCAATGGACAGGATACATGTTTTTACTGTGGTTCAACAAAAAATCATATACTGATGTGTATACAAAAAAACACAAGACATTTTGACTACCAAATTTTATATGTATAGGATAGCTAAATCTGACAAATAAAACAAAATGTGGTGGATGTACTTCTTCTTTTACTTGATCTTTTTGTTTTGAGATATGCCACTACTATGCATTCCTTTTTTTTGATGAGCATCAATTTTGGAAATTGTGTAAAGATACACGTTTGTCAGCACATCAACTTGGAAGGAGTCTCATTGTTATACAAGTCTGTCAAAACTTTATTTTGTGGAAATGGGATGGAGTCTAATAGTTTTACATGTTTGTCAGTACTTCAGTTTGTGAATTAAGGAGGGAGTCTCATTGCTTTAAACATTTGTTTTCAATTTGTGGATTTGGGAGACAGTCTCGTAGTTTAAATGTTTGCTGGTACTTCAGTTTGTGGATCTAGGAGCGAGTCTCACTGTTTAACATGCTTACTAGTGCTTCAAATTTGTGGATCTAGGACAGAGTCTAACTGTTATGTTTAATGGCACTACAGATTTGTGGCTCTATAAGAGAATCTCTTTATTTTGCACATTTGCTGATACTTCCATATATGGATTTGGGAGTCTTCAATTTGTTAATTCGGGCAGAAGTTCCATTTTTTTCACAGCAGGATCACTTTTTCTAGGTCCTTAAATTTGTGGTTTGTAGTAACAATGAAATTCACAACTAAAAATAGTTCATTCAAAGCACAGTATTTACTTGCATTTCATATAGAGTTTTAAAAAAGTGTTTTCTTACCTTACCACTGCTGTGATTAGGAATGTATAAAAGACCATGACATGACCCTTTGCCAACAAAAGACTTACCTGAAAAATAATCAAAAAGAAATTACAAAAGTTAACTAAACAAGACTCAATTTTTATATAATATTAATTTTCCCCCTGAAATTAAGTTCAAGAAATATGCATGAAACACAGTAAAAACACCAATTCAGTTCATAATGACTGCATCACATCAACTTCAACAATGAAATTGACATCAACTTCAAATCTTACATTATTCGAGTCTACATGCACTATATATTTGTTTATAAATCAAACCCAACTGCAAATAAAATAGACCCTGATCTGCTGTCTCATACTTCATTGGCAGATCAGGGTGCATGTTGCTTGTTCTACTGGTCACTCCTAAAAAACCAAAAATGCACAGACCCAGATCAATACATTATGCAATGGCAGATATGGGTTTTGTCCATTTTGCAGTTCACACTTAAGTGAGTAATTTCTTTATGATATGAAAGTTATTATAATCAATAGATTTACTCAAAACATTATTTTTTAAAGTATAAGAGTACTATCTAATGTCATGATTCATTAAAAGGATGTCCTACAGAAAAAATAGTGTTTTGATTCTGGCCTGGAATTCTTGAAAATTATCAGGTACAGGTTGTGGGCATATTTCACCAATATAAGTCCCTTCAAATGTAACTTGTGCTTTGATCCAAACTTTAGTTTTGTTAGCCATTCTTAGGTTTGGATGCACAAGCAGAAGCTTACAGGTTCTTAAAATGCTTCCTCATATAAACCTTATATACCCACAAATCTGGTCCAACAATATAAACTCTTATCAGCCATTGCACCATGCACTCACAAATCAAGGTCTACATTACTGCTTCTACTAATCACTCCAAACAAACTGCAGAGACTTCGATCTGCTATTGCATTATGCAGTAACAAATCTGGCTCTATGCAGTTTGCACCTGGACTAAGCCTTTAAGCAATTTACATACAATGGCTTAAACATGGAGTTGTTTTGGTTTTACTTGGCTTAATTTAGTGCTTTATGGCCAACCAACACAAGTAGGTTATTTAGTTCTTAGCCTATAAGAGTAAAGTGCTTTGCCCAAGGAGACACCATGGTAGTTGACCCTGGCTGGTCCCATGATAGGATTCAAACCAGCACCCTTTCCGGTTGTGAGTAATGTATGTTAAACACTTGCAGCTCCAAGGCTATTTTTGGTGAGTGACCAGAAATATGGCTTGAATTCAGTTGCTACTCAGATACTGTAGTGACCTGTTTAAGCTGAATTCTAAATAACAAAGTTTCTATGCATCATAACCATTGTCAACAACTTAGCACTAACAATTTAAAATAATATTCAGGTCCCATTGTAAAAATGCACCTCAAACTGTTTGATTAACATTGATTTTTCATTGACACTGATTTTTAAAGTGCATAAGTCACTAAAGAAATGGGTATAATGGTAGATACCTACTTGACACATACTTAAATGAATGAGATTACATAGTTTCACAAATGCCAATAGTTTAAATAATGCACTCCTACACCCAAAATGTGTGTGTCCTATTGCATTGGTTTGAAAATTAGGGTTGGAAGGTATGTGAGTTTTTAGGGCTTTTTACATACATACATACATACATACATGCATGCATGCATGCATGCATGCATGCACACGAACATTTGGGAAGAAAAAAATGGTTCTTGAGATATAATTGTGCTGTTCAAGAGTGTTACATGTCTGGGTTTACAGTCATATCAGGGCTTGTATGTCAGGGTCTAGTGTCATGTCTGGGTCTAGTGTTATATCAGGACATAGTGTTATGTATCAGGGTCTAGTGTCAAGTATAGGTCTAGTGTTAAATCAGGACATAGTGTTATATTTCATGGTCTACAGTTACATAAGGACCTAGTTTATTATATCAGGGTCTACAGTTAGGAAAGAAAGATATTACCATATTTGTTTATGACTAACTGATCTATTTTTCACAAACTTTGGCAATCAAGACAAAAATATAACTTAAACCACATCAAGCATTCTTTAATATAAATATTTCAAGTCTCTTTCTTCTGTACAACATCTAACACTGTCGTCTGTCTATGCTGCATTTCTACTGTCATGTAAACAGAAGAACCAGATGAACATGAAACTGCAGAGTTGTTGTCTCAGGAATAAACAGGTTGTTTGTTTTGGCTTTTGAAGCCTATATAGTACTGGATTCTCTGCCACTTTATTTTCTGACCCTGCATTATGAGCCTCTGAGATGTAATTGGTATTCACTAACAGAAATGTCCACTGTCACAAGCAAGCTTACACATTATGATTAAGCCTGCCACAGGCAGGAATAGGTTTCCATTAAGTCCCCACTGATAGGTTTCCATTAAGTCCCTACTCAATAGGTTTCCATTAAGTCTCTACTCAATTGGTTTCCATTTAAGTCCCTACTCTATTTAATGCCCAGGATCCATATTCTAAACTCCAACAGTGGAATCCTCAAACTCAAAAACACCTTTGTCATAGGTTTTATATCTATTAAACTGTTACAAAAAATGAAGAAAAAACCCAACAAATAACCTTTAATGATCTTGTGTTTCAATTAGTCAATTTATTGTCAGCCTTCAAAATTTAAGTTTCAGAATGCAGTAAAATCCAAGAGTTCTGTGAATATGGCAACAGGTTTGTGACCTAACTGATCCAGATAACTTTTATGTGTCTATATCTGCTAACTCAAATCTCTGATCCAACTAACAGTAATCCCTCATTATAATCCTCTTTATGGAAGTAATACTGTAGTAGGCACCTTACACTGAGATAGACTCAATGTATAAACAATATTTAAAAATGGAATCCCTGACCAGACATAAATGTGCTCAAGTATATCATAGTGTAGAACCACATATCAAAAGAATGAAAAATCTTACTGGAAGAGATTAAAGCAACTGAATGATTACTGAAGGAAGTGTTTGTTTCCCAATAGGAGTGCAAGATGCTGTCAGGAATAGGAGTCAATTACTGAGAATGAACAAACAATCCCTTACCTGTCAGAACTGGGAGTCAAAGTGAAAATATTGGACTTCTCTGAGTTACAAATGTGGTAAAGGAAAATGTTCACCAAGATTATTGTGTAACAAATATACAGTAGTATACACAACAACCCAAAGAGGTATAAGCATAATTGTTGCAAATATAAGTGAGCATAAAAAGAGGTAATCTATATTTTATATGCTATAATTGCAAAACACAGAATAACAATTTACTAAAGTTGTACATTTATTTTGGCTACTAACTTGGATTTAAGCTGGTAAAAATTCTTGTCACAAATGGGCAAAAGCCAGTGGGATTTGTACCAAGGATACCAACACAACATACAGACAATTTATATACCTTCACTCGCTTTACTCTCTACATGTCTATCAGTCTATCAGTCGCTGAATGATCATAAAGTCCACAAAGTCTGCAATGAGTGTAACAATGTGCTGAATCTGAGTGTGGATTTCCTCTCATATTCTTCTTTTCAAATTTGTAAAGTGCTATTGATCTATTTTATGATTCGACATGTTTAGAAAGTTTAAAAAGATCCCTCTTTTACAACATTTTTAGTTATATAGCATTCTCGAGTCACATAAATGAAGCCAGTTTCACTAAACATCTTGCACAAGTTGCTATTTTTACAGTAGAGACTGGTCTGCTAACTAAATATATCAATATAAATAATCCGTGAGGCTCAGTTTCAAACTGATGAGACCTAAATCTGTTTTATGTGTAAATCTGGCATTTTCAGTTGCTATAAACAAAACAAGGAAAGCACATTTAGGTCAAGGATAGACAAATGTACTCTTGCATTTTAATTACTCAGCATTCTTCTTTTTTGAAAATTTTTAAATTGATATGATGAGTGAAATTAAAGAGATGATGATAAAAATGACAAACAAAACTTTTTATTACTTTATTATATATATATATATATATATATATATATATATATATATATATATATATATATATATATATATATATATATATATATATATATATATATATATATATATATATATGTACAGGCAAACATATGATATAACTAGCAGGAAAAATGCATAACGATTATGTTAAAAGCATAATGGTATGTATACAGAAGGTGAAATTTTGGAAATATCATGTTGAGTGCTGGGTGGTTGGAGTACATTGTGGTTCCACTCTACCTATCTGGATCAGTCCCTGTATAGCACATTATTTCAAATCTAAAATGTAATCAATGATGCTCTTGAAATCCATAGTCTCATTAAATTTCTGACAGTTTCAATCCATATTAAGCCTTGACCCATTATCTCTTTGCAGGTTATTTTCCAATGAGCCACCATTTCTGTGTGTTCTGGGTTACAATGGATGTGCTGATGTGTACCGCTTCCATATGGCACATGTGCACCATGTCAATGGATCGCTACTTCACCCTCAAGTACCCAATGCAGTATGGTCGTAACAAGACAAGAATGATGGTGTTTCTAAAGATCACATTTGTATGGGTCGTTTCAATTGCCATAAGCAGCCCAATCTGTATTCTAGGTATTGTGGACACGAGGAATGTCTTTGTCAGCCAACAGTGCATTCCTACCCTAAAGGAGTTTCTGATCTATGGGTCTGTCCTTGCCTTCTACATTCCACTCTTCATCATGCTTTTCACCTATGTTCTGACCATCCGTATCTTGTGGAGGAACCAAACATTAATGCGTACAATAGATGGATCAGACTTTAGAGTCAGCAGAAATAACCACCTGCTCAAAAAGTCCTGTAATATATCAACGAGGTTATCTCCTCCAAGCCAAGAATCAAACCTTGCAAGTTCTGCGGACATCAGTCAAACTGAATGTAGTTCCTTAGTTAGGACTCCAAATACTGAAACGGCGGAAAAAACGACAATCATGATGACAGTTATAAAAAATGAAAATATAGATAAAGATATAGAATATGAGACAAAAATTGCACCACCAATCTACATTGAGGGGCCCAGTTCACAAGGGGAAACAACTCACAGCACTGAGACCCTACAAAACACAGCTGAACCCTTCTGTGAAGAACTCCTGAGCTCATCTCATGATAGAGACAACAAAATATCATCCAAAACTGTTATTTTTGCAGAAGGATCTGAAATGAAAGACAAACACGATGACACAAACTGGCAGTACCGCACTCGAGCTAATACACACAGCTCAAGTCAGACCTTTCATTCTAGTCTGAAACTCCCAAAATCACAGAACAGCCCTCTCCAAAGTTCCATCTCGTGCTCAAACTTCCCTCCAGAAAATCAAACATGGAAAACACTCCAACAGAATTGTATTATTTCTTGGTCTGAGGGAGATTTGATTCTTAAAGACAGGAAATCTTTCAAGTGGTGTCAACATTTCCATGAAATACAAAACGAAATGGATCAATGTCTACAAGAAGTAAGGAATGAGAAAAAGCATACAAAAAGTAAAATTACCTTAGATACTGACAACAAAATGCCTAGTTCGTCAGACAGAAAGCTCAACAATGAAGGGCAGATAAACCAAAAATGTGAAAATGGAGAAAGTAGTGAACTAAAAGTTGAATTAGTATCCGATTCAGGGGATTCAATTGATGATGTTGATTCTTCCTCAGAAAATACAGCCAACCTTCTGACACTTAACTCAAAGTCCATGTACATGTATCAGCTAGCAGTTCCCAAAAGCGTATCATCAAGTAATGTAAGTACCAGTAGTCAGACAACTATCAAGAGGAGACTATATAATAGGAATATTGAGCACAACCAGTCCAGAAAGAGTTCTGAGGATTCTGGGAAATCCCATCTCTCTGTCAGACAGAGTGCGACCAGACGAAGTATAAAAAAATTTCTGAGAAAAATGACAAAAAATAGGCAAGCTCTTAGTAAAATATCCAAGCTAACAAAAACAAATGAAAAGAAAGCTTCAAAAGTTTTGGGAATTATTTTCGCAGTATTTGTCGTTTTGTGGACTCCATTTTTCATCACTAATATAATGTCAGCAATTTGTGAATCCTGTTTATCAGCCATAGCTCCCGATACGATGTCAGTGTTTCTCTGGATGGGTTACGCTGCTTCACTGGCCAACCCAATTATTTACACAATGTTCAACACATCATTCCGTCGGACATTCCTCCATATACTCTCAGGCCATCTTTGCAAACATCCCAGATCAAGAATGGTGCGAGGAAGTGGTCTCAGTTACATGCATACATACACTGGAATGCGCAGGCAAACAGCCATTCTTGTCATCAATGGAAATAACCAACATCAGAGTTTTGGAAATGAACTATCCTCTAATGGCATTAGCAGATGATTTTTATAATAATGTTTATTGGCCATGATTTAAATAGGATACTTGCATACCCTAACACATTTGTTCCACTTCTTATTCATATCATGTGATCCACATCCAAAAGTATTATTATAGAACTATCACATAAAAAAGAAAACCTATCAAAGTAGTTAAAATACTCATGGCATTAATGGTTCAATCAAGGTACTGAGAATACTGATGACTGGGAGGGTTGAAGTGATACTAATTTAAATAAGACCAAATGGAAGAATGCAACTCCAGAAATATTGCAAGTAAGGGTCCCTTTTACTCTCATAATCTGACTCTTTACATAATCTTTGTAGTATTCTAACTTTTCTGTTATTTTTCTGGAGAAATAACATTAGCATCTGAAACATTTTTGATGGAATTACTGTGGTGGATTCCCTTTAAAAGCATTATGTACTCCGGTTTCAAGAAGTACCACCAGCAATGTTAAAGGGAGATAACTCCTAAAAGGTCTAAATATTTACTTAAATTTAAGTTGTTCCCATTACATTATGAAATTAACTTGAAAGACCAGTAGATCTATCACACAATTTGTTACTGTTATGAGTTAGTGTTATAGATTGAATCCTAAGAATAGGGTACATTGTGTCCCCACCCTCAAAATTTTTGGGGGGAGACACAACAATCTAAAGTGATGAAGGAAAATAATAGCACATAATGCACTATTTGTACTATAAAACTAAGATGACCTCATTTGCTTCATCAGTTTTTCCACCTTAGTTTTGTGGTCAGCACAATACATTCATATTTTTATTGGACACTTATGTTATTAAAATTAAAGTTTTATCATGCACTCAAATAACTCATAAAAACATTAAAATGTTTGAATATTTGCATAACCTAATACAAGCAGCAAGATCAAAATTTCCATTACAGACTTAACTCTCATGAAACATGAGTGCTGAGTGTACACTCATTATTTACAAGCATTAATAATAATAATAATAATAATAATAATAATAATAATAATAATAATAATAATAATAAAAATAAAATACCTCAATGTATCTTTTCTTTTCAAACTAACAAATCATAAATTAAGTATTGCATAAATTTAGTCTCTTTGGTCATTATTTGAGCCACAAAAAATAAATTTAATCTTCTTTCTGAATGGGTGATGTTAACTAAAAAGAATATGTTAAAATAATGGTGGTTGACACTTTATATTGCAAGTAATGAGGCTACCATAAACATTAAATATTTTCATTGCCAGATACATTGCCTTAAAATAGATATTCACTGCCATTTTAGTTTTTATCACCTTTTGCAACTTTGACCATTGGTGGCACTAATAATGACATGGAAGGACATCATCTAAGTTTTAAATTTTAAAAGAAAAGAAAAATAATTTGACAAAAAGCATGCTCATCCAGGTGCATGGTTTCAAGTTTTGGTGGGCATAGCCTGTGTATTAGTAATACAAACAATATTTGGAAAAATTATAATTGACAGCGTCATTAAATATCCTTCCAAACCTAATCATTCCAAGCCAAAACTAATTGTTTCACTAGCAAACTTTCATGAAACAAACACAATTTTGAATACAAAAAGAAAACAATCCTATTTTAAGATGGCTATGGATGGATCCACCATGACTTGGCTATAAGGTAAATATTGGAATTATCACCACCCTAATAAAACAAACAAAGATGCCATACATTTTTGGTAGATTTATTTTCTGACCAGTAAAATATTTTATTTAGAAAGACTCCAAGATATTCTTAGAAACAAAACAAAAGTTGCCATTGAATAGTAAAAATCATCCAAGATCTGTGAAAATGTTGGATTTGATTCCATTTCTTTAATAAGAGCTGATTCCTGCAATAAGAGAGGACTGAACCTGTGCTGGTTTACTGGTCAATTTGTGCAGTCCTGTTGTGACTAAAGTGCAAATCTGTGATAAACCTATAATTAAATTCATATTATATATTATTTATGGAAAGTAGTATTATATACTTGTCTATCTGCCTCAGTACATTTTAATGTTTATATATTTATTACTTTCTTCTCCATGCTCAGTACACACAGGGTAAAAGGCATTTCTGCAAAGGTAAGGATAGCAATTTTTATGGGGAAAGATCAATTTGCATAAGAAAATTTGTCTATAAATATATTCCTTAAAATATACTTCAAAAAATATATTTAATCAACAACTTTTAATTACTGAAGATAAAACTTGGATGTCTTAATCAATGGAACACTGGAGATGATCATTTACTATTACAATGTATTCATCAGAACAGAAAGTTACAGCAAAGAAATTAATAAAAAATGCATGTCTACCAATGCATGATGCACCAAATGCAGCTGCTAAAACTGTTTGAATAATTAATTAATTATCTCAATGTGCTCAATTTCATGAAGTAAATTAGTTTGGGGCTTGATTTAAAAGTCAAGAACTTATAAAATCAGATGGAGGCATTAATGAATGTTACAGGTTTCATTATATACAAAGAAAATCAACTTCATTGTTTTCACATGATTGTTCATTTTATGGGGGATGGGGACAGCAGGCATTCATTAAATTTAGTGAGGATTCAGGTAATGATTTAACCTGGAGAAAACTCTGTGTGTGTGTTTGTGTGTGTGTGTGTGTGTGTGCATTCAAGTCAAGTGAGTGTGCACTAAGATGCATATACTGGTATTATCTTTAAAATAAATTCCACATCTTTCCAATTAACTGATTTATTGTGAACACTTGCAGGTAGTTTAGGTTTTGCCACATTTGCAGAAATATTGGATAGGGTCAAACATAAAAACTACCAAAACAAACTACCAAAAGGAAAAGACACATCTTTATTTACAATTTTCACCAAAAATCTGCAAGCATGTACATCATAAAAAAAATATTTTGGCACACTGGATATAATGCTTCATGCAGTGCATGTACATCAGTGATCATATTAATTTCTACAAGCAACAGGCTGAATTTCAAAATCGGGATTTTAAAAAAATCCAACTGATGTTATTTTATTTATTTGTTTGTTCTGTTGATCATACTGTGTAGTAAATTTACTTGCTGATAAATCTAGAACTATAAGAAACTTAGACCCTAACTGATGGACTGCAAGGCAATAGGATAGGAAGTGTGTCTATCCATTGGTCCTTCTTACAGCTAGCTTATGACTAGCAAGTGTGACTTTACATCTTTACATATATTTTACCAAGAAGTTATAAAAAAAAAGAAATAAAAGCCAATTTTTTTAGGACTTGTTTTATCATGAATCTCTCTCTCTCCCCTCTCTCTCTTTCTCTCTCTCTCACACACACCCACTTTGAAAACCAACAAAATGGGATCATGGTTTTTACCATCAAATGGGGACATCTTTATCTTAACAAATTATGGGTGATAAAGTTATCATTTGTAATTGAACTGTGGTTTGATTTCCAAGAAACACTATCAGAATCTTTACCATCAGAACAGGTACACAAACATACACACGCAAAGTTAGAAACTGTACAATCAAATAATGGGCATTCCATAAGTATATATTTTAATTCAATTTCAATTTAATCCAAATGCTGCAGTAATCTCATCTCATGCACATAGTCTCTTCCATGTAACAAAAAACTAATCCGAAATATGCTGAAATTGTATGTGATGTATAAATGTCCAGAAATCTACAGAAATTGACCTGTGAGAATGGTGTAAATATAAAGAGAATGTGTTTCTTTTTCTAAATGAAATATTCAAAGAACTATGTGCCAATCTTCAGTTAAAATAATTTTATTGGCAAAAATACATTTCAGAACTGAAATGTCTTCCTCCAGCTGTAATGACAATGGCATTGACCTTTTGACCCCAAATCAATAGGCTTCTTCCTCACCCCAAATTCAAGTCATTAACAAAGTCTGATCCAGATATGTGATGCAAAACTAGTGCTATTGAGCTGAAACAATTTGTATTCTTTCCGTCACAGCAACCTTGACCTTTGATGTCTTGTCCCATACACCAGTATGGCTCTTCCTCACCCAAGAACAATTCATTCATAAAATTTGGTAGCTTTCAGCAGTAGTGAACTAAAGTTATTGTGCAAAAACAATTTGTCTCATTTAATGACCTCAACAATTGACCTGTTGACCCCAAAATAAGTAGAATAATTCCTTGCTGAAAAAGCAAGTTATGCAAAAAATTGGGTAACTGCAAATAGTGAGAATCTGAGTTATTGAACAGTATCATTTTTTTTCTTTTAGTCAGCAACTTTAACCTTTAAACTTTTCACCCTGCAATCAACAAGGTTCTTCCTGAGCCCCAAGTGTAAGTTATCCATACAGTCTGGTAGCTGTAGAAGGCAGAAATCTATAATTATTGTGCAGAAACCAAACAGGTAACAGATTTTTGGGCAGATATACATTATAAAATTACTTAATTTTTGGAAGATAAACAAAATAACACTTCTGTGGGACCAGTCTTACCCATTCCCCAAATAAAGATTTTAATGTACATGTACCATCATAAAATGTAATTGCTGGAGCAAAGCCATGAAAATCGATAAACATGAAAATATATGAATTCACAGTCTACTCAAATTAAGGTAATGGAAATCAAACCTGTGCTCATTTTTTTTAAAACCTCAATCAGTGTCACTTGTAATGTAGTATTGATAGATGAGGGCAATGTTTTTGTGAAAACTGAGGCTTCCTTAAACTTGACTTTTTTATACATAAAACCATTCATGCGATGATCGTGATGAAGACTCAGACCCTACCTAAAATAAGGCCAAAAAAGTGAGAAATACTTGAAATCTCATTTAAGCTAATCAAGAACGATCCTGTGTCATCCATATTTTGAAAAAAATATCCCCAAAATAAAGAACAAATCTCTCTGAAATGAAGAACCAGTTTCCCTCAATGGAAGGATCTTTCTGAAATGCAGAACAAGTCTATGAGAAATAAACACTAAATTTTCAACAAAAAACCAAAACAGAAAAAGATCTTTGCTGAAAAATAAATAAAAAAAACAGTGATCATTCAATGAAGAAGAGGTCTCCCTGAAAGGAAGAACAAAATATCCTAGAAATGCAGAGCAGGCCTTCCTGAAGGCTACAGAGCATACTTGCAGTCCTGATACAGATCTCCTGTCCTGAACTGTATCAGCAGAAAACACTCGATACTGTTCATTACAATATCAAGGCACACAGCACCAACTAGACTCCCATAAAGGGAAAGTTGTTGTTGGGCTTAACGCCATTTTTCAGCACACGATAGGCTATTCATGGCGGCCAGTATTAATGGTGGAGGAAGAAACCAGGAAATCACCAGAAAGAACCACTGCTACTGGCAAGCTTTCTCACCTATCCACATTCCCGAATCCTAGACTCTAGACTCGAACACATGCAGACAGAGGTGAGATGGCAGTGATCCCTAACGGACAGCGCTTTAGACCACTAGGCCACTCGGGGCCTCCTCATAAAGGGAAAGAAAAGTAGGAGAAAGATTAGAGAGTGCTTAGAGAACAAGATAAAAATATACATTGTTGACAATTTTTATAATTATCATGGTGGGTACTGATGATAGATGCAAGGTTCCAATGAATGAAAAGGTCTACCAAGATAATTTTATCTATTTATAAATTTAACAAACACGCTAGTCTCATTTCTAATACAAAAAAAAAAAAACATTCCATTTACTCTTATCTAAAAATTGCCCAATTCTATTATCATAGAATTTCTAAGAATTAACCTTGGGAAATGTTGTGAACAAATGTCAACGTGTTCTGAATAACAACTAGGACAATCAAGAAGGATTTTATATAATGAAAGGTTTCCAGAGATACAAATTGAGTCTGATTTATTTCTTGCCTATGATGATGCAAAAGTAAAATTATGTATTAGTGTTCAGCCTTCAACAATCAGAGTAAAATCTTAAAAAGACTATATAATCAGCACCATGAACAGAATAATGGATTTATCGTCTTCAACAGTGATAGTGATTAACAAATCATGACTTAACAAGCTGTTTTTGCTACTGCTTACTGAATAAAATATAAATTACCCATTACCCAAATGAATACATCTTGGGAAATTAAAGAGCACTGCTCTAAATATATTTTGTCACAGGTAAATAACACAACAAATTGTCAATGTTCCAATTCATCTAAGTAATGGTGCTAAAATAATTTACAAGTGACAAATAGGTAAAGGTCATTCTGAATATTTTTTTTATCAAAATCTGACAACACAGAACACATAAATTTAGTGAAGATAGCCATGACAAAATCTTACAATAAATATTATTCAAGTGATTACAGACTTCTGCTTTGAGATGGACATGAATTTTAACATTGGGGGGGGCTTTTGTTGGTCTTAACAGCATTTTTAACACATTGCTATATCATGCCATGCCATGGAGCCAAGTACTTCTCTTAAGGACATACTGAGGTAGTCAATCTGTCGGATAAACTGAACAGTCATTGCGAACTACGAACTACGACAAGAAACAAACATGTAAAGCATTTTAAGGTAACACAGGAAAATACAAGCTGTAGAACAATAGTCATCAAAGATTGATGCTTACCAAGGTGAGAAATGATATCCAAGAATATTTGGCGATGGTTTGAAACAAAAAATTACTGGGTTATATTTTTACAGCACAGCCTTACTATAATCATACATGTGGCAGAACCAGGACACCACATCAAATTAGATTGGTAAAAATCAGTAAAACTTTTTTATCTACGTAAATTTTATGCATTTCAATTTTATTTTTATGTTGGAAACAACTTAATTTTTTTACTTTAATATGCATTCACTTCAGATTATAACTAAACAGTTTTTAAACATGAATCCTATTCTGATAGGAAACATTAAAATAATCAATTAATTTATGTCAGTGATGTGTCAATTAAGAGAAAGAGAAATAAGTTGTATATCTCAGTTTAAGGCAAAGATTTCTATTATGTTATGTAAAATCCACAAATATTTTAAGTTTCCCTCACAAGTTCACTGCCTGGTGACCAATGCTGACATTCATATAAAGTCAGACACTTGACAACTCAAGGTACAAACTGAACTCTCAGTAACACATGGAAATACCAAGATATTAAATTTCTGAATGTTGATGATCAAATCTATATTTATCAGTATAGTCATATCCTTGATGCAAGGCTTCTTTTTGTTTCATTTCCACACCAAAAGAATCAAGTGCTAAATTTAGTAATGAGATTCCCAAACTCAAGTCTATTTATGGATGAAATTTGATAAATAAATCATTATCTCTATTTGTTTCAGTTACAACTTGTACAATGTCTCAAAAAATTATTTTTACCCAATCTTTACATTATCAACTAATCCTGGACCATTTTTCCATACTATTAGTGTGTGCATTTTAGATTTTTAATGTAACTTTAACAATTTTTCAGTCATATCGCTACAACGTCTACAGTTAAACAGTTTATAGTGATGTCAAGCACTGGGGCATCATGCCTCAGACATGGTGTCCCATCCAGTCACATTATCTTGATATTAGACCAACCAGTCCCAACATTAACCTCAATGCTAAGTGCTGAGCAAGGCAGCTGTTAGTACCATTTTTGTAAGTCTTTGGTATGACTCAGCCAGGGTTCAAACCCATGACCTCCTGAATCCAAGGCAGAAGCTCTACCACTTGACCAATGAGCAGTTCCATACAATTAGTACCACAAGTCTTATATTTTCATTACCAGATCATGATTCATTGTGAAGCCATGATGGCTCAATGATTACCATGTAAGACTCGTGATTGGAGGGTCAGCTACAGTATGGTGCACACATGTCCTTGTGCAGGCGCTTTACTCCAATGGCCTTGGCACTAAATAACATACTTGTGTTCCTGTTCTGTAAAACATCATAGCAATGCAAATAGTCAGTATAAAAAAATCAGGATTGTGACTTGACACTGTAGGTCATAATGATACAGATTTTCTGATGCTGATAATTCAGCTGAAACTTAAACAATCAAAATTACAGTACTGTCACAAATGTATGCATACATGCACACACATGTGCACATGCACATGCAACCACACACACACGCTCATCTGATGTCACTGTGTAACAGCAAACCTGTTTTGATATAGACTTAACTTAAAGGCACATGTTACAAGATCCTGGGTAATGTTAAAAGAGATGTGGGTTTCCTATTTACATGTACCATTTCATTAAAATGTAGATTATTTTTGTTATTGTTCATAATTATGACTAAAAATGGAGGCCTGATGTATTTATTTTCTCAGTTTAAGTGGATACTTTAAAAATTAGAAAATACACAAATATCACATGTTTGAATTTTGAATATACAATATCTTGGGAATTATTGTAAAGATTTTTTTTTCTCTTTGTCAACTGATGATCATATCCACTGTAGTTGTATCATTAGTCATTTAAATTTCTTCTCTTTTCACAGGATCACTGTTCATAACCTAAATTGTAATCTCAACATTAGTGAATCCCTTGTTCTAGTGACATCACTTCTGCATACATATCAGGGATATATAATACTAGCACCAACTTTTGTGTGGATGAAATTTTTCAAGTTTTTCATAAATGATGTAACAGACATTTATAACAACAAAAAGAGTTTTAGGTAAAGAAGATCCAAAATTATGTTTAAACAGAAACATTTTTATATGACCTTTAAGCATATTCTTTACTCTTTTTTTATACCATCATGATCATAAATTTTATTTTGAACAGATGTAATACAATTATTGGACCTAATACAGTTATTTTTGATATTTTAAAAAGAAAAATGTTAAAATTTGATAACAGAGTCGCCAAAGATTTATAAAACAAAAAAATTATGTATTCACCAAGTCTAAAATGAGTGGGCGTTGACATTTCAAAGTTGTGGATAACTCTCACCATCTCTAATGCTTCATTTATAAGAATTCTCAATAGTGTCATAAATACACAACAAATTAATCAAAGGACACCCAATTAAGATAGGTTAGTACCACAGACATAAAGAGATATATTGATTTATGTCAGCAGATCTGGTACAAAAAAGCCAAATCTGAACTCCAAGTTCATGGACTCATCATGTTAAAAGAAAATTGAACCAAACAAATAAGATTCAGTAAAGTAGAGGGTCTAAAACTGAACACCCCCTTTGCATTTCCACAGTAGGTTTATTTTAGAAATATAGTTTCATTTTCCAAAACATAGGAAATATAAAAATGCATATGCTAAGCTCGAGTAGATGATAGACTAGGCCTTACAATATGAAACTAAAGCTGAATTTAAATATGAAATAACAGTACATGTGCAGAAAAACTGGCTTCTACAAGGGACAAAAAGACAATCAACAAAACAAGGGGCTTAAGAAGCATGATATAGCTCACTTTAGCAGTTGTCAGGTTTTCAATGCAAATTCATACATGTATTCAAAATTTAGTGGGGACAGAACAACTTGGAACATATAGCTGTGCTATACTGCCTAATAATATTGGTATCAGTTATGTTATTTTACATATATATATATATATAATACTAACAAACAGGTTAAAGAATTTTTAATTCATACTCTATGAAGCTTTGGACCAAGGTCCAAAAACTAAATGGCACACGCTAGTCCATATTCCATCACAACTAAGGACACACCCCAAAAAGAGGTTTGAGTCAATATTATATGCACTTGTGTGTAGCAAAGACACGCGCATGGTGATCCAGTAATTTACTTTTGTCTACAGTTATACTGTTTACCCACAGACCTGGGTTTGAATCTCTTTAGAGTACAAATTAAAATAATTCTCTAACCTGTATGACAGTATTATTTTTGAATTCAATATTAAAACAACCTACTATTGTCAAGCATGCTCCTATAGAACCAAAGGGATAACACACACACACACACACACACATAAAGAGAAAGACAGACAGACAGACAGAGAGACAGATATCAAGATATGCAGCCTTGCATATGTTCATGGCATGTTGGTGCAATGAGAGAGTACTATCGAGAGCAACACTGGGGTTTTGTACTGACTGTGTGAATATAATGTTGGTGTTGCTGATATTTATTGTCTGAGGTAAAGGATGTGAATGTGAAAGTTTCTGTGTTGTAATCGTTATTCTTCTGCAGCTTGTTACTTGTCATCTCTCTACACCTTGGATGGTAACTTCAACTTCATTTGGGTGGCTAGATTTGTATATTTGGGTATCATCAACATACAATTGGTGAGACACTTGATGATGATCTACAACAGTGGCCCCCAACCTTTTTTTCGCTGCGGACCGGTCAACATTTGATAATTTTACCACAGCCAACTGAGGGGGGAAAGTCGCAAAAACCCAAGAGAAATATATCACAGTAAATAAAATGGAAATAATTTAATGTTCCTAGGGCGGTCCAGTACCATTTGATCAACGAACGTTACCAGTCCGCAGCCCGGGGGTTGGGGACCACTGATCTATAACACTTGAGAGTGGCTGAGTGTATAGAATGAAGAGAACAGGTCCAAGAACAGACTCCAGTGGAACACCACATCATAGATGAGTGTTTTCTATTAGCAGACACAATTTTTGTCCTGTTTACCAAATAGGACTTGAACCATAGTAAGGCTGTATCATGAATGCCAAATACATGCTGGAGACAGTGAAGTAATATATTATGGTCTATTGTGTCAAATGCTGCAGACAAGTCAAGGAGAGTGAGGACTGTAATCTTTCCGCCATCCAAAGCAGAGAAAAGGTCATTAACTACTTTCAGAAAAGAAGTTTCAGTACTTGTAAGAAGGGTGATATGTGGACTATACATTTCTAAAAAGACTGTTTGAATTCTGATAAGTTACAAGTTGAGATAGAACAAGTTTTTCTAAGATTTTTTTTACATGAATGTAAGATAATAACTGAATGGTAGTTCTTTAAATCATTATGGTCAAGTGTTGGTTTCTAAAGCAGAGGCTTTACAATGGCAGTTTTGAAAAATGATAGGAATTCCCCGGATGAGAGAGAGGTGCTAATAACATCAGTTAGTGAAGGCAATATTGAATCTAAGCACTCAAGCAGCAAAGATGTTGAAATTGGACCAAGTTCACATGACTTTGGTGCACCCTTCATCATGACTGTACATACTAACTCCATAGAGACAGGTTCAAATGCTAACAGTTGTCACTGAAATTCTATATTGCAGCTGTATGGTGCTGACAAGTCAATTGAACTTGTGTTGTCAAGCTTATCTCTGATGGCTTGTACTTTGTCACAGAAGTAATTTGCAAATAAGTCCAGAAAGTCAACTGGAGAGAAGGTTGCTGGAAGTGGTGTACATTTGTTCCTTGACATTTAGCTTCTTAGTAATCTCAAAAAGCTCTTTGCAGCTGGAACTTTCTGTGATCTTAGTACTGTAGTGGGCTGATTTTGCTGCATGGACTATGTGACATTCTTCTTAGCGGCTTCACATATTTGCTCATTAATAGTTAGTCTGGTGGAAAGCCAAAACCTCTCAGCTTTCTCTTTAACCAGTGCGAAGTTGATCCCTAACACTGCTATACCATAAAGAACACTTTTGAATTCATACTCTGCACTTGGTTGCTGGGTCATGTTTGACAAGCAATGAATACAGGCAGTTATTTAATGAAAAATATATATTTGAATATTCAGAACATAGATATTTACATATTTGCATATTTTGTATGAGTTGTGATGCAAAGATATGTGTCTGGTTATTGTGATATGGTCAGCATCATCGAATTGTGAGTCAGTACTGATGTGAATCAATTATCATTGCATGTATATGATAAATTGATATCGTGCTTTAATGATATTATTATGTTGTGTTATTATATTGTGTTTTACCATACAAGAATGTATGTGTATCTCGGTGTGAATGGATGTGTGACCGACAAATTTGATAGCTTTATCAATAAAAATCTACACTTCGTTTGATCGACATTGTTTTTTCGAAATGTGTTGATCTTTTGCATTTAAAGAAAACATTTCATTTGTATCAAACAATAATGCTAGAATGTATAAAAATTCACAACAAAAATTAGTGACGTAGTACACAACATGAGAAGTCATACATGTCCTAAGCGAACGGAAATCATGTGGAATAATGTTTTGATGATCTCAATATACTCTAAGTTATCCTGAAATAAATGTTACTTTGTGAGGAAAAAACTAAACAAAGTACACCGATATGAAGAGATATTTATTCACTGTTAATCTAAGCAAGATTATTAATTGAGTATTCAACACTGTAACATGCCAAGACAACTCCACCCCTCTTTTGCCTCTATGCCGATCCCTTTATTAGTTTTGTTGTTTGTTATAAGTCCCTCAATAACTTGTGCTTTCGCTTATATCACTGTCAATGTTTTTGGACCCTGATGTCCGCGAGTTATCGAGGGAGTGGTGTAACATAATCAAAGCAAAAACGTCTGGTGAAAGTTCAATGTTTATTTCTGTATTTCATCTCTAAACATGGAAGGAATTATGTTAAGCTTCAGCTGAATCTGACCCTGTCATTTCTTATGGCAGTACTCGTAATTATATTCTATCCCAACGCAATTCAAACTATCAATTTTTCAAATGAAGCTAATTGTATGATGTTTTGACCAGTGAAATTTACAGCCACTCGATTAGGAGGGAAAATTTTAGGAACAGTTATTTCTGATTGGCACGGGAAACTTAAGGGAGTACACTTTGAGAAACAATTTAAGGAACTATCTCTTGGAAAATCCTTTAGCTAGATTTTTCTTGAGAGAAGATTAAGTCTACTCCGTAGGTGCTCGTTAATGAAGTAATGTCTTCGTGAAATTACAAAGTGAAATTACAAAGGGACGGATAGCTGTCTCAGAACAGGAGACAGACTAAGGCTAGTAAGGTAAGCAATTTTAGGTCCCAAGTTTTAATATGCTATTTCATTTGTTTGAATGTTTGCTGAAATGATATATTATGATTCACACATGTATTCAAATATTCATTTTGTAGGACTTTAGTGATATATTAGTTCGATCAGCC